>OY730196.1:116233964-116833964 GCA_963422505.1 Pseudognaphalium luteoalbum | reverse complement strand
CGTAAGTTTTCTTATTTATTGTTATACATATGGTAACAATGTTCATTACTCCTTTTAAATTTAAAGTTATACTATCAATAACACCAACGGTTTAAAATGAGAAATAAGTAGAAAATTATTAATATTTTATATAAATTACTCCATAATGAAAACAAGTATCTATTAATGCGTAAAAGGAAAAGGAATAAGAAACAGAGAATTATATAACACATAGTTGGAACTCCTCCACGCTCCAACAAAAATGCGGTTTGGGAGTGTTAGGCCGAGACCGATCTTATTTGATGATCGTGTTTGCTATCAACATGACTCAATCTTATTGTATAAACGTAATGGAATAATGTATATCTTATAATTCAAATGTCTATATTTTGTAGGAGTAGTTTGTACCATAGCGTCAAGTCCAAGTTTTAGTACTTACTTTGTGCATTTTTAAGTTGACAATAACATTTATGACAATGAAGACAAAGCAATCACAAAAGCATTTGTTAGATTGAGTGCGAGTTTGGGTTGGACCGATTCGTTAGACTCTATATGACGTGGTTAACCACAAGTACCCGTATAGGATGAGGTGAAAGGGTGATAAGAACCAGGATTTTTCCATCTAAAGAGATGGGTTTTGGTGGTGAGCAAAGCTACCCATGATGAAGATGATAGAGAGGAAGCAAGCAAGCAGGCTACCCTCCCGCCTTCAGTGTTGTTGTGATGTTAAGTACATGTTGCAGCTAGGGTTTGACCCCTTATAAGGGGAGGGGAAAGGCCAACATTGAAGCCCCATAGGCTTAGCAATGTTGGGAGCCCAAAATTGGGGGTACACCATCAGCCAACAAGAAGATCATAACCATCATTTCTTTGAGTGTCCTGTCTCGGTTCATGTATGGAACTCGTTGAAGAAACTAACATATTTCGGGGTTTTAGGATGATGTCATTGCTTGGATTCAAAATCGTTGTAACTAGTAAGCAAAAGACCATTTTAAGCATCGTGTCTCTTAAGTGTTCAGGACATCTGGGTGCTATAGTCTACACAATTTGGCAAGAAAGAAACGCACGTATATTCACGAAAGAAAAGAAAAGTGCCTCTCGTTTAGTTCAAGAAATATATAAGGTAGTCCGTCTAAAGCTTATGTCTATCAAGATGAAGAACATAAGTAATGCGTTGCGGGTTAAAAAAATTTGGAGTTTGTAGCACAATACTCGAGGCCTTTTGGAGAGCATGATTTATATTAGCATTAATCTTTGTTCCTCTCGTTTTGGTCTGTTTTGGATATTTGGTTGATGCTGTGGATATTTGGAGCTGTTGGATTCTGGTTTCAGAAAGGGCTTGGTTTTGGGATCTGTTGGCGTTTTCGGGTCACATGTCAAAAAATGTTATATTATAAAAACAATACAAACGAGCCGGGTCATAATTCTTCTGTTTAACAAGTTCACTTTCTTTTGGATCATATATGCTAGCATAATGTGGGTCATGTTGGTCTACTTAGCAAACGATGTACAAATTCATGGCAGACAGTTGAATTACTTGTCAAATAAACAATATTTTCGTACCACCAGGATACAATTGTAAAAGCGATTGTTCTGTTAATGAATATAAGAATCATTATACCACTTTAGCCTTAATTAACCAGTGTGTGTGCATGCTACTTGATGGGTTTGGTTTGCTACCATAATAAAGCAATTAATCTAGCATACCTTACACAATTACATTGCCAGAACTCCTAATTAATTAGTGGAAGATCGTACACATAACGCCCCAACCAGGATGTTGACAACCTTAATTGTCACCATGCAGTTTCAAGGGAACAGCTTGTCAAACAAGAATCTGCACCACATATATAAGATGATTTCAGTATAACAATGTGCACATGTGGTAATCGACTCTAATACAAATTGAAGGAACTCACAAAACGAAAGGATATTTTTGAATTCCATGGTTAAGTATATACAACATCCCTTCCAATGTGACACATCCAGAGAAAGTCAGAGTATTTTATCATTAGTACTTCTTTTTTGAACTCTAACTTCATTAGCTTTAATATAAGAGTAGTACCCTGCACACTACAACACAAATCACAACACAGACATACACAATTAGTCCTCTGTCACAATCAGTTTCAAACTTTCAATATTACCCAAATGCCTTATTACAGATTATGCACTTGACCAACTCCATAACAAAAAATTTAAAGTTATTTCGAATAACTTTTTACAAATTATGCACTTGACCTGTTATACATACAGAGTATATAAATATCACATTAATCAACCCATCTCCAAGTGAATGGGTCAAAATTGACACCTTTACTTCCTGGCATAATAAGTTACATAGGTACACCATTATGCAGAAAGTTAAAAATGTATCAACCATAAATATATTAAGATACACAGCTGTAACGCCATTGCACCTAATTATATGAAGATGCAAATATCGTTTAAAGCCTTAAACAGTCAATTTCTAAGGCAACGGTGTCTAATTTTTACGGACAGTGTAAAACGCTTCTGTCGAATGATTTGCCATCAATAGATGAATACCATAAAGAATTAGATCAAATATTACATACACACAGCATGTATTATGTGATATTCACTTCAACCAGAAACTAGAAACATTCATTCAGAGGCTAAAACCAACAGTATCAGACCCACAAAATTGTTGCAACATAAACTTTAGAATTTGATAAGATCTGAAATAAATACAATTCAACTTTGAGACATTAGTTAGAATATCCCAAAAGACTGAATATGATTGCAACATAAACAAATTGTAGAAGGGAAATTGATTAACGCTAAAAGTAATATTGTATTAATAGTTCAATTACATGGTAATATCACTTGAAACAACTGAACAAAAGCTAACAGATAGATATGAAACCCTAACCCTACGTGCCAAAGCTTGTAAACCCTAGAAAACTGAAATTACTCTTTAACCACCAAATCCATAGAGCGTACGTCCTTGACGCTTCAAAGCGTAAACGACATCCATCGCCGTTACAGTTTTCCGACGAGCATGCTCCGTGTAAGTAACGGCATCACGAATGACATTCTCCAAAAATATCTTCAACACGCCACGTGTCTCTTCGTAGATCAGACCGCTGATGCGTTTGACGCCGCCACGTCTCGCCAATCGCCGGATGGCCGGTTTGGTGATTCCCTGAATGTTGTCACGGAGAACTTTGCGATGTCGTTTCGCTCCTCCCTTTCCTAATCCCTTGCCTCCTTTTCCTCTTCCTGACATTTTCTGATTTTATCCCTCTCGGAAAATTGATTTGATTTCGATTTTAATTTGTGTTTCAGATGCTTGTATTGGGGACTTGGGGTGGATATATATACACGATACGATCCGGTGGTTTTTGTGTTTTGGGACGTTTGTTTTTATCCGTTGGATGGAGGGGATGCGAGTGATAGATTGCCGTACGATTATGATCCGTGTGATGAGAAACGGAACAACTGGATTGGTTCACTTTGCAAGTGCCGGATTTATCTTTTCTTTCTATAGATGTAAGGATTTATCTTTTCAACGGAGCGAATGGTTGTCACACACGTACATTTGTTTTTGAGAAATGATATATTGATATCTTCACATAAATTTTACAAAAAATTGTCCACAAAATGATATGGACCAATTCAATGAATTGAATAATGAGTAGAAAGTTATAAATGAATTTGATTGATTGATTACATGTATCATGTCATTTTGTAAAACTTATTTTGTAAAAATTGTGTGAATGTTTAATTTGTCCTAATGTATTTATTATGTACCCCATATTGCCTCACTTATTAGATTGTATTTATCTTGCATAAGATTAAATTTAGTACAGGGACAACAAAAGAGACGAAGTAACAGTTTAACTAGAGTGGACATGCTTGAAATTCGAATATTCAAAAGCGCTCGATATTTTGAGTCGGATGATATGATAGCTAATGAAAAGTAGGATCAAACACTTAGAATCATTGGGGTGTTTGGGGAGCTTAATTGATAAAATTTTAGGTAATTGTGTTATGTTACAACTATAAAAATCTTTTGAAGATGATTGAATGAGCTTTTATAAGCTTGCTTATCAGAATTTTGAGTGATAAAAGGTGAAAAAGTTCATCGATCTAGAGCCTACTAAGAATAATTCAAGAAATTTTTTTGATGTTCGATTATTTAGTATGTTCGTGTAGCTAGTTAACCTTGATAAACCCATAGTAAAATGTAGCATTATTGACTAGGAACAACAATGAAAAAAGCCAAATTAAAGATGATGTAACATAGCAAGATACTCCAATATATATGCTTCCAACACACCATGTTTCAACGTTCATATTACATAGGAATAGAACATTCTAGTTAAAACCCTTTCCTTTACTTGAATTTGCCTTCACCGGAATGATCCGAATTCTCCTTGCAACCCTTGTAAAATCCCTACCAAAAACACACACAAGTTTTTTAAGTACTTAGCTAGCTCACAAAACATTAACCATCATATATAAGATTTTCTTCATATAAACACAACTTCACATTATGTACGTATCCCTAAATCTACTTTTCAATCAATCAAATATTCACAAGGATTAACATCAAACATGTTTATAACGACAAACACCGCTAAGTCAAGTTTCTATTCGATGACGAATAGGACGGACCAATGGAAAACAATTGATAGAAGACCAAATTTTATAGTATGATGATCACAAACGTGTTACTCGATAATGCATAGGCCAAATATATAGAGGAATCAAAGTATATATACAAGTGAAAGTAGTACAATAGCTTACTTCCAATCAAGATCACCAGCAAGAAGAAGATCATTTTCCATGTCTTCATAAGCAATGATGTGACCTGGTACCGCATTTGACAGATCAAGTCCTTCTCCAGTTTGGTCTTGATGATCATCCCCGCTCCCACCGTCATCCACCAGCATGTGGCGAAGAGCCTTGGCTAAGCTGTTGTAACCGTCATGATTGTTAAGGCTGATTCGATGGCAGATTGAACGACCTTCCACCACAACCGTAACCGCAGGAATCACTCCGGCTATCAAATCGTCTTCTTCTTTAAGAAACTTGTGAACCTGAGGTGGTGGAGAAACAAGCATGTTTATGTAGGGTTGTGACATGAGTCTTCTTTGGTGGTCTTGCAACCACCGTCGTTTCATCATGCTTAGAGACCCTTGTTGATCATTACTATTCATGATTCGATAATTTCTATCACTAGATCTCTATATTTATGCGATCACTCTCTATATGGATAGATGGATCGATATGAACTTGAGTTTGTTGATGAGAAACTAAATAGTGTGTATGTTTGTGTGAAGAAGGTGGAGATGAGTAAAGTATACGTACATGTTTGTATCGTCACTTGTACCGATGTATTCTTTTAGTTCCTAAATATATTTAGTTAACCTTAATTTTGAAATTTTTGTAACATCTTTCATGAATTTTGTCATATACCCTTAGTTTATCTATTGTAGAATTTGGTCGTAGCAAAACACACGTTAGATAATTAACCAAGTACCAAATTCACTTATTAAAATATCGCTTCAACTTCATTGTATATAAAGCATAATTATATCTATACAACTTCCAAATAGAAGAAATTATGCAAATTAATAAAAGAATAAGAAGAAAAAAAGTGTTAATAAAGTTCAACATGGTCAAAGGAAGAATCTATTAGATTGTCATTTAATGAACAATGTTTTTGCAAACATTAACAAAATGGGAAGAAACATAAGAAGTAGGTAAGGTTAGAGAGGAGAGGGATGTTTGCTTGTGAATGCACCAAACATGTAGTGTGCGTTTATTCCTTTTTCGATGTAGTAATATATTATATATTCATTCATTGGGATGTGATTTTGATGCTTCAACTAGAAGTAGGCTCAAATCCCTTATAACTAGTTAACATATATATATATATATATATATATATATATATATATATATATATATATATATATATGTGCATTTGCTTCTATAAACCTAGTTATAAAATTGAGTTCATGAGTTGGAACTTGGAAGTTGCAACAGAATGGTGTTTGGAATAGAGCTACGTTCGCCGACCGCATCGCGCCTTTGCCTTTTCTTGAAACTCGTAGCCATACTACCATAATTTCCACCACTATTTCTATTTTGGTGGTAATCAAGTTATGTTTATATTTTTATAAAGTACAAAAGATTACTAAAATCAAAGTTTTATGTGCATTTTGAATCACCAGCATACGTTCAACCTTTTTTTTTACTAAGGATCGGATATACAAAAAATATGCTTAATCACTGCTTACAATAGAATCATAAAATGAGTTTCAAGTTCATAAAGATACATGTTTGCCGCTTACATAAAAGAATACAATTTGAATACTTATAAACGATTCACCAATTAAGAGCGTATTACTTATAAATTACATTATGCGACCAAAAATATCACTAGTAGAAGAAAGAAAAAAAGAATTCCAAAACCCATCAGAGTAACTATCAACAGATCATGTCCCTCAAACAAGGTTGTAGGAAAGATTGTGCAATCTTTATTTCTACACTCGAGTGTCGTTATGGTATTTCCACCCTTTTACCATTTTAAAGAGGGTGCAAATACCAAGTAAAAGATTACCAAACATCACGAAGGTATCGCCCTGACGTTTGTAGGTTCTTTACATACTGCTCTGCCTTGGATGAGTCTAGAGATCCCTGAATTCATATAAACCATTGGGTGATATTGTTAGTTCAAGTCCTCATTTTTACTAAATAAATGAAAATTCTTAGTATTGGTTGAGAATGGGACACATAAACATTTATCTCACCCCACAACACACCAACATAATATTTATAGAATAGAATTAGAAACGGACAATCATTAGTCAATTCAAGGGTGTGAATGTGATTTTATTTTGAGCCACATAAAGCCACCAACTTAAATGGACCCCGAATTATTTAATACCAAAAGTTAGTCGGCATCTATAAACCAAATCTTCATACTAACTACTACTGCCTGCCATCATATACAAAAAGGGGGGTGAACTAGTGGATGGTAACAATATCACAAGGGTGGATGGTGGTTGTACCAAACCTTAATGTTTTTACGACCAAAAATGATAGATCTACATAGAACTTAAGTAATCATACTTATGATCAAAGAGTTAATAACCTGTTCTTGCACAATTGTGTGAAGGGTCCGGTGTACATCTCGGGCCATGCCTTTAGCATCACCGCATACATATAAATATGCTCCCTCAGAAAGCAATTTCCAGATAACTGAGGCCTGCAGAATTGAAACAACGTAACTCGTATTAGAAGTTAAAACTAGTACGAGTAATCAGTATATATTAAAATGCTTAAAATGATTTATGTTTTCTACCTTCTGGTTCATTTTATGTTGCACATACTCCTTAGCAGATCCTTCACGGGAGAAAGCAACAATAAGCTCAGAAAGAGCACCAGTCTCCACAAAGTTGTTTAATTCATCTTCATATATGAAGTCCTGAAGTAAGAGCACAGGTATTAGGCTTGTAAATTATAGTGTCACATGATTGAAGCTTAGCCAAATAGTAAAAAATATCAATTTAACATACCACATTGCGGTTCCTGCATCCGAAGAATAAGATAGATGACCCTAGTTCGGTTCCAGCTTCCTTTAACGCTAATCTTTCCTGTAGGAAACCCCTAAATGGCGCTAGTCCAGTGCCGGGACCAATCATGATAACAGGGACTTTAGGATCAGCAGGCAGTCTGAAGTTAGATGCCCTAACAAAAATGGGTGCCCAGCTACAATCTTGACTTTCAGTCATAGGTACAGCATTCTGACCAAAAAAAAAAAAGTTAATGCTATTTAAATATGTAAAAAGCTAGAAATGCACTAGTAACAAATGATACAGAAATAAGAATTCTACCTTCATCCAGGTCGAACACACTCCTTTGTGGATGCGGCCTGCAGGTGTTTTCTCGTAAACTAATGCACATGTGACATGAATTTTATTTAGCCCAATCCTGTAGAAATGATTTAAACAGTGAAATTCCTTAGCATTTTAATCTACAACATATTTATCAGTGTCAAAATGTAGTTAGTGGCTTGGGTGGAATATACTCACTTTGGAGAAGAAGAAATGGAGTAATAACGCGGCTGTAACCGTGGGGCAACAGCTGCGAAGAAAACGCCTAGTGGAGGTTTAGCTGATGGGAATGCCTCCATGACCTCGAGAAGACTTCTTTGGCTTGTAACTATCCATTGAGCATATTCATCCTGAAGAACAATTACACAAGAATATAACAAGATTAAGTTTCATTTAGAATACAAAAAGCATTGGCTAATGATCGAAAATTTTAGCTGTCAAAGAAATTCTAACCTTTCCAGCAGGAGATGCGAGAAATTTTAGTCGATCAGCTTCAGTGGGATCAGACGCATGAGCAGCCAGAGCAATCAAAGCAGACTGAATGCATAATACATTAGTATTAAGCTTGTTGACCTTTCACTTCAAATGGGAAACTAAAATTTGCAATCTTTATAACATGGGAATGCAAACAAGTACCTTTTTGGGAGAACTCAAAACATCGGCATAACGAGCCAATGCAGTTCGTAAAGTGCATGGTGGGAATGTAGGTGGCAAAGAGGCCCCACCAATTGGTTTTCCGTCTTCCTTATCGGCATGGACTGAGAAATAAGTGTCTGGTTGTATGGCGACTAATCTCACAGCCTCCTCTACAACTTCGCTTAAATTCTCACAGTAGACGCCAACATGATCCCCTGTCTCATATCTGCAAATAATATAAATAACTTATAGCAGCTATACTTTTCAGTAAACCATAACAAGTAAACATCATAAAGGTATGTAGCCGAGTGAGTAACTTACGATAGTCCAGTGTTAGTGATGTCAAATTCGAGATGAGTGCAAGATCGATCAGACTCAGAAGTGTGCAGCTCCTTTTTAAATGCCACGTTGGATCTGTTGGAAAACAGGATTAATCATTTATGTTACTTTATAGATAATTTGATTAGGTTATAATGTAGCATCCACACGCTGAATATTTATTGATACCTGCACGGATGTTGTGCATCATGAACAGAATGAGCGTTTGCATGGCTTTGATCTTCTGCAGATGAATCAACTTTGTCATGATACTTAACACGGTATTCCAAAACTGCAGCTGTGTAAGGAGTGGCAACAGATGTATCATCCTCGTCACGCAACAAGTTATCCAACTCAGGCCACACTAACTCCTTCCTAAAGATCAAATATTTTTAACGAAATTTTAGAAATTCATCAGGATGTTTATATATCAGACATTACATGAATATAACTAGTCCTTTCAATACCATGCGGTATAATCATCTTCGATACATTGATCATCATCTCCAAGGCCAACAGGAACAAGGCGTTTGGCACCTGCAATAGGTAATAATACCAATACCTTTAGATTTAAGCGCAAACATTCACATAGTTAGTCATTGAAACATTACGGAAGTGAACATACCCTGCTCTGTAAGTTTCTCATCGACCACCAATGCAATCTGCATAAAATTAGGGAGCATATATGTAATTCTACCCAAATGTGGTTTGTTTAACAAAACATAACTAAACAATGCTGGCAGCCTGGCAGTTGCTTGATTATCAAGAAGGTGGAATTATATCAATTGATTACCTTATTAAAATGCTCATATTGCCTATTGCCAAGACCAAACACTCCATATTGAAGTTTGTTAAGCCATTCTCCTTTCTCTTCCCCCTACACGAGAAAATTTTAAATTCATTTCAACTCATTGAATATGTACACATATAGCCACATTGATCAATAGGCATGAAACAATTACCTCTGTGAACCATTTGTAGAATCTAGCCGCATTATCTGTTGGCTCACCATCTCCATACCTATATAACCAAATATCTAAATAAAAACAACATATATAACGAAGAAATTTCGTAGCAACTAAATACGACAACTTACGTCGCTAAAAAGAAAAACGCGAATGACTCTTTTTTGAGTTTCTCCTCATACTCCTCGTCATCGGCAGCATAATCGTCCTACGATTAACAAAAACATTGCAGTTCAACATTCAATTAGCTCATATGCTAATGTTTTCAAACATCAACATCAAACTCAGGAAAGCTATAACTCACCAGATCAACCGCTTTAAACACGGCCTTCTCATATCTAACTTTAGCTTCCTCTAAAAGTGCCTTTTAAGAAAAACAAGATTATAATGTCAACAGAAAGCTAAAAAAGTAGTTGCAATTTCTATAAAAAAATACCAACTTTTACTTCCATCACCTATATCAGTCATTCTACTAATTTGCTATGGAGGATTAAAAAGTAACAGAAAATGCCAGCTCATTCAAAAATGTCACGTGCGCTTTGGCAAGCTGCCAACTCATCAGCAATTTTAGTTTATTTTATTTTTGGCAAAATTAAAATTACTTTCCTAGTTGTATATTTCGTTCACCTTTGCGAAACCTTCAGCGGTTCCGGTTTGAGTTCCGAAGAAAATAGTGATTTTCTTCCTGCCATCATCGATCTCAAGTTCCTCCTCTTTTATCGGAACAACCGCCTTCTGTGGCTGTAAATCACTAACTAATTTCTTCGTAAACGATTTCCGCCACAACAAAACGATTACGCAACCGATCAATACAGCAAACGACGTCGTAAACAACGTCAATAGATTCCGATTCTCCACCAGCATCTTCAATTCTCCTGGTTCAGATGCGTTATACGTCTCCATCACTTTACCGTTCAGAAGTGCAGACAACAGATCGAATGTTGACGCTTTTACGGTATCTGATTGCATTTTATTGATTTCTTATTACTACAGAATTTGAACAGATATATATTTAAAAAAATAAAGGTTTCACTCTCTATCTCTCTCTAGATGATAATACTCCGTTTGGCATGTAGATTGTAGAGAGACAAAGTGTGTGTTTGTAGGAATTGGTAGGTGTGGTTATGGGAATTTGCGAAGGGGGTTTTATAGTTTTATGGGTGTAAAACGCCTACCACTAGCCAAACACCTCCTAACTTATATTAACCGTCGTTTTTTTTGTTTTTTTTTTAATCTTTAATCTTTTCATGCCAACTTGACGATAGGTAGACAAATATTTTCAACAAGTTAATAATGACTAGTAGAAATTTATTCTAGCATTTAACACGTTATTGATTACTCAAAACAAATAATGGTATATATTTTCTAAAAGGAATACAACCTTTAAAGTCATTTCAACTTCATACATACATATTTACATATTCAATATTATTGTACTAGTACTTTTTTTTTATAACGAAATTGGAAACTGGAAATAAATTTAACTACTCCGTATCTAAGAAAAATGATGGTATGGGGCTATGCATTTTAATTTTTAGGATCCACTGTAACTATATAAATTAATTAATATGAAAGTAGACATAATTTAAATGCGCATGATGAGCGCTGTTATTCATTCATAGGTTAAAATGTATAGTTCATGTTGACTTAATTATGTAAAATAGTAATCATTTTTTTATATGCTGTATATATTTGTAACTATCTCGTTGTAGGTTTAACTACAATACATTTAATCATTTATATTAGATTGATTATGACACAATAATATTCTACTAAATCATGTTAAAATCATTAATTTAGAATTCATTTTAGCCTTTCAAAAAAAAAATTAGAATTCATTTTGCTCCCTCTTTTTGGAGTGTCCCACGATCCACATTAGTATATTAGTGCCACGTGATTCCATATTTGTTTCTCCATTTTACGAGTATAT
Organism: Pseudognaphalium luteoalbum; assembly: GCA_963422505.1. Lineage (NCBI taxonomy): Eukaryota > Viridiplantae > Streptophyta > Magnoliopsida > Asterales > Asteraceae > Pseudognaphalium > Pseudognaphalium luteoalbum. The sequence continues at coordinate 116,822,265 of OY730196.1, read as the reverse complement.
TTTTGTGTTTGGCGGGTCCTCACCTAACAATGAAACAACAAAATTCAGAACTATTATTTTTGCAACAAACGTTCGTAATTTCGTACCTACCTCATATCTGTATAATTATATTATTTTGTAAATAATAAAAAACATATACTAATAGACAGAGGATTCAAGGGGAAGACTTCATTTGAGGAGAAGGAGAAGAAGACTTATTTTTACTGCATTTTAAGGTTAAAATATTATAATTTACGAAAGTTACTGCATTTTAACATCACTCCACTGCATTTTATACATATCAAAAATCACTGCATTTTAACTCTTATATTTTTGTCCTAAAATGCAGTAAAATAAGTCTTTTCCTCCTTCTCCTCATATAAGGTATTCTCTTCTGAACCTTACCCATACTAATATAATATAATAATAATTTCCGGTGATGGAAGTGGTTCCGCTCCATATGCTATAAATTTTTTTTATTAAATATTTCAAAAATCATTTGAAACCATTTTTGAAGTTTGATGATGAAGTTTGGAATTTGGTTGGATGGTAGAGATACAGAGTGGACTTCAATTTCCATTCGGTAAAAATAGATCGAAATGGGAAGGGAAAACGTTGTAATAACTGATGATTGTATTCTACCATGGAGTTTACAATTTTACAAAACTTGAGGTGACTTGAAATGTAAATAAAGTAAGGAATGAGATAACTAATAAGCTATTTTTTATAAAACTTATTTTCACTTTTTCTTTTAAAATTAAATATATCACAAACCATATGTTCCTAAATTATAAAAATTACATATTTTAAATTAGCGTCTTTTTCACTTCGATTAAAAATTACATGTTGATCGTATTTTACAATATAACCACATGTGATTTATAATAAAAAAAATTAAAATTTGTCTAAGACTATTTATTCATAGTATATGTTAATAAACACGTTATTACAACTTGATATTTATATACATTAATAAATATATATATATATATATAATTTTAAAAATTGCACTTGTTTTCATTATAAATACATGTGATTGCTAGTTATAAATTTAATTACATGTGAATTGTTATATGATCACATATGATTTTCTATATAATCACATATAATTTACATTTAAAAATTGATATTTAATGAGCAATTTACCAATATATGATTCTTCATGCATGATTACAACTTCATTTTTATAAAAAGTGTATAATTATATTTAATGATTTGAATATCCGTATTTGATAACTCTTTAATTATATGCTATTGATACTTTGATTTTCAATCGCATGTGATTACAACTTACTTTTTAATGTTTAAATCTTTTTAAATCACCGGTAATTTGAATTTAAAGCTTGTGTGGTTTTTTTAGTGTTAACTTACATGTTATATAACATTAAATTTTATTGAAAACCAATAAACATGAAGGAAAAAAATTATCGAAAGTATAACTTGTAAAACTATAATCGAAAAGAAAAATATGCTGATTTCGAATATGTAACTTTTATAATTTATAGATTTACGGTTTGTGAGAAAAAAAATTTTTTAAAAAAATGATGGAAATGAGTTTTTTTAATGGATAATATACAAATAGGTCACTATAATTTACGAAAATATTCATTTGAGTTACCAAAATTTAAAAATGTTCAACTGGATCACTATACTTGTTGATTGGTGTCATCGCGCTTATTATGCTTAATTTCGGCTTAAAAAAATAGTGACTCAATTGTACATCTTTTAGTTTGGTAAATGGTATATTGGCTATATCAACTGTGTCTAAAGTTTGATAACCCAATTGAATATTTTTAAAGTTAAGTAACGCATATAGTGACCTATTTGTATATTATATTTTTTCTGAAATGGAACAATCATATTAGTTCATCCATTATTCATTTTTTTAATTATTTTTTAAACTTTTCTCTTTACAACTTTGTATACTTGAGTTATCATTTTTCCAATAAATAAAATAAAATAAAAAATAAATAACCGACATACAAATTTGTACTCGATTTGTCACACTACAAGACTACAAGTTTTCATACTGTCATTTTTTGTTATTCCAAAATAAAATTCTGTCATACTACGAGTTTTCATACTGCTATTTTATGTTATTCCAAATTAAACATTAAATTTTATGTTACAACTTACAATTGATTAGAGGAAATTTTTAATTGTCAGACTTACATTAGAGTGAAAAATATATAATCAGTGAACTTATTTAACATTTGTGTGCATATAAAAATGAATACGTTTTGCCTGCCATTATCTTGACCATGAGTTTTTGGAGATGGTGCCAATTAGGAAAACCACAAGTCAAGGCCCTTTTCATGTGAATCCAAATTAAACAACATGATTGGTACGTAAGCCCCTATTAAAAATCTCTACAAATTCAAAACGATATGTGGATGAGTTGTAACACATTTAATTTTACGTCTAGACACTGATCACATACACGCACATTAATTCGCAATTTATAATATAATTTTATATGTAAATATCATAATGTACGGAAAAAGAACATTTCATGAAGTTTTTAACGGTAAAGATCTAGTACGCACGTTGTATAGAATCAATTATTAAATTTAACTACTCTTACATATATGAAGCAAAAATTAACTGACCCCAGATAAAAGGTTAGTTACATGTGATTGATCATGATCATCAAGTTTGTTATGTTATTTTTTTTATTTCAACTCTTTGAAAAGTTATAAAATAGAACATCGTTGTGGGTTTTATTATTAATTTAATTAATAGATTAATAGACTCCGTATATACAAGTTCAGCAACGCCGACGCATAGTAGGATTATAAATGATTGGTCGTGTACCGTGTATCGTCAACCCTTTTAAAAATTGGTAGGCGGAATCTTTATGTTGACCTTTTTTCAATATAATAAAGTTAAATAAATAATTGTGTTACATAAAATGTATGAACCTGTAGGAATCGAACTTTCTAATTTCGACAGCTATGTTTTAAATTTATCTATTAAGTTATAAGTATATATAAAGCCATAAAGGTAGTCAGAGTCCATGTGTGATGCGTTGTTGACTATTAGTCCTAGTCAAACATGTCTAAACGACTTTATATTTCCAACTTAGATTTACTTCTTGTCAGCCAACTAAAAGCAATATTCAAGCACACGTAACAAAATATTACTACTACATTTTGTCATGCAAATAAACAAGTTAAATTCAAATTCGGATTTGATGTGAAAATTGTGATCGTATATTATAAACCAAATAATAACTGAACGTCTGAACCGAAATAACCAAATAAAAATTGAAACTGAACAAAATCGAAACCAAAAAATTCAATTTATTATGGTTATTAATTTTTCAAAAACCGAGGCTATATTTCACTTTTCGATTTTACCCAATAACCAAACTAAACTTACCCATACATTTGATACACAATTACACACCACTACGGCACTAGAGCAAATTGCACGGATCATCCCTGTGTTTTAATAATTGCTTGACAAAATGATGTAAATTGTTAAGCTATAGTAATAATGCAGTATACATGTTAAAACTTTACGAGTAGTATTTTAATAATTGCTTAGAAAAATTATGCATCTAACATATTCTTCTTTTACCCATTCAGACCCGCTTTCCTTTTCTTTTAAGTCCATATTAGCCCACTAAGAAAAATTAACAACAAACAATATTACCCATTAGGAGTTCCTGACTGTCTAGAATAGCCCAATTATCATCCTTATGGACTCTTTTTGCTAGCTCTAATATATACTATCATTTAGTTTATTTATTTTTATTCTGTTATATGCCTTGTTTCAAATGCATATGAAAAGAACAAGAAAAAGAACATTTCAACATGAAAAACAAAAGGAAGCATTATAGATTAAGAATATCTTGTGTTTTGTATATACATGCATCTATCTATACACATATAAAGTTGGTCCTTTTCTAATTAGATTCTTGAAATAAATTATTAATTTGCTTTCTTTCAAAGAGTTCAAAAGTGATTTTAATTCATTTCGTGTTGCAATTTTAGTTTATATTTGATAAACCCTTATATCATTATGAACTTTTCGATGCTTGGAAGAAGTTTTTCATTAAATACTTCAAAATCTAAAAGTAACCCCCATCAAGATTTAGAAGTTGAAGAAACCTCATTTTCTGTACTTAAAGGAGAAAAGTTGTCTATCAACAAGATTCTGTCTAGGGATTTGTCGTTTGGTCAATCATCGCGTATCTACTATGGGAGCACCACTACCTTAGGGATCCCATTTCAATGGGAGAAGAAACCAGGAACACCGATACATCCTTCAGGAGAGGAAGCAATTCTACATCCACCACCACCACCTCCAGCAATGCAAAGTTTAGTACTTGCACAATCAAGTGTTGTCATGAAACATTCCTCGTTCTCTTGGAGGTTTTGGTTATGGAGGAGGAAATTAAGCAGGAATATGAGGCTGAAAATATATGATCGAAGAAAATATCATACAAGATTGAGTAGAAATGCATATGGTAATAAGGTTAGTAGCTCGGATAGCGATTTTGATGATGAGCTTGTGGGGTGGGCCAATTATGATTCAAAATCTTCATCATCTTTTACTTCATCTTCTTCAATTGGTTTATCTAGTGAGCTATACAACAGCTTTAGAAAAGAGACCCCCTTTTGTTGTACAACATGGAGAAAATATAAGAGCAACAAATAGTGACAATCGTGTACGTCATTAAGATGTTTACTGATTGAAGTCTGTGTACAGTAATCTATCTAGAAATCCTGATTTGTGTGTTGTACATATTAATTCTTCGAACTTCCAAGAAGAAATCAAGTACATAGCAATATGTGTATATGTGTATTTGCTTTATATGTGGTCGTTAAATATTATCTTTAACTTTAAATTAATTCAAATGGAGGACATTTAGACGTAATATACAATTAAAATTTGTAAATTGTATCTTGACGCGCGATGACAAAACATTTTTTTTGGTACTAGCTATAAAGCCTATAACCACATCAAATGATCAAAATACTAGTCTGTGAATGGGCGAGTTTGGGCCGGATACCTTACTGATCCAATAAGACCCGAGATTCAATTTATTTGATTTGGACCTAGCCTATTAGTTAAACAAGGGAAATTAATCAAAACGTCACTTTTTAAAAGTATATACTACTTCCGTTCCATTACAAGTGTCCACTGTTGACTTTTTAAAGTTTTTCTTTTTCAACTTTGACCTTAAATATTTTTGTTTGTGTTATATGTTACATGATAAAAATTATATCAATGAAAATACATTTAAAATTCAATTCATTCATATATTTTGCATCAAGTAATATATAATACAAACAAACATATTTAAGGTCAAAGTTGTAAGAGAAAGACTTTCAAAAGTCAATAGTGGACATTTGTAATGGGACGGAAGGAGTATCATTTTGCCCACCGAAATTTTTTTTGACGACGTACCCTATGAAATCGCAAAAGCAAATTTGCTTTTGCGATCCACGATTTACCTTTGCGACCCGTGCACATGAGAAATCATTTGTCGTTAGTTTAATGCCATCGCAAATAATTTTTTAAGATTTGCGATTTATCTATGCACGAAGGAATTTGCGATGACATGGTAACGATAAGTTGTGGACGTGATCGTGGAAAATCCCCGAAACATAGTGCAATGGCAAAATTATATTGTGCGTTGGTAAATCGCAAATGGCAAAATAGAATTTGTGATTTGCTATGGCATTGATATCTCGGTCACGTGCAAAACGACTCGGAATTTTTGGTGTCATCGTAATCGACTTCATGCATAGGAAAATTGCAAATGGCAAAATAGAATTTGCGATTTGCCAACGCATTGATTTCTCAGTCACGTGCAAAACGACTCAGAGTATTTGTTGTCATCGCAAATCGACTCTGTGCATGGGCAAATCGCAAAAATAGAATTTGCGATGGCATAATTCCTCGAACACGGCTCATTCACATGAACAAGTCACAAAAAGTGGATCGCAAAAGCAAATTTACTTTTGCGATTTCATGGGGTATGTCGTCAAATTTTTTTCAGAGGGAAAAACGATATACACTTTTAAAATAAGTGGCATTTCGATTAATTTCCCGTTAAACAGTAGGTCTTGATCCAGCCGAAACTCCAATTAATTTACGTACTCCGTATGAAATTTGGATTTGAGTTGCTCAATTAAGTAAGAGTGTGTTTGGAAAACGGGCTTCTAGAGACTTTTAGGGGTTTGAACTTCTATTTTTAATTGTAACACCCTCTTTCCGGGTCTGGTAATTCCTTTATTTAAATTAGTTATTTAAATTGTTTTTAGGAATTACTTGATATTAATTATTTTACTTGTGAAACTTAGATAAATAAGTTCCATAACTTATTGTGGATAGTAAACTATTAGTTGTTTTAAATTATTACAGATGACGGTAAAATAAAATTAATATTCTCGCAAATGGTTTTTAGGTTCCAGACAATAGATTTAGGACGGATATAAAATTATACCATTTAAATGTGTGAGTCGGTTTGTAAACCGACTGTACAATCCATATGTTCTAAAGATTAAACACAATTGTACCTTTGACAACGCTCAAGCTCACTAACCAAATTAGAATTAAGCTAGGTTTCTGTGATTTCGATTTCAAACAGCAACTTCATCATCTACATCATATCATCTTCATCTTCACCAAGAAGTGAGTTCAATTTTGAGTTTTATAAATTGGGGTTTTGAGTGATTAAACCAAATTAAAGATTGTTATGTTGCTATTTGGTGTTATTAGGTGGTATATGATGTTAGTAGATGTATTATAAACCATAGAATTGAGTTCCTTGAAGTTTTGGTGAGTTTTAATTCGAAAAACTCGTAAGAACAGCGGAATTCGCAGTTCTCAGTTCGTCCTGCGAACCGAGCTCAGGTTGCGAAGCGAACTGAGATGCTGCGAGTTGAGTTTTTTCCTGCGAAACGAGTCTCTGCGATGCGAGTTGACCTCGCGAAGCGAGTTGAGTTTCGCTGTGCTAATTGAGTTCTGCGAGCCGAGATGGCTGTGCGAACTGAGTTATTTCGTTGCGAGTCGAGTTTCTGCGAACCGAGTTGACCTGCGAAACCAGATCACTGCGAACCGAGAAATTTTAAAGATTTTTATTTCGCAAAATTTGAAAATGCGTAAGTCTTTTCGGGGTAACGGACAGATGACAATTTCATTAACTCGGATTGGGTTGAAATTCGCATGGTCACTCGGAAACGACCTAATGATCCCGACTCTATTCTAAGAGTCTAGGCAGTTTTTGGCCATTCGGGGTCATTAGGGCCCGAAAATGGCATTTTTCAGTTTTTAAACGTCATTTCGGGATTTTCTAATTTCATTTTGAATGAACTTTTGTTTGACTAGACTTCAGGGATTACCTGATTTGATAAATATGCTCTGATGATGATTATGGAACGAATTTCTAACTTATATTTGATTTTCTGTTTCATATCAACCTAAGACTCAGTGATATAAGAATCCTGAGTGTGGAGACGTCAGAGGTATCAGTGAGTGGATTTAGAACTCACCCTTCGGTTTAGTTGTAACTGTTTGGTTGCAACAAGTAAACGTAGATATGTGTTAGACTGTTTAGTCTTGATTATTGACTATGAATTTACGTGATATGTGAATATATGTGTATCAGATTATTGAGGTCAACGTGTAGTTGGATTTTTGGTTATTATGTGAATTACACAGGTTTTGATTCATCTGTTGTGTTTGAGACCTGTGTATGAGTTTAATAACCAATAGTTATCGGTCTATTCTGTATTGGCCATACAGATTGACGTTAAGTGTTCTTTGGGAATCCCCGGGTATTATGATATCCCAAGAGCCACCGATCCTCATTGAAATATGTGTGTTTACGATTAATTGGTGTAAACTCATGGTTAAGCTAAGTTGAATCGTGTGTGATAAATCTATTCACTTAGCTTCGTGCTAATCCCTCATATTACTTCCTGCAGATTTTGTTTACTATGTGGGTAGTCAGGAAGTGGATGCTTCGGCAGAGAAAGTTTGACGACTTGCGACTCTGATATGGTTTTGTATGAGCCTTGTTTTGTAAAATATAATACCCCATTTTAAATATTTGTTAAACAGTTTTAATTTGGTGTGATCTGAATACGTAAACTGTTTATGTACATTATTTAATATAAAGTAATGAAATGTATTTTGTAATATACGCTTCCTATTAAAATAATATAATATTGTGGTATTAGAAAGAGGGGTGTTATATTAATAAGCCCTAGTCATAAGTCTTGTTTGACAACATGAAAAAACTGTGACTTCTTGAAAAAAATAAGGCCTTATAAACCTTTAAACAAGAAGCTTATTCGAATTTTGCAAAAATCTATACTCCCTTTTATTTCATTTCCCATTATTTTCTTAAAATTTTAAAAAGGGGAGATTGAAGATTTCTAATTTTCCATTATAACTTATTAATCACATTATTAATTAGCTTTTTTAATTTTTAAATCTAAATGTGAAAACAAAATTTACTATGTAGTATGTATTATATACAAATGATATAGTAGATATGTAAAGAAATATCACCTATACAAAATACAATAGTCATTCCCAAAACATAGAGTAAAACTATAAAACGAAACCGATGCTTCGGTGTAACACCCAGATTTCGGGTCTAGTATTAAAATGAATATATATATATATGATAATAAATAATTGCGATTAGTTATTTGAAAATAATTAGGAAAAAGATTAAATAAGTAATTGTGACTGATAAAATATTAATTGTCTTAAATCAATAAAGTTGTATGTAAAATAAAAGTTATTGTTTCCGCAAATGGTTTCTAGGTTCCAAACAATAGGTTAAGAAGGAAAAGTAAAATTGCATTGTGTAATTGGGGTCGGTTGTTGATGGCCGACTTAAATTATCAAGTTTCCCCAAATTTTCAAGATTTCTTCACTTCAATAACACACACTTTCATATCCTAAATTCAAAATCAGAGGTGGGCTGTAAGTTTAAATTTAGTGCATCAGTTGAATTTCATCAGCTTGTTCATAACATCATCAACATCTCTTCAAATAGTAAGTGTGTTTTTGGTTATTTATACTTAAACATGAAATTGGTTGATTTATGTTAAAGTTAGTGAATTATAGGTGAAATTAAGATGATATATGATGTTTGTTGATGTATCGGAGTATTAGAAACATTACAAACCTGAGTTTTTGTGATTTTGAGTTTGGAAATCGAGTCTGGGTTTGAATAGCAGCGAAGTTCGCAGGTTACAGTTCATCTTGCGAACTGAGATTCTGCGAAGCGAACTGAGTTGTTGCGGTGTGAACTGAAATGTTGCACTGCAAATCGAGTTCTGCGAACTGAGCCCTGCGAGCCGAGTGAGCTCAGCGAGCCAAGTTGGAACCGAGTTGACTGCGAATCGAGATTATTAAACCTTTTGTTTTGCAAAATTTGAAAACGCGTAAGTGACAATTTCATTAACTCGGATTGGGTTGAAATTTCAGGGTCACTTGGAAACAACTCAACGACCAAGGCTCTATTATAAGAGTCTAGGTAGTTTTTGGGCTTTTGGGGTCATCTAGGGGTCGAAAATGGTATTTTTTCAGTTTTTAAACGTCATTTCAGGATTTACTTATTTCTTATCTGATTAAACTTTTGTTTGCTTAGACTTCATAGATAACTTGATTTAATAAATATGCTAGAATGATGATTATGGGATGAGTGTAACACCCGCTTTGGTGATTCGAGGGTAATCTGGTAAATTTCCTTACATATATATTTTAATCATTATATTTTGAATTATTGTGTTTTATATGTTGGTTTTAAAACTTAGGAAATCCGGTCAAAGGATTTATTGTGACTACTGAATTATTGACCAATTTAAATAGTTCTAGTTCACGGTAAAATAAAATAGTTATCTCGCAATTAATATTTAGGTTTCAGACAATAGATTTAAGACGGATATAAAATACCCAATTGTTTGAATCAGTTTATTAGGAGCCGACCTCCTTTTTGAAGCCACTTTCCCAATTTCTTTTTTCTCCCTTTCTATATTTGATTTTTAAATATAAGAACTATATCATCAAGAGTTGAAATCATCAAACAACTAGTTGTGATTATTGCTGGCTCATCATCATCTTTGTCATCAAAGTGTAAGTAAGTTTCTTGATGTTTAGTTTATGATTTTATATGAATAATTGGATTATTGAGTGAATCATATGAAATTGAAGTTAGAAATTAGTTGTGTGATAATTGAATGATGATTCTTGATCTTAATATGTTAATTTCACGATGATTACATGAAGAAATTGCTTGATTCCTTGAAATCTAGTTAAAATGTGAAATTTATAGGTTTTAGGTGATTTGTATGAATTGTGATGAATTGAGGATTGAAACTTAGTTATATGATGTTATTACATGTTTTGGTCGAAGTTATTTGAGGCTAGAAACATAATTGGTATGCTGGATTTGAGATTTTTGTATGCTGAGTTCGTGCAGAATTATGAACTGCACAGGTCTGGAAGATGATGGGAATCCGACTGATTCATCTAGAATCCGACGGATTCATCTTGAATCCGGACGGATTCCTCAACCGGATTCTATAAAAATGTTCTGTCCCAATTGTGAATCTGAAAAATGCCTAGAATCCGGCGGATTCTATCTGAATCCGACGGATTCAGCTGAATCCAAGCGGATTCATTAAGAATCCGCCGGATTTATAGTGTGTAACAGAGATTTTGATTTAGACTTCATAATGTGATTTATCTGGTATATTGTGATTGTATAACTTAATATATGTTTGATTATTAATATTAAGTTATGATCAATATGATATGAAGTTTAACTCGAAATTTCTTATGTGTTTCAGACACGCAGAAGACTCAGTGATTAGTCAGCTGAGTAGTTGGACCGAAGTTAACAGGTGAATTGACTTGGAACTTCATTATGGTTTGGTTGTGACATATTAGTTACAACGGATTAAACATAGTAGTGTTAAATGTTGATTGTTGCTGTGATATACATATATATATAAATTGTTTTAAGCATTTGGGGTATCGGAGGTCAACAAATGTTGGACTGGGTTGCTACAGGTTAACCAAAATAAGAATTGTGAACATGTGTTGTGAATGGAACTTATGTTGGTTAAAGGTAGCAAACAGTTATCGGTAAATCACTGTAATGGCCTGCAGTGATCGTAAGTGTTGCTTTGTGGACCACCGCGGTCTGAGGGCGCCACAAGGACCACCGATCCTCTTGGTGATGTTGAGTCTATGTGTTAATTGTTGATAATTAATTTTGTTGAGCTAAGTCAAACTGTTTATAACAGGTTTATTCACCTAGCTTCGTGCTAATTCCGTTGTTTACTCCTTGTAGGTTTTGACTTGAATGGGACTGGGCAAGGAGTACTTAGAAGCTGTTGACCATGACTACTCTGATATTATTTTGATACTTTATATTGCCCAGATACATTTTAATAGTTTGTAAATTAACAGATAATACTTATAACTTGTATAATAGTTTTGGTAGATGACATCATGTCATTTATTAAGTAATATAAATGGGATTGCGCTTCCAACTTGTTTTTTGTTTTTTTTAAAAAAAAAAGAAAAAAAAAGGTGTGTGTTATAATTAGTTACTAACTTGTTATTATTTGTGTTCTCAGATAAGCAGAAGGAAACTCAGTGATATAAGACTACTGAGTTCAGAGACTGAAATTTTGGTGAGTGGTAACTGTAACCTTCGGTTCAACCCAGTTGTAACAAGTTTGGTTACAAAGGGTGAACATATATAGGGTTATTGGTATTGATTGTTTAATCTTTTGGGTTATTGTTACTAATGATTTGGGTTGATTGGTTGTTGCTATTTTATGATGACGTGACTATTATGCATTGTGTGACTATGCGGATTATTTAGAGGTCAACATTGGTTGGGTTTGTTGCTATTGTTTGGCTGGTGGGGTTTCCGATACACATCATTGATGGATGAACCCTAATCAGTGAAGATAGCTTTAAACTATCGGTAAATCACTGTGATGGCATACCAGTGATTTAAGGTGTTATTGGTGTGGCTACACAAGAACCGTCGGTCCTCTTTGACGTTATGTGCTTATGTGTTTATTTGTTGTAAGATTTGTTATTTCTGGATTGAACTGTCGGATACAATTCCATTCACTTAGTTGTGAGCTAACCCCTCGTTATTTAACATTTTGCAGATTATGTTTGGGTTATGGGATGAGCGTTTGGGATTCTGGATGGAATGTTTGACTACTGCTGCGACTACTCTGATATTTTTGGAAAATCATATGTTTGGGAAATTTATATAACACCCAACTGATAGTACTTTGTTTCGTAATTATATATATATAACTGTTAAGTTTTGAGAACTCTAAAGATTTTGTAAATAGGTTGGGACATACGCTTCCGGTATTTGTAAATATAATAAAATATGTAGTTAAAATAATGGGGTGTTATATCCGATCACCAATAATTTTGTTGGACGCTATCACATACATATACAAACGAGTTTTTTTCTCCTGCGCATTGCAACGAGGTGTTAAAAGGTATATTTTTCATATGCACAAATCTAATCATTTTAAGGTTGTGTGCTCATTTTGCGAACTTAAGACGTAATAGAACTTCATTTTTCAAGTATTATACTAAGGTGTGATCATCGAATTAGCTTTTAATTTTCTATAGTCATTACGATCGAGTTTTGTTGTTTGTTATTGATTTTTAACAATTAGATAACTAATTTAAATTTGTATTGAACTTTTAATCGATTTGCCCCTCAAAGCTAACTACAAATCAAGTTCACTATAAAGTTGTGTGGTCATTTTAAAATACTTAACATATTTAAAAGTGTGTATTTAAAAGGGAGTTGGATTTTTCACGTTATAGTTTAATTGATTAGAAAACCACGTTGTCTTGATGAAAAAGTTTAAGAATGAACTTAAAGATTAAATGCTGATCACCCATGTATTATTTTTAATACGTGGAAGACTAATATGTAAAAGATTAATAATTACTACTAATATACACAAATCACAATTAATTGTCATCCGAGGTAATCATCATATAACTAAATCATCATTTTGTTGATGAATATAAATAAGTCATGCACATGTATATTATTGAGTTATGCTAGCATCATTTTGTTGTTGTGTTTATATATATTACTACCATTTTACATATGCACAAATTAATATCATATACATAACATAAAAACATTTGTACATGCATCATATCTATTAAAAAAGAATTATAATTTCCTTTTCTCCCTCTCTTATTCGTGCCATCCAACTTTCTATACAATATTATTAAGGTTTCAATAAAAATATGAAAAGTGTGGTTCTAGACTTGAACATGCAACCTCCATTATAAATTCTAACTCATTAACCACTTGACTATATCTCTTCATTGTGAATGGGTTAGGAATAATGAATTACCTATGATAATTATTATAAAGAAGATACCTATACCTATAATTTAAGGTACCCCACCCCATTACACGCGTACTACAATACCTATTTAGTAGCCATGGTTCATCCCTAAGATAATTAATCCGAAGTCGGCCCAGTTTCTGAAATAGGCCCAGTTTTGGCAAAAGTTTAAATAGGTTTCCTGAAATCGACCCAATTTGTGAACCGAAAATTACGGTAACAAAAATCAGCCGGAGTAGTGACTGGATCAGACAAGTCAGAAGCACATACTCTCTTTGCCGCTCGCAATCAAATTCCAGAATGGATAATCATCAGGTACAAGCCCTAACAATCCAATTTTTAGGCCGAAACTGTGAGTTTTGTACGAGATTTAAAAGTTTGTGGTAAAAATTTTTGGGTTTTGGCGAAATTAAATTTTGAGTTATATGCAATATTCAGACTATTATGCAAAATTAGATGCTAAACAATTATGGAAGTGTTAAAACGTTTTAGTTGGGGCCAAATGTGGTAACATATACATGAGGATTTGTATTATTATTAAGTAATAACTGTGGAAGTATATTGAATGCAGCAACAACCAAATTTATCTCAAACCTCTACACTGACTGATGATGAACTTGAAGTAGTTATGGATCTTTCTGAGAAAGATATATTTTATGAGAAAAAGAAGGTTAGTAATTTTAATTTAGTTACTTTAAAATATATTGATTTATATCTCATTAAATTCTTGAGCTTTGTGAAAGTTTTTTATTTTGTTAAACTTCATTATTGTCTTATAGAAACTATTAGAAGTCATGGGCTTTGACACCAAGGGAAAGGTTATGATAAAGAGAACGAGTAGTGCCGAGTTGGTGAGTTCTGTTTTGAATGAGATGCTTCAGAGAGCACGAATCATACACTCTGAGGAGGTAAAATGAACACTTGAAATTGTTATTGTATCTATGATGACGTGATGATTGTGACTAGAAGAAAAGAAACCACACAAATAAACATGAACGGAAATTCAATAAACCCTAAACGGGTGCCCACAATGGGGCTTCAAGAGATACTCTCTTATAAATATGATGGAGTAAGTTGTAATTGTCATAATTTATCTTATTATATCTAGTACTTATCATAAGATGCCTTTAATGATTTAATCCTTTCCTCCAAGTTATTAGTTAGGGTTAGGAATTTTATATAAGTACTGTCTTAGGTTATTTAGCTTTTATGTAAGGTTATGATGAATTGAAATAAGAGAGTATCTCTTGAAGTCCCGATTTGGGCACCCGTTTAGGGTTTATTGGATTTTCGTTCATGTTTCTTTGTGTGGTTTCTTCTAGTCACAACCATCAAGATCATCAATCTACATTATACACTAACTAACAAATTCAAATAAATCAAACGATGCTGGCCCCTTACATGAATAAAATTGATTTGTGACCTGTAAAGGTTCTGCTAAATGTATTTGCAAATAATTAGTACTGATATCTGTAAGTAGTGATTTCAACCCATTTACTTATAAATGGGTCAATTCTGCTTTATATTTTTTTATCTAATGTTTGAAGGACAAAAAGGTTTATTTTATAGTTAACGGGTTAGATAGGTTGAACAGATCGGAACCTAAGGTGTATTTTTATAATGCATAAAACCTCATAAATCATTTTGTTATAGAAATTAGATTATATCAAAATAACAGAATTTGTAATCATATCTGACACTTAATAATATAAATTGGACAATATTAACCCATCTGCTTCAACTCATACAAAATAAATATCCATTTTGACACAAACCCATTCTTAACCCATTACCTAACCTGCCCAATATGTCACCTATGGTGACCTCAAGCTTGTACGTTCTTGTACTTGAGGATTTATGATGCTAAAAACGGAGCTTATTGTTAGGTCGATCTATATTTTGGAGGGATTGATGCTTTTCATTCGGTGGGGTTGTGCAGTCCAAGACATGAACTAGAGTCTATGCATTCAGTCTTATCACTGCTTGACAGGTCTATATCAAATGGTCAACAAACACAATCAGAAGTTCTCCAACATCTTAGGAATGCGACTATAGATATGATCCATAATTTTGGGACTCATATTAAAGAGGATGTTAAAGTTCTTGACAGCTGGAACTTGGACAAGGAGAAATGTTTACTACAATGGGGTGCAAGCAATGGTGTTAAGACAAGGCTTGATATAGCTTGTAAGCATAATTAAAGTTTAAAATAAATTGGTTTTCGAACATTCTAATGCCAGGTTATTTACCAAAAAAAAAGAAGGTAAAAAAGTAAAATAAAAAAATGCTAGAAAACATATTTCTAAAATTAAGTTTACTTGATTTCATGTCATACAGATGTCGAAGGAGCTGGAAGGGGAGCTATAGCTAAAGAAAATCTGGACGTTGGAGATATTGCCATAGAAATCCCGGTGTCTATCATTATTTCAGAGGACCTTATTTGTAAAGCAAGTATGGTATGTTTTAAACAATTTGAGCTTTTTAATAATTCCATACTTATATATCTGCTCCATTAAACCCTTAAATTAAACATATATCTTGGTTGCAGTATCCCGTCTTAGAAAAAGTAGATGGCATTTCTTCTGAGACGATGTTATTACTGTGGAGTATGAAGGAGAAGCATGATATTAACTCAAAATTTAAGATCTACTTTGATGCTTTGCCTAGAGCATTTAATACAGGTTGTCTTTTGAATAATGTTCATCTCTTGTTAAGATGATTTATATCATGTTAACTTAGATATAACAACTTGATAAAAGAATGAAACATATAATTTGAATACAGTCAACTTGACAATAAAAAGAAACTCATTCATCGCCTCCTGCTGTTTTTTTATAAAAATTTCTGTAATAAACATATGAAAATTCCTAATTTTAAACGTTTTGAAGAATTAAGTCGAAGAAACTTTGAATTATAATTGTATGATAAGGATTTGAACATTTTCCTCAAAAAAAAGTTTATTGCTTTTATTCCAAATCTTTTGTGTTGACTTTCTCTGACAGGTCTAAGCTTTGGAATTGAGGCAGTCATGGCTTTAGATGGAACACTGTTGCTAGAAGAGATAATTCAAGCGAAAGAGGTTATTAAATCCATATAATTTTTTTATTTGGGGATCTATTTGATATTGTTTTAGATTGGTTATCAAAATATGGTTCTCATGTGTGCAGCACTTGCGGTCACAATATGATGGTTTAATTCCATCTTTGTGCAAAGATTATCCTGATATATTTCCTCCAGAGGTATACACGTGGGATGAATTCTTATGGGCATGTGAGCTATGGTACTCAAATAGCATGAAAGTGATGTTTAGTGATGGGAAACTTAGGACATGCTTGATTCCCATTGCCGGCTTCCTCAATCATTCGGTTTGCCATTCTCTTCCTCATTGTTTTCTTACTACTAATTTACTATTATAAGTTTTTTAGCAACTTATAGAAATCTTTGCAGATATCTCCTCACATAATGAACTACGGTAGGGTAGATATCAACACGAATTCTTTAAAGTTTCCTCTTTCAAGACCATGCAAGGCAGGAGAACAGTGCTATCTTAGTTACGGAAATTTGTCTAGTTCTCATTTAATCACTTTCTATGGTTTTCTACCGAAAGGAGACAACCCATATGATGTCATTCCTCTTGGTATTTCCTTTTATTTTATTTGTTTATATTTATATATTTATATTGCATCTTAACAGCTTTGCGGTGGTTCTTGCTTACTTTCAGCTCACTTACTTTCTCATATATTGATTCCCGTTCTACTGCAGATATTGATCTTTCCGAGGTTGATGGTACAGAAGACACACATCTTATGTCTAATTGGTCAACTCATATGGTGCGGGGTACGTGGCTTGCAAATAACCATGGAATCTTCAATTATGGGTTACCACCACCTTTGTTAGAACATCTTCGTGAAGCTCGTGGTTTAATGTTACAATCAAATGTCATTGTAAGAACGCTTTTTATTGAGTTACTTCCCTTCAGTGGTGGAAATGTTGCATTTTTAGCGAGTTAGATGTGAGTTATGTGCTTTTGTAGGCACAAGAAAGCTTGGAAGTTGAATTAGAAGTTCTTGAAGACCTTCAATCTACGTTTGATGCTATGATGCAAAATTTGTGTGTGGCTGAGCCGTTAGGCAGGTACAGTAGTAGTTGATATTTGGAGTATATAATGGTTGGGCCTTGTATGTATGTAAAGCTTTCCTTCTTTTTTATTTATTTATTTTAATTTGCTTTTTTTTATATTATTGCTTAATTTGGGTAGAGAGAAGTGTGATTGGGATGTTAAGTTAGCACTGGATTTCAAAGACTTGCAAAGGCGGATTATTTCATCAATTATAGTTTCGTGTGATGCTGGTCGACAATTGGTGGAGCATGAGTTGCAGAAGTGCACCAACAGTGGTTAATTCAGAATTTAGCTACTATGGGGTATACATTGTTACCATGGAGGTATGACTACTTTTTCTTTCTATAATAGTCCCACCAAGTTTAAATTGGTTAAGTTGCGAGATACTTGCAATGTTAGACTTGGTACAATATAAATAGAATCCTTTGGGGATAAATAACTGTATATAAATCTTTCCTTCTTTTTTTGGTCAAAATTTGAATTGTTATATGTAGAGATCGTCAAAGGTTAGATACAGAAGAGCATCTTGCTCTTCTATCGTTGTACTTACATGAAATTAACCTAAACTTATATTTCTTTTATATTATTATCTATCACACACTCTTTTGCACTATCAGTTTTATATTTTACAGTTTTCAACCACACTTCACCCACCAAGCCAGTATTTTTCTCATGATTGAAGACGTCTCACTTGTGACCCAAAGCTTCAATAGAGACATCCTGACGTTATATTGATGATTTGATACAAGTGGCTATTTGGCAGCTGAGTTGGTATACATTTTAGAAGAAAGGTAATACCATGCATTATTCTGAATTCAAAATATACGATAATAACACTCGTTTACTGTATTCTCAACGACGAGATACTTTTATCTATAAGTTTTGACCGGCATAATATATATCAAACACAAGTGTGATCAGAAATATCATAATATAGCTATAAGTTGACCAAAACACATTAATTATTGTAATGATTGACCGTGCATTTTGGAAGTTAAAGGTCTTAATGTTACCCAGAAAGGATCATTTTTTTTGATAAAGCTCTAGAGTTTTGATGTTATGGCACCAGCTTCATTAGATCTTGACGGGAGTTGTAGAGGAATCCAATCATCATCTTCGCTGAAAGTTATTGAAAAAAACTTGGCCACCATATCGTCACTGGCTTCTTCAAGTTTCGAAGGTATCCACTATTGACAAAAACTAAATTTCAGTGATGAGGCTATAAACTCATGAGATGTTTAACATGCTTATCAGTATTGAGTTTTAAACTCACAATGACCAGCTTAGTTATATACTCAACTTTACCAGAGTGATCTAAAGTTAGATATACTAGTATTTACCTGGGGTTTCTTATCTTTTTCGATCAACATAGCTCTAGAGCCCTGCAAGTAAATTAATAAAAAAAAACATTTTAAGCACGTGAATTTAAGTGATATTGGACATGTGGTCATTAAAACTATTGGCGGACTATAAGGTAACCTCATGTAAGTCATGGCTAATCTTTTTGCTTGTAAGGTTAGAGATTGCAATGTACTCAGTCTCAAGACATTTCTTGATGTTTTTGAATCGGCCTTCTCTTATCTAGCATACGAGTAAAACCAAATTTGTTTAAGATTCAACAGTCGACGATAAATTTTGTCATAATCTTTATACTGCATGCATACCGTTCTCAAGAAAATCTTGAGACCTATCGGAGAGGAGGCTTTCATTGATCTTATCGCATTCTGGATCCATTTCTCTTGAAATTCCGTAGCCAAGCGTTCCTGAGATGAAACCATGATAACTGTGCGAAGTAGATCGTATTGAATCAACTACATGTTAACATTTAGACGAATTTTACCAATGAGGATAATATTTCTTCACATGATCCTCCAGAGAAGCATTGGTTGATCATGTAGAGCCTGAGAATTAAATGAAATGAAAAATGTAGGAGATTAGAAGGTAACGTTGGACCATTTTGTTAGGTATTTTATGTTATTTCTTTTCTACTATTTATAAAACCATTTCTTCATTATCTTAAAAATAACACTCAACAACCAAAAAATGTCTATATAAATTAATGTCTAAGTTACCCTTGACTCAATTAAAACACATTTAATATTAAAAATCTATTCCATATTAATAATCTACATCTATTGCTAATTTACTAAATACATATTCATATCTCTTTACTATAATGAGATTATTATCATCATATAAATAGAATAATACTCCATTCGAAACATGTACAATAAATTTTACTAGCTTATCACATTGCCACTTATCACCGATCACTTTTATGAACGTATTACGCGGGTACTATGTTATATGTTAGTTATTTTGATAAATGGATGAAAATTATGTCTATAACAATTAACTTTTATACCTAGCATATGCACTATCTGGCTTGATGTTTACTTCTTCAGTAAACTTGTCAATGATCATGGACATAGTAGCTACACTTGGTGCATTCGAGGAAGCAACTAATTGTTCAAGAGCGTCCTCCATAGATTTCAAATTCTGCAAGAGTTGATATGCATTGATTACTCGTTTTTGTTCAACTGAGGTGTTAATAAGTCATGTGACAAAATGGGTACAGAACATATTAATGGATAGAGGCGAGTAGTATATACCTTGGATGGAACAAAATGAGTTCCAAGACCAAGTGCAAGCATCTCCGCTCCATTTAATCGAGCACCGGTCAATCCTAAATATTCTCCTACGTAAGTATATATGAATCAAATCCTTGTTAGTATTCATACATGCGTTGATGTTAAAATGTGACATTGAGTTGAAAATTACCGAAGAATCCAGGAAGTCTTGACAAAAAATAAGATGCACCAACATCAGGGAATAGCCCAATTGATGCTTCAGGCATCGCGAAAATCTACGTCAAAAAAGTACTTTCGTTAGTAACCAAAAGATCCTATCCTTAAATCATGCTCCATTCCTACTTGTTTGTGTATTTCGCTTTCCTTGGACTAACTGTACTATTTAGTTTCCTTCTATTGTTTTCGATTACCCAATAATCTTGTGTATTTCGCTTTCCTTGTATTATTTAGTTTCCTTCTATCGTTTTCGACTATCCAATGATTATTTCTTGTATCGACCGAATGGATCGATATTTAGAAAACAATTGCCAAACTTTATGCCTCAAATAATGTTGTTTCTTTTCATTTATCTCCATATTCTGAATTTATGACAAGAAAAAGAAAAAAATAATACCTACCAACTTCGTACTGATTGGACGACGAACTCATGAAGGACAGACAAAACACACACACACAAGGTTTGTTAGTTAAGATTACTAAATTTATAAACATTTACTAATTACGTATGGACTCATACTGTAAAAGGTTTAATCTGGTTTACGCTACTACACGATAAAAAAGCCAGGTCTTCCTTCAAGTTCGAGCCTGTTTGGATTTATTTTTTCTGTCCCCGATTTTCGTAGTTATGTATTGTTTACATTAAAAAGCATATAACTAGATGTACCGTATTTTCAGTAACAATTCTAAATGTTGAATGTATCGATATTCCAACGCCTCCTCCCATAACACTTCCATTTAGAATTGCAACCATTGGTTTCTTATAAGTTGCAAGCAAGTAGTCCAAACAAAACTCTTTCCTATAATAGCTCGTTCCGAAAGTCCAATGCCCTGATTCAATGTACACGAATGGTTATAGTGTTGTTTATTTTCGGTTGTAAGTGTTATAAAGACTTTCCCTTACCAAGAGCCATAAACTTAATAGCAGACGCGAGATCACCACCAGCACAAAATGCTTTCCCGTTTGCCTGTAAGGACACAATAGAAGTAGAACGTAAGCTTAAGCTTCAGCTGAACGTTTGACATTAGTCTGTTCATGTGGGGAAAATTTTCTCTTGGAATAATATCATCAAATGGTAATGATTAGCTATAGCTGGATTGCTTCATAGATACATACTACATGCTGCTGTTTAAAAGAACATGTAATACTCCGTGAAGTTTTTTAAATACTAGCATAATACCCGCACTATGGAGCGGATATAATACTTTTTTGTAAATTGTAAGTCGGTGATAGTTATATATAGTACATTTTTTACTTCGTATTTATCAACGATATCTTGGTGTATAGAGTTAGAGATTCAGAATAGTGAATGTGAGGTTATATATATATATATATATATATATATATATACGATTTGAAAACTACAAAATTTGAATTTGGAAATGTTGAGTCTTACTTCTTAAAAGTTTCTATAAATAAAGTACCAACTTGCATTATATATGTAGTATAGATATAGATTACACTAATTTTTAGAAATCGTTGTATCATGAACTTCTGGGTAAGCTGATCAATTACGTCGTATTCGAGTTACCAAAGTAAATAATTGGTTAATCTGATGTGGCACATTTTTTTTTCTGAATTGACTAAGTTACCTTGTTAAAGTTTTTAGCTATAATTAGGTAATGTTTGGTTTATATTCCTAAATTAGTATGCGTAGGGAATTGCTTTTCATACCCACCCCTGTTGATGGCGGCTTGAGATAAACTCAAGTGTGTGTTTTCTACTAGAGTAAATTTTAACTTATCAAATAAAAACTCATACGTATTCCCTCACTCTTTATAAGTGATCATACTTAACAGATCCAAATTGATAAAACAAAACATATAGGATATCAAAATAAGATATAAGGATCAAACAGAAAATACACTAATTATATAGTACATAAAGAGATCATACCATATGTTTTTTCTTATCAAATTGCATTGTATATATACCTTTAATATCACGAGTTTAACCGTTGGATCGTTCTCGTAAACTTTCAATTTCTCGTGCATTTTGGAAAGCTGCAATCGGTAACATATATGTTAGCATATGAGTATTGATTTTGGATAATGTTTTCGTAGCATACCATGTCATAGTTGAGACTGTTTAGTTTATTTGTTCTGTTCAATATTACTTTCCTTGCTCCCAATATTTCTTCAAAAATCACCTGTAATTTTTATATATAGATAACTCAGTTAATATAACAAAAAAAAACATCATGAAAATATACTCGAGTCCTCATACTTCAAACGACAACACACAAATTTTTTTACTTCTTTTGGCTTTTGATTTAAAAAAATAACGATTTAATCATCAAATAAATTTTATTCCGATAGTTTAAAGGTCAATTAAACAATAATCTGGTTTACAAACCTTAAATTATATCTATGAATTTAGGTACACTAATTTCCAAGGCTATAGTTTGCTTGTTAACTTACTATATAAAAATGATATGACCACAACTGTGGTCATAGCTTAATTTACTTATGGGTTACAGTAGCTTTACAAAATGTTTTTTTCCCAAAGCAATATACACTAATATTACCAAATAAGAAAGAATAAAATTACAAGTCGTAATTAAAAACCAGGGGCACCAAACCAAAACTCAAAAGCAAGATCCTACATACACCAAAACAGAAACAGAAAGGATGTTTAACACACTACAAGCCAAAATGAAAACTAACATTACAAATAGAAAGGATCCTTCACGCAAGCACATAAGCAGCAGACCCCAATATGATCATATAAATAAGAAAGCACAGAATTGGCCAGATGGACCACAAGCCAGAAATCTTCGACACCCAACGCAATTCTCACCAAGTTAACAACCAGAAGCATCGAAAAGAACCACAACATAATGTTGCGGTTCCTTACAGAATGTTTGATATGTCTAGTTTGATATGTTACTCATTTGATTTGATTCGATTCCGGATCTTTTAATTAACTTGTATGAAATGAATATGAAGTTAATACTGATCGAACCGAAGAATGATGACGGAAGACGTACCTGATCTGTTTCTGTCTGGATTGAGAGAGCCATGAGTGAAAGGTGCAAGTACCAAGCTTAAAGATCTTGAGAATGAATGAAAGTGTATGTATGTAACTAACGTTTTGGTTTAGATATCTATGGTATGGTGTCTATAGTATGGTATATATACAGTGTACGTAGTTTAATCTATTTATCCCTAACTCTATTTATATTTAACAGAGACCAATGTAGACATGTCAATTTTAACCCCCCAATTAAATCTAAACCTTTGAATGAATTAGCACTAATTCTTAACCCTTGATTATAATCTCTAACCATTAAATCAACTATCTTTTGTACAGATCATTTATTAACCTACTATAACTATAGCATACCCCCTTTCATGAATTGCTGCATTTATTTGAGTGATCCACAAACGATGAAAATTAATTTTTTGCTTATCCCTATTCCAATGAGCCAAAACCAAAGCTCTTATATTTTATTAAGTAATAGTTTGAGTAAGTTTTGAATGAGCCCCGAAAGCTTGATGCAAATAAAAGAATTTTTGTTCTACGTCTCCAAGCGATGTATCCCTATCTAATTCTGTTGATCATAATCTCTAACCATCTCCAACCACCTCCATGGAGTAAGTATTGTTTGTGTTTGCTAATTTGCTTAATTACCCTTTTAGGCTCCATAACAATGCATTAAATTAAATTTCAAATTAATGCTTTAACTAGTTCCATCCTCAGAAGCGTATTAGTAGAGATATCAATATTACATATTAAGGATGTGTTTGGCATCCTCATTTTAGGAGATTGTTACTGAGATTTTTATTTTAAGAAACTCAATCTCTTATAATATTACGATCCTTGTTTGGCACAAAAATAAGAGTATGGATTCTTCAAAAATCAATCTCTTAAAAAAGAATCTCTTCAAACTAGCTTTTCAATAGAATCCTCATCTCCTAATAATTGAATTACTATATTACCCTTGTTGAAGGTATTAAAAACTTATAGTCATAAGATGTCATGTCTATTTATATCATTTTACATTTATAAGCTTCAGCTACAAATAAGTTGCCAAACACTTTTAAAAACTAAAATCTCTAGCTTCATTCTTAAGATAAAAGCTCCAGCTCCAACTTCAAGATTCCATCTCCATCTACATCTTCAGCTCTACCTTCATCTAATTTTGCTAAACACGGAATTCAATTTTTTAGGAATGAATAAAAATTAAGGAGTCAAACGGCCTATTTATAAATAAATTAAATTAAAATTTAAAGAGATGTATCCCATTTATTTATCAGGTATGGCTGTACAAAAATAAAAAATTAAGGTCGTGTTTAGTTGAAGAAAAATGTAAGGCTGTGTTTAATTGAAGAATATTGTGAGTATTAATCAGAAAATTTTTCTAAGAAAAATGAAAAAGTGGAAAATATGTTCAAAATGAGTTTTTTTTTCCAGAAAAGTTTTCATAAAATATGGAATACTCAATTTTCTATCTTATAACTATGAGTTGGAAAACCATGAATTTCACTTTTCCACATTTTCCTTTATAACACTACAAACACTTTTCTAAAAAATTTCAAACCCTTCTAACCATAACTACTTTCCAAAATAGAAAATGCAATAACATTTGAACACATATTCCAAACTTTTATCACTTTTCTAAAAAATGAAAACTATTTTCATTTCTTAGAAAAATAGAGATGAAAAATTGTGAAAATTTTTCTACAACTAAACACACCCAGAAAAATTTCTTAAGAAAAGTGGAAAAAAGAAAAGAAATAATCATATGGCCGGATGGAGATACACTGCTTCACCTTCCTCCACCAAGAACTCTGGCAAACATGGTCGGCTTTGCATCAACGTTCGATCGATGGTGAGGACATCAAGTTAATCTCGCCTTGAATTATTGCGATTGTGAAGCGTAACCCAAAGTTACGATTTCTATTGGGTTAATCACGTGATAGAGTAGAGTTCAAATGAGTACATCAATTTTGAGTGAGAATGAGGGAACCAATGATATGGTGCCATGTGTACAAAGAGAATGTTTCACATGCACAAAATCCATTTATCCCCAACATCAATTATCTCACAAACGACAAATCGAAAAATTATGAAAATTGCACCATTAAATTCAGCGTTTTCTCCTCTTCGATTTTCCGTTCCTCAAGGCATACTTTTGACAACTTTTTTTCCATGTTTTGGTGGGTTTTACAAATTAGTAACACATGTGTTAGTGATTGGTTGTATATTTGATTTGAGGTTAGGGTTAGGGTTTAGGGCTAGGGTTAAGGGTTTAGGGTTAGGGTTAGGGTTTAGCAGGGTTTAGGGTTTAGTATGATTTAGAGTTTAGAACTTTGTAAAGCGTTTAGGGTTTGAGGTTTAAGGGTTTGGGTTTGAGGTTTAGGGGTTAGGGTTTAGGGTTTGGGGTTTCGGGGGCGAAACCCCAAACACCTCACCCTAACTCCTAAACCCCAAACCCTAAACCTTATAGGCAACACTTTAACGCATGCGTTAGTAAATGTGGAACCCACCAAAAAAGTTGGAAAAAAAAAACTCGTCGAAAGTATGCCTTGAGGAACGATAAATCGAAGAGGAGAAAACGTTGAATTTAATTGTGCAATTTTCATAATTTTTCGATTTGTCATTTTTAAGATAATTGATGTTGGAGGTAAATGGATTTTGTACATGTGAAGCATTCTCTTTGTACACATGACAGATGATCCTTCATTCTCACACAATTTTCTAATCTCATTTGAACCCCACCCATGATAATACTTTTGATCATATTGGTTTTCCTATGTTTTAATCTATACCAGGTTTTCCAGATTCGATTATAATTTATTTTAAGGATAATGATAAACATCTTCTTAAGCAATCTCCACCTAATTTAGTTTACCTTATTTTAGGGTGGGAGATTGAATCATTTTGGTTTTCATGTGTGGATACGTGATTTGTAAAATGCAGACGTATTGTGCTCGTGGAAATTATCTACGAGTCCTTTGTTTTCAATGTAATTGCAAAATAACAGAGGAATTGAATGTGCTACGACACATGATTGAATATAGTTTCCTATATTAAATTAATTTGGTACAATTCATATTGTGATTTTTAATAGTTTTTTATGAATAAATATGGTAGATGCGATTTCCTGAATTATATGGCTAAGGAATGGGAAGAAAGTAGAAGAGTTCCAGTTATGTCTCTACTAATTCAGAACGGATGGTAGGTAGTATCAACGGTTTCTGTTTAACATGATGTTGGGGTAGATAGATTGACCATCGTAACCGAGATCTTTTATCGGCGTATTGATTAAAAGACACTTTTATATGCATATGCGAATCATAGTTATTGATTAGTTTGGAACAACTTTATATTCTACAAATGAGTTACATAGAAGTGATAAAGTGGGCGGGTTGAGAAAAGATCTTGACTATCTTTGCAAAAATAAAAAATCTGAATCAAAATGTAGCTTGGTTAGTGTAGATCTTCATGGTTATATCCCCTTGACTTCCATTTTGTATTTTATTAGCCGCTTTTTAAGCTTAAGTTTAAAACTAACTACTTATTTATTACTTCTTGTGGAGGATGGTTTTAATGGGCTTGATTAATAGAAGTATACATTAAGATACGGACAACGACGTCAAGGTTAGTCCATTAATTATCAAAATCAGAGAGTTTGATTGATCTTTAGTGCATCTTCAATCGTTGGGTGCTTTCTATGCTATTGTTTTTATTGATATTAGAGCTCAAGCTAAACATTTCAAGGCTAGATTGGTCAATTAATGTGTTTGGCATAAACTTATCTCATCGGTTTATCAAATCTGGTCATCTAGTCAAATAGCAATGACAATGAGAAGGAATTTTTTTTTCATACCAGTGTAATAGTATTTTTATTGTTACTGTCACTTACTTTTATACTACAAACATATATTTCTTTTAATGTGCAACTTTTTTTTTTCTTGAAAAGCAAGGAATTGGATTTAACAAATTCTTCAAACATGTTGAAGAACACAATTACAACACATAGAAAAGAAACTTATCGACATAGCCCACAAACAATACACTGGACTAGCAATAGACTACCAACAACAAAGCAAGAGATAATAAGAGTCTTGAGAAACTGCATCGACAGACAATCTTCTTTAAGCACCTTGAATAAGAACCCATAGTTTGTTGAGCCACACATGAATTTGATGGGTGTAGCATAAGTTGGCGGTAGAAGCCCATAAGAAAACCTTCAAGTTAATGTTATGAATGATTGTTGTAACACCCATTCCCCTGATCTGATAGTATTTTAATATTTTCTGACGATGAATTATTATTTAATGTATCTGAAAATAGTTTCAATTGTTATTTGAAAAATAAATGGGGAAAAGAGTCAAATAATTTATTGTGGTTAATAAATTATTACTTGTTTTAAATTTAAATAGTTGACGGTAAAATAAAATAGTTTTCCCTGTAAATGGTTTTTAAGTTTCAGACAATGATAATTTAACTACTTCTAGTATATACTCACTTGTTAAGTCGGTTGTTTAATTCCAATATATCTCCACTTACATACATACGATACGTACCATACATACATAACACATGAAAACCTATAATCAATTATTCAAATCATGAGGAATCATCAAATTGGAGCTTCCTAACTCAAATTCAAGCTTCCTTAATCATCACAAACAAGGTATGATCATGTGTTCTTGATTTCTATAAACCTAGAATTTGGGGGGTTTTGGGGTTTTTGCTAATTAGTGGGTTTAAATCCGAAATATAAAGTTGAGGTTGTTAAATTAATGTTAGTTGAGTTCACTAATGATGAAAAGTAACATGATTCATGCTAAAAGCTATAATTTTGATTAGGGTTCTTGAGGCTTATGATGATTGAGATGAAATTGAGGCATGAAAGGATGATATAATTGTTATTTGATGTTTAAATCATGATTATAAGCTAAACCCTAATATAGAACTAAAGAAATTGATCTATAATTTTGTAGAAAGTTTAAGGGTTTAGTTGATTATGCTATAATCAAAGCTTTTAAGCTTATGCTATTAGAGTATAAATTGATAAGTGTTGTTAATGATTATAATATGGTTGATTATTGATGATGATTGATATTATTCAAACTAAAACGTGAAAAGGGATTAAGTGTTCATGATGATTATGATGATTATGAGGAGTTTGATGGGTTATATGATGAAATGCGTATTGATTATTAATTAGAACACTTAATTGAGAATTAAAGAGTAAAGTTGCAATTCATTTGGTTAAGTATTCATTTGACCAAATATTTGTGTTTTGATGAATTATTGATGTTAGAGGTTAATAACCTTGGTAATGGTTTAACTATGTTACTTAATGATAATCAAAGTTGGTTAAGTTGATGTTGTGATAATCATGATCATAATCTTGGAATTAATGGTGTTAAATGATTTTAAGTAAGTGATAACTTACTTGATTTGAAGTTGAAAAGTAATCATTATGATAATTAATCATGATTAAGTGATATTTAAATAATTGGATAATTAAGTTAAATATCACGTTGTTCATGTTGTAGTATTATGTTGTAGCTACTAAAGATGATTGTGATTAGTGACTATGAAGCTTATAGTTACTAAATGTGTTGACATATTGATAATTGTGGTGATTGTGTTAATTCATATGAATTGAGTAAATTGGAATTGTTGGTGTAAATCTATTGGAGTGATGTTATATAGAATTTGAGACAAGTGACTAACTTGTGTTAATCTATTGTATTCTCAGATGTGAAGAAGACTCAGTGACATTAGACTACTGAGTGGACGACTGAGGTATTCTGTGAGTGGATCTTTAATCCTCAGCGTAATTTAGTTGTAACAAATTTGGTTACAACGGGTAAACGTATTATTACTGCTTTTGTTTGCCATGATGATTTTGGTTTATTAGTAATAATATTGTTGCTAGACTATTTAGTCTGATAAGTTGACCTGATTGAGTGTGTGAATATGTGAGCACGTGATATAGTTGGCCTTCGGACATCAGTTGTTAATGAGGTCAACGAGTTGATTCAATTGGTTGGGCTAGTTGGTTATTGTGTGAATTACACAGGGTTTTGCTTCATTTCCTTGTGTGTAGAACATGTGTTTGAGTATAATAACCATTAGCTATCGGTCTCGTCCGTTATGGCCATACGGATATGGTTGGGTAAGTGTTCTTTGAGAGCCACCGCGGCAATAGAGTTTCTCAAGAGCCACCGATCCTCATTATTAAGTTGTGATGTTGGTCAACTGTTGCATGGTTAAAAAGTTGTATTGTGTACTTGTGTAATTAGTGTTACTCGTTGTACACAAGGTTGTTATGCTAAGTTGGACTGTTGATTAATTTTTCATTCACTTAGCATTATGCTAATCCCCCACATTAACACTTCTTGCAGTTTATGGATATAATAAGGGAGGACAAGAAGTCGGACGGGAAGGAATGTTTGACAACGAGGCGTGACTCTGATATTGATTTGTATAAATCATTGTTATATCTTGTTTTCATATAACACCCATGCTGATAAATTATGATTTAAAAATGTTGAATTTTATATGTTGACTGGATGATGTAAATATAATCAAAATATAATAATAATACGGAGTATTATATTTAATAATAATATCATCTACATATAAGACATTACATATATAAGTATGTACTAGATATTAAATAAGGATTGAAAAGTTCGATAACAGTTCGAGCCGAGCTCTTAAAAGCTCGAGCCGAGCTCTTAAAAGCTCGAGCTCGACTCGATATATTTATTGAGCATGAGTTTTAAGCTCAAGCTCAGGTTCGAACTCAACAAAAGCTCGACTTGATCAAGCTCAAACTCGAGGCGAGCTCGAGTTGCTCGATAAAAATTCAACTCGTTTGCAGTCCTAGATAGTAATTGTTATAGCCTTATATTTTAATTTCTATTTGGACTTACGCTTCCGATATATTGTATTTAAATGATTGTGAAATGAGGGGTGTTATAATTGATTCCAAACATGAGTAATATTCATTGAAAATCGCATTGTTCCTAGTTAACTTAATTGACCACATAGTACACGGCCTAATAAAACACCAAAATTATCTAGCCTTTAAACCCATCCCTTGGTTCCAATCTTAATAAAATTCTGCCATAGAAGATGGAATAATCCATTGTAAGCCCCACCATCGATATAGACTTACCCACATTTGAAAGGACCATTCACAATGTGGTAATAGATGTTCTATTGATTCAGGAAATTCATCACACAAACGGTAATTTACATGTTGATCTTCCGGGATAATACTTTAGAGTTGTAAAAGGCTAATAAATTGTGCGAAAAGACATTGCAGTAGATTGCTTAAAATAGTAATGACAAGGCGATCAACTCTTACATTGCTTGCAATCGATTACTATTTTTCTAAGCTATGGGTATCAAGTACTCTTTGGCTGCAATGCATAAGAGTGACACATCAACATAGGGATGAGAAAAAAAACTGAAATACCGAAATTGAATCGGTACAGAACTGATACCGACCATTACAAATGGTATGGTATTCGGTTTTTGATTTGGGGCCAACAAAAAACCGGTACCAACCGGTCGGTACCGGTAGGTACCATACACACCAAAATACCTAAACTGAATCGGAACTGCACCGGACCGGTACCAACCGATTCTAATGGTAAGGTATATGGTTTTTGATTTGGAGCAAAAGAAAAACCGGTACCAACCGGTCGGTACCGGTTCGGTACCGATATGGTACCAAGCTCACCCATACACCAACAAATAATGTACTTAGTTCAATGTTGATGTAGACTACAATTTAAAATGCAAATGTAACCAATGATTGTTAGCTAATAAAACACCATCGTAACTATTAGGCCTGTGCAAAGTGTCAGAATCGACCCGAACCGGCTCGTACTGAACCGGGAATCGAGAAACTACAAATATAAGAATCGGGAACCGTACCGTTGAGAAGCGGTTCAGTATGGGACGGTACAGTACGGTTCCGGTACGGTAGCGATTTTCACGTTTAAATTGCCCAAAATTGCACAAACCGACCCGAACCGAACCGAATACCAAAAATGCATAAAACACAGAACTGAGAACCGAACCGAAACATGTATATACGGGACGGTTTGATACGGTACTGGTACGGTTTTCCGGTTCTTTCAGTATGTACCGAGTTTTGCATAGGCCTAGTAACTACAATATCAAACAATTAAATATTGCTAATAAGAACTCTAATAAAAGTTAACGGAATCTTGTATAATCCCGCGAATCCGTCGGTTATATTCTAATTCATTATTAATTTAATTTATAAATTGAAATTGACTCGATTTTTGTAATTGACCAGCTCCAAAATGGTAACTAATCAAAATATATGTAACCCGTTACAAGATGGGCATGGTCCAAGAAAGATGCCCTTGTTTCATCCGTAATCGTAGTTAATTAATAAATATCAACCTTTCAACCGTCAAAATGTAAAAGGGGTTTGAGATGGTTAGTCAATTGGATAAATGAAAAAAATCGGCTACGTACTGCCAAAGATTATTTCAAGTATTCAATCTATCAAAAAAATTGTTCAAGTATGCCACCAACTGGAAGAATCTGTACTCATGTAAGTAATATGATAACCGGTTACCTGTTAAGCCGATAAACATACAATATCTGGCATTTTAAATTATATAAAAAAGTGACGTGGTTTTTTTTGAGTTTAAAAGAGTGACGTGGAGTTTTTTTTTTGTTTTTTTATAATTATTTGATGTGAAAAAAGTCTTTTAATAAAATAACATTTTCCTTTTAATTTTTAGATTTTCTTTTCAACAATAAAATGAAAATTCAAATCTTATCTTCGTCCTCATATCATCACCATCATCAATATTTTAAATTTCATCACATCATCTTAGAATTTCATCATAATCACCATCATAAAGATTTTGAATTTCATCATATCATCTTAAAATTTCATCATACACATCATCACAAACAAGAACAAAATACAATAGTAAGATTAAACCCTATCCCAAACAATTACCCCCAATTTTCACTCCTCAAACCCTAACTCACACAAATCCGAACACCTATAAACAGATGATAGCCACCTATAAAACATACACCACTAACTACCTCTTACCCCCTATCGGTTATGGCCGCCGGAAAACGCGAGTAATAGGCCGGAGTTCGTTCACATATGTTGATTATCAAGAAGATTTTAATGATGAAGGAAATAGAAGAGATAGATGGTTTGACTTTTAACAACACAAAAAATCAAACAACGCAAAAAATCTAAATCGTCGTTACCACTCATCATCGTTGATGCGGTAAATCATCATCACCACCGTAGTCCCACCCGCACCGGACACCGTCATCTCCCGTTATTTGGTCAACGGTGGTTGTCGTGGTCAATGGTGATTAGTTGTGACAGACTGACAGTAGTTGAAGAACTTGAAAACATTCAAGAACCCAGACTAATGCAAGTATACATACGATATGATCGTTTTCATATTTCATAAAGTGAAAAACACTCTGTATCTTTCATAAAATCATGAGTATGATTTAATTAATCTACAATACGTTCAAAAAAATATATAAATGAGCCTGATCAGATGTACAGTATATTAATTGTTATTTGTTTAAAATGTCAACAAAAATGATTTATTGTTTTGGATTTTAGTGATTAATATAATAAAAAGTCTTAACTAAATTATAAATGACAAAACGTACAAATTTAAAACTAATATTGAACATAGAATATTAAAGACAGTTTCATAAGACCATCCGTAACGCAACGACGTGGCGCGCGTTCTCAACCTCCAGAATGCCAGAACACCTGTAACGCGGCGTTCTGGGCGGCGTTGTGGGTGGCGTTCTGGGTGAGATAACGAGGTCGTTTTACGCGTTGTCGTGGGCCCCACGCTTTTTTTTTTCTTTTCCCTTTTCTTCCACATTAATAATCCACGAAAATTAAAAAAAAAAATTTTCTTTGACAACGAGTGGATTTCGAAAAAAACAAAAAAAAAATAGAGGAGCGTGGGCAATTTAGTTTAATTGTATTGTATCGTATTTTATTTTAATTATTGTATTGTATCGTAATTTAGTTTAATTGTTGTATCGTATTTTATTTTAAAATTAGTGTGTTGTATTTTATTTTAAAAAAGTAATGTATTTCATTTTATTTTAATTAATGTATGATTTTTATTTTAATTATTTTGGTGTATTGTGTTTTTAATTAAATTGTTTTGTATTGTATTTTAAATAAAAGAAATTTAAATTTAGTTAGTTAGTGGGTGGGTCCCAGAATGGGTTAAAAAAGTGGCGTTCTGGTGTTATGATTACAGGCGTTCTGGTGTTATGGTATGATGCTGATGTGACGCTGATGTGGTAGCTGAAAAAGTGGCGTTCTGGTGTTATGGTTACGGATGGTCTAAACAAACGAGTATGCCATATGTACGTATACGTGGCAAAAGAAATCAATGTGACGGCTCATGTGTATGTCTAGTCAGCTTTCTCAACCTTCAAA
Source organism: Pseudognaphalium luteoalbum (assembly GCA_963422505.1). Classification (NCBI taxonomy): domain Eukaryota; kingdom Viridiplantae; phylum Streptophyta; class Magnoliopsida; order Asterales; family Asteraceae; genus Pseudognaphalium; species Pseudognaphalium luteoalbum. The sequence continues at coordinate 116,788,490 of OY730196.1, read as the reverse complement.
AGGTAAAAATGAAGTTGACAAAGATCCCAGCACAAAATTTCCCGGTTTATTGTATACCTGAATATTAAATTGGATAGGTTGCATACTTGCAATAATCTTTAGCAGTACGTAGCTGATTTTTATCATTTATCCTAGTCAATTTCAACCCTAAATTTTTTATTATATTTTTTTGTTCTATGACTTAGATTTGACTTAGATTTACTGTATTTTAAATTCTAAAAGGCTACGTAAAAAGTAAAAACTATTTGTAGCCATTTTGTAAAAAACGGTTTTTCAAAGTACAAGAAGCGGACGTGTAGACAGTGGATAGCTGGACTGTGACTTCTTGTTTAGGGGAATTTAGGGGAATATTTTTTTCAAGAATCCTCACCTACATTTTATTACCAAACAATGTTTTTCATTTTTAAGGGATGAAGACTATCTAAATTAGAATCTCAATCCCCTATATCCAATTGTATAACAATTAATTAACGAGTCTAGACAAGTTTAGCTGATAATTTTTTTCCCATCTCATTTCATTTTGTTTCATTTTTCACTAAAAAAAGGTTTGGTAGAAACTCAACTCGAGACGCATTTGACCCGGACCCGTTTAGACTTGAACCTATTTAAATCCAAACCCATCTAAACCCACGACCCAATCCGAACCATTCATTTTCACACTTATAACCCATACCATGTATGCAGAGAGGATTTTTCTTTTATTAATTGCCAAGTTCTTTAAAGTGACAGTATTCTTATAGTCAAATTGCTACACTTTTTCAACATTTTAGTTGAGACTTATTTATCCCAAAAGATATGAGATAACTATAGTTTAAGATGATAAATGTTCATCCCTAGGGAACATTTATCTATACTACAGTGATATATAAAACATATCCATTTGTTGAATCCTAAAACTCTTAAAATAATTAAAATTATTAATTTACCCTTATTAAGTTTAAATGTTCAAACATTAGACTTTTAACATACCTTTCATAATTATATATTCTTATTCCTATATGAAGTAAGTCAACTAAAATTAAAATTTCAAATAATAAAGTTTTTAATATAAAAAAATAAACAAATTAACTTATGTAATTATGAATTGTAATAAGAATTAGTGTAGATTTAGATGAAATTAAAAAAACTTGAATGAGATCTCACTGATATGATAAATATTTACATATCGACTCTAACGTGTTTATGTATAGTAAATTTATAAGCATGCTAATTTATTATTATATTATTATAAATCATTGTCACTAGCGTTTTTAACCATCATATTACTCGTTTAACACATTACACTTACTCTTTCCAATCATAAGATAATATATATAACTTTATTTATAGGGTTTAGGGTCTGGAAATGTACCAAACTTTGACTAAATGTCTATTGTGTGTACTCAACTTATATTTGCTAATTTTAATGCATCAAACTTTCAAAAATGGTGTTTTGATGTACTTTGATGACGTGACAATGATGTGTCACTCTCTCCTAACGTCACATGGCACGCTATGCACTCGTCACATCATCAAAGTACTTCAAAACACCCTTTTTGAAAGTTGAATGTATTAAAATTAGCAAATGTAAGTTGGGTACACACAATAGATATTTGGTCAAAGTTTGGTACATTTCTAGATCCTAAACCCTTATTTATAATATTAAAGCAGTTTTTACCAGCATATCATATCGTATCATATCAATCTATAAAGTACAAATAAATCATCAATCACATAGAAAATTAACTGATACACATCAAAGCTCTAGAGTTTTGATGTATTTGCTGTGGCTTCATTAGATCTCAATGGAAGTTGTAGAGGCAACCAATCATCATCTTGACTGAAAGATCTTGAAAAACACTTGGCCACCATTTCGTCACTAACTTCCTCAAGTTTCGAAGGTACCCACTGTCAACATAATATATAGTTTCATACCAAATGAATCAAGAATGCCTAATTTGAGATCAAGTTGGATATAATACTTACCTGGGGTTTCCTATCTTTGTCGATCAACATCGCTCTGGATCCCTACTTAAAGAATATTATTGTCACATGAGTTACAGTGATATCATACATATGAACAATCAAATATATGTGCAAAATATGGACCAACCTCGTAGAAGTCATTGCTAATCGTTCTGCCTAGAACATGTGAGATAGCAATGTATTCGGTCTCAAGACACTGCTCCAAATTTTTGGATCGGCCTTCTCTTATCTATCATACACTAGAGCAAAATTATATTATATTCAAGATTAATTAGTGTTTCTCATAATCTTGAAAAAGTTAGTGTACCATTCTCATGAAAATCTTGAGACCCAATGGAGTAGCAGCTTTCATTGACATTAGTGCGTCATTGATCCATTTCTCTTGACCTTCCAAAGCCAAGTGTTCCTGTGAAGAAAACCATAATATGTAATATCTAATTGTATCGGACAAATTAAGTATGTTGATCAAATATTTAAACTTACCAACGAGGATACAATTTCTTCACATGAGTCTCTGGAGAAGCATTGATTGATCATTTTGAGCCTGTTAAAAAATGATTAAGTCAAAGACAAAAGGACAAAATCATCATCATAAGATAGTATATGGTTAATAACTTAGAGTAAGGTTCAAATGAGTTCATGATTTTTGAGTGAGACTAAGAAACTAATAATATCATGCCACATGTACAAAGAGAATGTTCCATACTACAAAAACCATTTACCCCAAACATCAATTATCTTACAAACGACAAATCGAAAAATCATGAAACTTGCACCATATTTTTCAGCGTTTTATCCTCTTCGATTTGCCGTCCCTCAAGGCATACTTTCGATAAAAAAAATTTTTTGATTTTTTGGTGGGTTTATAAATTAGTAACACATGTGTTAGTGATTGATTGTACATTTTATTTACGGTCATGGTTAGGGTATAGGGTTAGGATTTAGCTGGGTTCATGGTTTAGGGTTTAGATCTTATGTGTTAGTAGGGTTTAGGGTTTATTAGGGTTTAGGGTTTAGTATAATTTAGGGTTTAGAGTTTTATAAAGTGTTTAGGGGTTAGGGTTTAGGGTTAGGGTTTAGGGTTTAGGGTTTGGGTTTTCGGGGAGAAACCCCAAAACCCAAACCCTAAACCCTAAACCCTAAACGCAACACTCTAACACATGTGTTAGTAACATATAAAACCCACCAAAAAAATAATAAAAAAAAAATTCGTCGGAAGTATGTCTTGAGGGACGGCAAATCGAAGAGGATAAAACGCTGAAAATTATGGTGCAAGTTTCATGATTTTTCGATTTGTCGTTTGTGAGATAATTGATGTTTGGGGTAAATGGGTTTTGTAGTATGGAACTTTCTATTTGTACATGTGGCATGTTATCATTGGTTCCCTTATTCTCACACAAAATTTTAGTCTCATTTGAACCTCACCCTAATAACTTAATATAGTTCTGATAAAATGAATGATTAGGGTGAGTTGGGTAAGGAATTGCATTCAGGTCGGAAAAGATGCAATCCTTTATTCCATGTCAGATTAGCCCTGGTTGGATCATACAATTCCCTGAAATTTTCCCGGTTTTATGGTATATATAAGAATTTATTGAGATTTAATATAAACACTTCACCGTTAAACTATTATGTATATGTATTTATTTCGATAAAACATATACATATATATATATATATGGTTGCAAATATTTGAATGTACTTTCAATGGTTTTCAATTTGCAATCCATTTGACCCATTCATTTTGGTACCTAGCATATGCACCAGCTGGCTTGACTTTTACTTCTTCAGAAAACTTGTTTATAATCATGGACATTGTAGCCACACTTGGTCCATTCGTTGATGCAACCAAACTTTCAAGAGCGTTCTCCATGGATTTTAAATTCTGCAGATATTCATTTGCATTATCAATAATCAATAACAAACCATTCAGGATCAACATACTAATATGGGTGCTTGAATCGTGTGACATATTGGCATAGAATACATGAAGAGAAGAGAGTGCCTTGGATGAGATAAAATGAGTTCCAAGACCAAATGCAAGCATTTCAGCTCCATTTAAACGAGCGCCAGTTAGTCCCATATACTCTCCTACATACATACGATAAATCTATGATTAAAGTTGTACTAAGAATATTCATACATGTGCATATCTTGAAACGTGACAATAAGTTAAGATTACCAAAGAAACCAGGAAGTCGTGACAGAAAATAAGATGCGCCAACGTCAGGAAATAATCCAATTAATACTTCGGGCATTGCGAAAGTCTACGCCATTGTCAAATAAAAAAATGTTTGTATGATATTACAACATATAGGAGTTAGTTATGTAGTTGTAATGATGTGCAAACTCTGCTTAAATACCTTACACTTACCACCTATTCTTTGTACTTTAAGATATATCTACAAGAAAATCATATTGATATACCGTATTCTCAGTGACAATCCTAAATGTTGAATGTATTGAAATTCCAACGCCTCCTCCCATAAGGCTTCCATTTAGAATCGCGACAGTTGGCTTTTTGTAAGTTGCAAGTAAGTAGTCCAAACAAAATTCTTTTCTGTAATAGCTCGCACCAAAACTCCAATGTCCTGATCAAAATACAACCACATGCTTTTAATTGCGTTTAACAGGTGCGGAGGTAGAGGGGGGGCATGGGGGCAGCTGCCCCCTAGAATCCTCAAATCATGTAAAAAATAATTTTTTTTAAGGGTATTTGCGATATTTCATAAGTTTTGCCCCCCGAAAACATGAACAAAAATTAATTATTTTTTTGCCCCCTACTTCTAAATCCTAACTCCGCCCCTGGCGTTTAACTTTTCAAATCTTCTCTTATGTACATTGAAGAAACTTGCACTTACCAAGACCTACAAATGTATACGCAGATGTAAGATCACCACCAGCACAAAATACTTTCCCATTTGCCTGTAGTAGATATGAACACAAGTGGGAAACTAAAGTATTAAAATCATATGTATCACCGTCGACTTTTGACAAAAGTAAGTTGTATCTGAGCTACAAAAATAATTACGTCTGTACATTTTATACCTTTAATATCACAACCTTAACACTTGGATCATTCTCGAACACTTTCAGTTTCTCATACATTTTTCTCAGCTGCAGTCAGTACAATATAACTAATAAGCATGCTATGATAATATTATCAACTTTGGAGTTCGCATCTGTAGAATACCATTTCATAGTTGAGAGTGTTTAATTTCTTTGGTCTGTTTAGTATCACCTTTCTTGCTCCCAAAATTTCTTCAAATAAGATCACCTACAAAAAAGAAAAGATAAAAACAAAAGTTTGTCCATCTATAATAACTTGACAAACGCTTTCATCTAGTTTCATTTGTTTTGAAATCGCAAACCAAACCAGATCACGTTATGACACCATTATCCATGAATTGACCAAGTCACGAACGAAATACCTGGTCTGCTTCCATTTGGATGGAGAGAGCCATGATTGAAACCTGTAACTACAAAGCTTGAAGATCTTGAGCATTAATAATGCAAGTGATTATATGTGAAATTTGTGGTCTCCCAAGATATAATAATGGTGGGGCAACATGAAAAGCAACCTACCATATATACATGCAAAATCAATAGTTACAAGATATATGTACTATGTAGGTACATTTTACAAATATTTGACATTTCTACAAACAGTTGATGCGCGTGTATTAAATACTCACTCCGTATCAGAAACATGCAAGTGCAACAAACTGTACTTGGGTTTTACTTGTTTTGTGATTGAGATATTGTATTCAACTGCATAATGTGTGATGATAACCAGTAGTTGGGCCAAAAAGGACATGATATTAATAGAGCCATCCTTGCATGTGACGTCAACATTGTGCCCAAAATGTATTTTTCATTCATTTCGAAAATGAGTCTCTGTGATACAAAGTATGAGTTTTGTAAAGCAACTGTTGGATGGACTTATATTCCATATTATCCAAATCGGTGGTGATTTGTATACCACTAACTTTTAGTCATAAACAACTAGGTTCAAACTATGGGATTTTCTAACCTATGCACATATGGCACATTATAACAATTAATTGAGGGGTCCTAATTACCATTTATATATGACTATAAATTTAATGTTAGAACAACTCTTTCATAATACCAATTTTACCCATTTGATTTAATTTGTGATCCTCTAACTCATTCCACCTCTTGCATTATAACAATCTGACTACGATTTTGAAAGTTATTGAAATATGAGTATTGAGTAAAAAATATATTTGTAATAATGCAAGAGGTGGAATGAGTTAGAGGATCACAAATTAAATCAAAAGGGTAAAATTGGTATTATGAAAGAGTTATTCCGGTATTAAATTTGTAGTCATATATAAATGGTAATTAAGACCCCTCAATTAATTGTTATAATGTGTCATGTGTGCACAGATTAGAAAATCCCTCAAACTATAAGTCTATCAATCTTGCAGGTGCAGTGGGAAAAGGTACTACAAATCGGCAACTCCAAATTTGTGACCGCAGGTATTCTAACTTGTTTATGGGCCAGGCCCGGATTAATTTTTTCTGGGTTGCTGATATATAAATGCATTACTCCGTATTTAATAAGCAGCGTATAACTAAGTACTCAACGTATAGTTAAAGTGGATTTATCAATTTTAAGATCATCCGTAACTATAACATCAGAACGCCACTTTTTCAGCTGTTACATCAGCGCCACATCAACATCATACCATAACATCAGAACGCATGTAATCATAACACCAGAACGCCACTTTTTTAACCTATTCTGGGACCCACCCACTAACTAACTAAATTTAAATTTCTTTTATTTAAAATACAATACAAAACAATTTAATTAAAAACACAATACACCACAATAATTAAAATAAAAATCATACATTAATTAAAATGAAATGAAATACATTACTTTTTTAAAATAAAATACAACACACTAATTTTAAAATAAAATACGATACAACAATTAAACTAAATTACGATACAATACAATAATTAAAATAAAATACGATACATACAATAATTTATAATAAAATAACTAGTCCGTGGAGCATGGTAAGCTGCGAAAGTTTGGTGGTAGCATCCAAATGTGCTCGGTAAGATCAGTCCGCAGTTGGTCGTGCACACGTTTGTCCCGTATTTCCTTGGCTCTAGACTCTCTATCTTGAACACGAGTCCTAAAAATTTTTGAAATAGCCGTTGCCCACGCTCCTCTATTTTTTTATTATTTTTTTTTGTTTTTTTCGAAATCCACCCGTTGCCTAAAAAAAAGAAATTTTTTTTTTTTAATTTTCGTGGATTATTAACGTGGAAGAAAAGGGAAAAGAAAAAAAAAGCGTAGGGCCCACGACAACGCGTAAAACGACCTCGTTATCCCACCCAGAACGCCGCGTTACAGGCGTTCTGGCATTCTGGAGCTCGAGAACGTGCACCACGTCGTTGCGTTACGGATGGTCTAATGGTGTAAATATCACTATTTTTTTTATATATATGTTTATGTTTAATTTGCTTTATCATTAAATTAGTTTAACACAAAATAACTTCTTTAATAGATCCGCGACATCATCTTTTCACATGTAATTTAATGATTAAATCAATTTTTTTTGGAAACGACAAATAACACCTGCGGGCCAGTAATGGAGTATCATCGTGCCACCACTATCAGCCCATATATTGCCTCACCTATGAAAAACCACCACAGGACTCGAACTCGACCTTTGCTTAGAAAATCAAGAAATGTTTATCGCTATTAATATTACTATTTTTAGAGGTTTGGCAACATAATTTTTTTTCAAACACCAGATATTATACTATTTTGTCCCAATTTAATTGTTCATTACATATCTACATACAGTTTTTGAAAGATGTGCAATAATTGCAATGCTGCCAATAAGAATATTTTATTTTCAACTTAAACATTTTTTTACCGGTTGAAATTGAATGTAAACAATTGTTTTAACGAATCTCAACAAATAAACGTAGATGTTACAATATGATTTACTACTATTTAACATTCTCATAGTAACATATAATCATGGGCCCTATAATCATATATATAAGTACACTTCATCAACGGCAAAATTAATAATAACTCTTATTAATAAGTCTTTGACCCACGTAACATATTGAACTCAACACATCAACTATCTCAAGGATTGAACATGCATATAAACTTGAAGGTTATCGACTCCCTTTAGCTGGTAATCTGGAAAGGAGCCTTTCTTGATAATGTATTAGAGTTTTGATGCAATTGCGTTGGCTTCATCAGATCTTGATGGAAGTTCTAAAGGCAACCAATCATCATCTTCACTGAAAGATATCGAAAAACACTTGGCCACCATTTCGTCACTAACTTCCTCAAGTTTCGAAGGTTCCCACTGTCGACATTAATCAATGTCGGGTGAATTCGAATTTTGAAAATAAAGTTCCCTAAAATATTCACATATAAGTTTTGAATGTAACCCCTAGGTAAATTAAGGTTGATTTGGATCTTGTATTTACCTGTGGTTTCTTATCTTTGTCAAACAACATAGCTCTAGATCCCTGCTTAAACAACATTTAAAACAAATAAGTCTAATTAGTAATACACATGTGATCATTAAAATATATGTAACAAAGACGTACGGAGCAACTTAACCTCGTAAAAATCATTGCTAATTGTTCTGCCTAGAAGGTGACAGATAGCAACGTATTCAGTCTCAATACATTGCTTTATATTTTTGGATCGTCCTTCTCTGATCTGTATTACGAGGAAAGCATACATTCATAAGTCCCTATAGTCAACTAAAAATTAATTCATAATCTCTAAATTATGTGTAAGTACCGTTCTTAAAAAAAGCTTGAGTCCAACTGGAGTTGCTGTTTTCATTGATGTTATTGCATCATGAAGCCATTTCTCATCCACTTGCACAGCCGAGCGTTCCTGATGAAATCCCCAATATGATGGAGAAGTATATATGTTAATTAAGTTATATATCGAATTGAATACAACTCTATGGTTGTTTGTATATAAACTGACCAAGGAAGATAATATTTCTTCACACGATTCTCCCGAGAAGCATTCGTTGATTAATCCGACCCTGGTTAGATAGTATTGAAGCAGAGGAAAATTAAAGGACTAGATTAGGACGCAATATAATGATTCATTTTGAACGTTCAATATAAGAGGTAGCGAATTAAATGAGTCGCTCGGGTTAGGGTCTCATTGAGTCACCAACATTAACTATTATTACAAAGCTTGTATTATTAATTAAAAATAATAATACAAGGTAACTCTGCTTATTCACCAAATTGATCAAATATAACCCAATTAACTCATTATTAAGTAAAGGGGTGCAAATTATGCCCTTTATTTTACCTGGCGCATGCACTATTTGGCTTGACGTTTACTTCTTCTGTGAACTTGCTAATAATCATGGACATTGTAGCTACACTTGGTACGTCCACTGAAGTGAGCATTTCTTCAAGAGCATTCTCTAAAGATTTTAAATTCTGCAAGACTCAGACGCACGCTAGCTAGTATTGTTCAATAACTCGTATATATATATACGGGTTGTGTAGAAATATGGTATAGGAAGTGAGGAGAGTCAATCAAGTACCTTGGACGGGATAAAATGAGTTCCGAGACCAAATGCAAGCATCTCAGCTCCATTTAGTCGAGCACCAGTCAATCCCATGTACTCGCCTACATGTATACATACATATTAATCCATAATTAAATTTATACGAACTTTCATACATTTACTTTATAATTCAATATACGTTGAAGTTGATTACCAAAGAATCCTGGAAGTCGAGATAGAAAATAAGATGCACCAACGTCGGGAAATAGTCCAATTAATGCTTCAGGCATCGCGAAAATCTTCATAAATATCATATTAGAGTGTTATGCATTAACTAACTCTTAAGGTCATAGCGTTGCACTTTGATTAGTTTTGTTAGAATTTTGTAAACCTTGAAGTTGGATATATGTATATAAATATAGTTGTCGTATTACGTGTGTTAAAGATCATAACTAGCTACTGGTATACCGTCCTCTCAGTAACGATTTTAAACGTAGAATGTATCGATATTCCAACACCTCCCCCCATGACGCATCCATCCAGAATTGCCATCAATGGCTTCTTATAAGTTGCAAGTAAGTAGTCCAAACAAAATTGTTTCCTATAATAGCTTGCCCCAAAGCTCCAGTGTCCTAATCATAATACAAAAGACGCGCCTACGTGGTTAATTCAAATTAATTTAATTTTGCAGATCCTAAAGCATTAAATTAAGTAGCTCGATCATACCGAAAGCTTCAAATGAGCAAGCAGAGATGAGATCACCACCAGCACAAAATGCCTTCCCATTTGCCTGTTGATCAGTGATGATAATTAAAACACGTACGTACGATTCAAGTTGAACGTAAGTGATAAATTGTTATTCGTGAATCCAAGCGAACAACCGGGTCCATATAGTTTGGTCTTGATTCTACTTATCATCCTTGTAGTTTTGACATTATTATACTTTTACGAAAAATATACGATAATAACAGTCAGAAAAACCGTAGAAAACTCATACATACACTTATCAATATTTGTGAACATACTAAATTACTCAATATACCCCTGAATATAGATTTGACCTCTATTGATTAAAATACAATTAATTTATACATATATAAAAAATCTTTATCGTTAACAAAACTCTAGAAATTTTTAAGTTATAACCACTCATCATTTTTCTCTGTGACGTTAATTATTACGAGTACTTTATTAATCAAGTCCATTGATATGACCATGTTGATTACACCCGCTTCCCCCTCTTTATATCATTCGATTATTTTATTATTACTAGTAAATTACCCGCGCAATGCAGCGGTAAATGAGAAAAACATAGTAGTGGTCTTAAAAAATGTAATTAAAGAGATAATAGTTGTTGATGATGGTCGTATAAAACAATTGTTAAGTTAAAGAATCATAAAATCAAATCTTTCATATAAAAGACGAAAGTAAGAATTATAGATGTATGATATAATGTTTTACAAATTCATCTACATACTTTGTATGGATCAATTATAAATGTTTTATTAGTAGAGATTTATGACACAAAAAAATATTTTAATTAATTAAGTCTTTATTAGTTTCCATATATATCACATCAATAGTAAGGGTATAAGTGATATTTCTCATCTTTAAATTTATAAGCTCTCAAATAAAAGGTACAAATCCTTTATAAAGGAGTATAGATATATTTGCTTTCTCAACTTAATAAATCCCAAAAAAAAGGAAATGATAATGACAATTTAAGGGCCGAATAATCATTAAACCCAAATTTCCGATCTCATTTAATACATTCAAATAAAAGGAAAAGTTAAGTCATTTAAATGCAAATATTAAATTAATTATTATATATAATTCTAAATTAATAAAGAAAGATTTTATTTCATTAAATACATTTGATTTATCTTATTGATAACTGGTAACTGGTAGGGTTGTTGTTGTTATTAAAAAAATAAAATGATAGCACATAAGTACACGAATGGCCCTTTTCATTTTCCTTAAAATAATATAACAGAAGACATATTATAAGTTGAACCAAACCATAAAAGGACGGTGTTTAGAATTTGCTCAAAACAAAATTCACTATGCTACCTTAAACCCATTTTTGGAAAAACAAGCTAGCTAGGTCAATGAACAAAAGATTTAGAACATAAGTTAAACGGGAGAATCATAAAGTAAATTAAGCAAATAATACACAAAACATGTTTTTCGTGAACCATCTGGATGTCCGCCAATTACGTTTTATACCTTCAATAACACAAGCTTAACCGTTGGATCATTCTCGTACACCTTTAGTTTTTCGTACATTCTTCTCAACTGCATTCAGTGTGATAGATGTAAGCAATGCAAACTAGCTAGTACTATGATTTTGGACTTGTTTTTGTAGCATACCATTTCATAGTTGAGAGTGTTCAGTTTCTTTGGTCTATTTAGTATTACTTTTCTTGCTCCCGATATTTCTTCAAAAATTACCTGAAACAAATAGAGGATATATTAGGTGCAAAAAACTTTCATAAACTTGTGATAAAAAACTAAAACAATCAGCTAGCTACTGATATATCCTTGCTCGATTCCAATTCTTTTTGGATCACCGACGTGATCAGAATGAAAGAGTTAGCTTGCAATAATTGAATTGGAGTACCTGGTCTGTTTTGGGCTTGATGGAGACAAGGGCCATGAATCAAAACCTGTTACTTGGCTAGAGTGGGGTAAATCTAAAAGCCAAGAAGATCGAGCTAATTAATACTTCAAACTTTGAAAAGAAGAAAGATATGAAAGTTAATTTTCACTTTTAGTATGAAACTTTATGCTATAAAAAGTTAATTACTCACAGTATAAAATTACTAGCTTACAATGGATTTATCAAATGTACATCATTTTCGCGTTATGGACGTTCTGGTTACGTACATTTAGTGTAAACGTTTGATGCGTATCAACTATCATACATTCAGACAACGTGTAACAAACAGTCCTTGAGTTGTACTCGTTTTATGAATATGGTAATAATTATTAACTACACTAACTTTGGGCCAAAAAGGTCAACAATGTTAATGCTGAATACGGGCATTGCCCATTCCACCTTTTATGGCGACATCGACCTTACCTTCCAAAATGGACTTTCATTTACTCCATTGTTGGGTGCTTTTAGGTTATTCCAAAATCACGTTTATCATAACAAACCTAAAGTTTACCCATAAATAATCCGACCTAACTGAATGAATTGAATGGGCATGCATTTTTTATTTTCATTTTGATTTTTAACAAAAGCTCAATAATTAATGACTTTATGGTCATCCTATATACATAAGTTTCACAAATAAAATATCTTTATTTCTTACTTGGTGTGGAAAAGAAGATATTATTAGCCCAAAGTTTACCTCAAGTATTATGAAGAACAAAATTAAATATGTTTCGTTATTAAATGGTTCAGTGGTAGGTTGAGTTTCAGGTTGGGGTTCAATCTTGCCCTGGGTAAACATTTAGTATGTTAAATACTCACACCCGTAAAACACATGGGGCTTTGGGGAAATTCGCGAATAAAGATTCATTTCAACTCCAGACGCCCCACTGTGTCAGAGGAGTTGTCTAGAGTCATCCTTGTAGGGTGGACAATGATTGATGTCAAAAGCACACGGGACCAAGGTGTTCCCGTTAATTTACACCTTTTTAAAGAAATATGTTTCGTTATTTTATGAATAAAACATAATATTTCAACCAAATTCTTAAACAAACTCCACGTGCTTGCCGTTCTTAATATAACAATCGTATCTACTATAATCGTCCACTCTTACAGAAATAAAATAATTAAATGCAATATCATTATCTCGCTTACCTAATATATGCGACTAACTCCTACTTAGTAATTATAAGTATTCAAATTTTGTGGGCATAATTAAAGTATATCACATCCCATGTGAGATGTATAACGAGGTTGAAACTTAGCTCATGCTTTTGAAAAGCCTTTTACTTAACTACAGATCGCAATTTCTTGTTTTATAATTTATGTCATTCACTCATTCCCTTTCCCTGGTGACATTATTATTATTAGGAATTAGTGCGTGGAAATGCACCTAACTTTAGCTCAAAGTTTATAATGTGTAGTCAACTTCATTATGGTCTACTTTGTATATTCAACAATTATGATCTATTGTGTGTATTGTGCAGTCATTTTGATAATGTGGAATCTTGTGTTGATACCACATTGCACCTTACACGGATGACATGTATGCTATATGCACATAATAGGTCAAATCTGAAAGTTGAATACATACAATAGACCACCCAAATGAATTTGGATACAATTGTAGAGTTTGAGTTAAAGTTGAGTACACTTTCACGTACTAATATCTTATTATTTAGCTAAATCGGTAAGTAAAAAATTAAGGAAAATGATTAGTAGACCTACACTTGTAGGCATAAATCTAGGTAGATCGAAAAATGTGATTGGTAGATGTGAAGAATTCATTGGATGAGATTATGGGAAAGAAAAAATTCAACCAATGAATGTAGTAAGTCTATTTTAAGGACCATCTAAATATGCCTATTTAGCATTGCTCGAAAAATACTGAAATATCTATAACACTTATAATTCATTTCCTCTTCTTCTTTGAATTGAAGCTTAACAATGAGAAGATGGGAAAACTCCAAAATACCCTTTCATTTATATGGAAATATAGAAATTCAATTATAGATTCATAGTACATTTGAAAATTATTATTCATTTTAATTTGCAGTTATCTACTTATTGAACTAAAATATGGATGTGTAAGTCATCTATAAATGATTTATTCATCAAGTATAGATAGACACATACATATCACTTCCACTACCTTGCTACCGTCTGGCATGTGCCCGCTGCAGACCATCGCAACTAACTTTTTTTTAATTTTCAATATCGCTGCAAAATGTGGGTACCTTACTACTAGAGTGTAGTCTAGTAGATGATAAAGTTTCCGGGGCTTGAATTGATATCTTTGTAAATATATTAAAGAACCGAGTTTGGTCCAATTCGGCCCCCAGTTCATAGCCAACCAACTGACGCCCACATCCGTGGCCCAACATACATCCGTGGCCCAACATCGAAAATCAAATAATGGGATTTATTCATTTATTTTTTATTAGTATTTTTTTTTGGAGTTGATATATACAATAAAAAAACTTATTCATAAAACAAACTGTACAACTGTTTATGCATATAGTACAACTACATTATAATATATTTTGGTGTAGGAATAATTTTTGTTTGTTGTATTTATCACTTTTTTTTTCTTTTGCCCTTTACAATATTGGCACTGTTCCCTTATCTATCACTTACCTACTCTTTTTTATTTATTCAAAATTGTGAAAGTCTAAACATAAAACTCGAGAAATTATAAACGTCGCCTTGTTGGTGTACTAAAAATAACCCAAAACGTGTCCAAAATATTGACTACATGTTTGTTTTATAATATTACACTAGTAAAAACTAATGTTAACATTTTGTATCTGCCAAGCAAGAAAACTAAAATCATCTGATAACGACAACTTTCTAAACATACAAAAATATGTGTACCTAAAAATGTTATATCCATAAACTGATGTGTGATGGAATTAAAATCATATATACCTTTTATTAAATGCTAACGAGAAATTCAAAATATCATTTACAAAACCTAATATAGATATTTGAAAAACTACAAGGTTGAACTCTTGAAAAAATTTAATACTCCATAATCTCCTTTTCATATTTTCTTTTGTTGGATCTACCGTTTGTACATTTACTTACGGGTGGTGATTTGTACATCACCAAAAATTAATCATACATCACAAATGTTGTTTTATAGTGTTGTACAGTACAACACTGTAATGCATAAAAATAGTGTATGGCTAATTCTTGATGGTGTACAAATCACCACTCTTTACTTATTAATATTAATTTTTGATTGTAACAATCTAACTGTATCGATGTAACTTTTTAATAAGAAGTTTGGAGTTAAAGTTTTAAATGAGGAATGTAAATGCTCTTGAGTCAATGTAGTGGTAGTAGTAGAATGTGGTGGTGGCCTGTAAGCGTAGTGGTAGTAGTAAGCGAACTAAACGTTCGGTGAATTATTCGTGAATCGTTCGACGGGATGTTCGTTTATGTTCGTTCGTTTCATTATATGAACGTACATGAACAAATTTTTATGTTCGTTTAATTATATGAACGAACATGAACACAAGTCTCGTTCGTTCATTTACGTTCCATAACATGTTCGTGAACGTTCGGTTAAATGTTCGTTTGTTAACTAATAGTTTAATTAAATTAATACATATTTGTATATCTTAATTTGATTTTAGCTAAATTCTAAATATAATATTATTAAATATTTAGATAGTTTCATTTAATAATATTAAATATCTATATATTTTTACCTTACATTTCTCTCTCATATTTCCATCCACTCTAAACACATTTCCATTCTTTCCCTCCATTAGTTCAAGATCTGTTACTCTTACCTATGATCGGACCAAGCAAATGAGTTTATTTTGTAATGTTGAATTGCATTGCAAAGTTTCAAGTTTTATAATATATATGTGTAGATAGGTATATGTACGTTCGTTTATGTTTGTTGAAGTTCATTTAATGTATTAATGAAGAAATTCATTAAATTATGTGTTTATTCGTGTATGTTCGTTTGTGTTCGTGAACAAACAATTTTTCTTAATGAACGAACATGAACAACAAAATCCATTCGCTTATCCGTTCGTGTTCGTTCGTTTGTTCGTCAAACCTTAATGAACGAACATGAACAGACTTCGTTCGTGTTCGTTCAGTTCGTTTACAGGCCTAGATGGTGGTGGTCCGGGTGCTAGTATTTATAAAAAAATTCATGACTTTTATTCCCTTACAATACAAATACTCATTAATAAAGTTTAGAGTAAATTACGTTCTCAAAGTATATCTTTAGTTTCACTCATGGGTTAGATTTTTCACGGGTTCAGTTTCTTCTTGACCCGGTTTTCCGTTTCACTCCCTCTCTCAAAGGGTAAAAGCGTATTGGATTTTTAAGGGTATTTTTGTTATTCAATGATGGATGAAAAACGGGGAGTGAAATGAGAAACCGAATTAACTGAACCGGCAAAAATTCAACCCATAAAAACAGAGTTAGATTGATGACATAATTCAAGGACGGATTAGAAGAAAAATGTCACATCCTAAATATCTTCAGTTGCTTCAAAACTGTTGGACGATCGATCACCTCAAACAAATTAATGCACAAACAATCACCATCGGCCTTTCTCGATTCACCTACATATCCAGCAAGCTCTTAGCTTTCTCAACGACATTCGATATAAATCATGCTCACAAAATATTGAACCAAATAACCATACCAACCGTATACGATTAAAACACAATAATATACGGTTACTCTAAAACCCCAAAACAAAATACTGGCCTTTTAATTTACACTCAAATGTGTAATCATAGAATCAAACCAAATGATCGTACATTTCCTGCTTTGATTAAATCTTGTGATTGTTTACATTCGTTGGTTCAAGTACATGGACAGATTATGAAAGTCGGGAATGTTTATGATGTATATATGACCAGCGGGTTAATTTGTTTGAAGAAAGCTATTATAAGAATGTGGTTTGTTGTACTAGTTTAATAACTGGTTGTTTAGAAAATGGGTATGTTGATGATGCTCGTAAAGTGTTTGATAAAATGCCTGAGAGAAACGATGTGGCGTACAGTGCGATGATATCGGGGTTTGTGAGAAATGAACTTTATAATGAAGCGATTGAGTTGTTTCGGGGGATGATGGGGTGTGGAGTGAAGGCGAATAGGTCCATTTTAGTGAGTGTTGTTAATGCTTGTGGTGCGATTGGTGCTTTTGATGTAGGAAGAACCGAAGAAGCGTACATTGTCAATTAGTTGAAGACTCATTTGGTATTGACCTTAAAATTGGTATTGCACTGATAAATTTTTATTCAAAATGTGGGGAAATAGAGAAAGCTGAAGATATATTTAAAAGGATGAGTTGTAAAGATGTTGCTACATGGAGTGCTATGATTTTGGGATTAGCTACAAATGGGAAAAATGAAATGGCCATTAAGTTTTTTGAGGAGATGGAGCAGAAGGGACCAGTTCCAAATGACATTACTTTTGTTGCGCTTCTTGTTTCTTGTAATCACAAACCTCTTGTGAAAAATGCATGGCGTCTGCTTGGCAGAATGTTCAAGGTGTACAATGTCCGACCAGCGATTGAACACTATGGTTGTATGATTGATTTGTTAGCTAGATCTGGGCAGCTGAAAGCAGCAGATATACTTATCAATTTGATGCCAATGGCACCTGATGGAGCTATATGGGGTTCTTTTCTACATGGGTGATTAACACATAATAAAATGGAACTAGCAGAGAAAGCTGGGAAACATATAATCGAATTAGACCCTCAACACAGTGGATGGTATGTTTTGCTTTCTAATATGTACGCAAAAATTGGAAGCTGGAAAATTGTCATTAGATTAAGGAATATGATGCTGGAGAGGAAAGTTTCTATGGCTGCTGGTTGGAGTTTTATTGAGATCAATGGGATTGTTCAGAAATTCGTAGCTAATGATCAACGTTGTCCTCAAGCTAGAGACCTCTATGAAATTCTACAATTACTTAATACGATATTAATAAATTAGTATAATCGTCATTCATTCGCTGGTTGTGGACAAGTCTATGTGTGCCATGTGTGCAACTAGACCACAAAGAAATCAAAAACAAAAAGTGAAGCACATGGTGATGAAACCAATGCTTGAATGCCTAACAAAACCCTCCATATACGTTGTAGTCTTCACCTTCCGTAACAAATCATACATCACCAATCACCAATTAAGCCGTCAGATTTTGTTCTTTTATGTAACCACTTCCACAATAATTGTGGAGTGGCACTATTAAATACATGTTGGTTGCCATTTCAACTGTGATTCGCCTTTCCCCTGCTTTGCTATCGAATCGTGAACATGTCTGTAACAACATTCACAACTCCAGTTACCGGGTCCGTTTACATGGGTAAAAAACCAAATGGGGCTAAGCTATTTCAGACTATGAACTCAGTTCCTTGGAGTAAGAAAACAGTTTCCAATGGTTCTAGGATTCATTGCATGAAGGTATTATGATAAGATTTTGTAGCTGTTTAAGTTTTTTTTATTTATATATGGATTCACATGCGTTACTTATTAATGTATAAATAGGTTTGGAATCCAATAGATAACAAGAAGTTTGAGACACTTTCATATCTTCCACCTCTCACAGATGACTCCATTGCCAAGGAGATTGATTACATGATGAAAAAGGGATGGGTACCGTGCCTTGAATTTGATTCGGTAAGTTGATAAAAGGGCCCCCACTCAAAAGGGTCCTGGATTTGTTTCTTGAAAACCAGAACAAGATAAAATTTATAGCACATTTTGTGGCTGACAAGTTAGATTTGGTTTGTGTGTTTAGGTGGGATATGTATTCAGAGAGAACAGTCGCATTCCGAATTACTATGACGGAAGGTACTGGACAATGTGGAAATTGCCTATGTTTGGTTGCACAGATGCCTCACAAGTATTGAATGAAATCCAGGAATGCAAGAAGGCATACCCAAATGTATATATAAGGTGTTTGGCTTTTGACAATGTGAGGCAGGCACAGTGCATGTCTTTTGTTATTCAGAAACCTACAGCCACATAAAAGGTGTACGTCGTCTTTTGTTATTCAGAAACCTACAGCCCCATGAAAGGTGTATGTTCTTAACTTGTGTTGTTTCTTGTTAGAATCCATGGTCAAAGATTCTAAAGTTTGTTCAAGGTTTTTCTTATAATGGTTTTTAATAATTAAAATGACTTGTTTGGAGGACATGATAGTTTTTACTTGGAGATGATCTAATTTCAATTGGATTTAAAGCAATGATGCATAGCTTTTGTCCAAGTTCCTGTGGTATCTATGTTGTGTTTGTTGTTCTAACGTGTATTATACTTTTATCTCTTTTAATATCGTATGAGGCGTACTTTCAAAACTTTTATTGTATCTATTGAAAATTCCATCTATTGTATACACACTATCATGTTTTGGCATTATATTGTATGCATGAGAAAACATACAATAAAATGTCAAAAAGGAAATTATACACACAATAGATATAATTGACAACTTCAATACATACAATAAACCAAATGATAATTCTCATATGCGAAGTATAATACAAAACAATAAACCCGTTTATTTTACAGGAAAAGAGAAATTTAGTAATTTTTTATTTTTTACTCTACTTTATTTTTATAGTATTCAACTTTCTTACTTCAAGAGTCGTGGATCATGTAGTGTCGTAGTGTAAGTAACTCCACGTCACAAATTTCATGAACAAGTGGTTAAATCATTTTCCCAACCCCTAAATTCCATTCACAAAGTACCCATTTAAACTGAAAATGGAAGTACATATGCAACAAGAAAGCATATGGCTACACTTCATGCCAATCTTTTGGCAGTTAGTAAGTGAACAAAATAACCATTATGGACCAAATTACATGACTCACGCATTACTAAAATCACCATCCATCCAGGCACCAAAAACGTTCACGATTAGCATTCCCATAATCGTCTAGAGTGACCCAATATGATCCAACTATTAACCAAATCACGCTATAGACATAGCATGCTCAGAAGACATTATAAAGGTATTCTTGCTCAACCATACCCCTGTCCTGCAAAAATCATATAAAAATCGTATTTAAGAAACGGTATCATAAAGATTTAAGCAAACTAACAATTTCTGAACCACCCACCTGCCGCACAAGCATAAGTTACACGCTCTGAGCTTTAGTGGGTGCATCTTTAACCTGTGTGGCAACCTTGTCCTGGAGTTCATAATGTTTCACAAGAATTATACATCAATAAATAATCCAATTAAAGGTTGACACCATCAAAGATGTACTATAATATAAATATCTAACTAGAGGTAGCAACATGGGCAGGATCAGGCAGGTTGCATAAGAAGTCAAAACGTGATCCATTTAGTAAACCCCTTTGGTCCTTTCTTAATGAATTTATAAGAGGTTGCTGATACGTTAGATATGATTATTAAAACGATAATATATATTCTGAATCTTTTGATAAACCAATTTAGGATATTGTTTGGCATAAAAATCAAGTGACTTTCACCCATTTGACCAATTTGGTTCATTTGAAGATTCCTTTTTAGCTAGAGAAGTTTTATTGACCTGTTTGAGATTCTAACTAACCAAATTGACCTATTCTTAAGGACATGGGCTAAAGCCACCTCTAAAATAAAGCTCAAAACTTCATGTAAGAAAGTTCAGCTTTTCAAGGCATGATCATGTCGATTTATCCACTAGATCTATGACCGACAGCTGATATTATTGCTTCATAGTCAGATCATTTTTTTTCATTAATCTCTTGTTTTCTTTCTGGCGTTTAACGAATGATTGTTCCAGTCGCGAGTATCTTTCTAACCAAGAAATGGATGTGACATAACAAAAAAGCTTACCATTCCTTTGCTTTCATAGTAATCATCAAGAGCCCACTGATACTTTGATTGATTCAACCCAAACCAATGTGCTACATACTCATCCAAACTTGAATGTGCTGCAAGGTAAATATGCAACCAGTCAACCATAAAGTGTAACGTCTCAAGAAGAAAGTAATTGTAAAAACCGGAAACACAGTGTTTGTGAGAGTTATTCACTTGTTTAAGCATCACTTGTGTTTCTCCATTGCTAGCCAAGATGTCCAATTAACAAAGTTGAGCAACACGGAACAATTACAGAAATATACATACAAAGGAAAGAGTTCGATTCCATGAATGGCTACCAATTTTCACCTAATTTCTGATTTGATCACAGAAGATCAGCAAAGAAAGGCTCAAACTTTAGAAATTAGGAGAGACCTTTGGCAAACATTTGTAACATATTACCCTAACAAAAACTTTTTGGTACAGTTTATTCCCATTTTATGCAATTAACGCAAACAAAGATCATTATTGTACTAGAACATTTATGACCAAAAGAACCCATTTTTGTTGTGTTCTAGCTTCTTCCAAGAACAACGGTCCCTTCCAGTGTAATGAAAAGAAAGCAAAATGGTCCAAACGTTCAATAATACTCGTGTCCATGGTCTACAACTCTATTTGAGTACATGTGCTTAATTTTTCCAACCCAAATGTCTTCTCATTACAAACAAATCATACATATTGCAAAAAAAAAAAAAAAAAAAAAGTTCATACCATAAAGTACTTTTTTTACAAACTACGAAAACATAAAAACAATAAGCAGCCTGCAGTAATCCCATACCTTAATTTGGTCCATAATAGAGCATTATATAACTGAGTTTATCTGCTCCTTAAAATTTCAATAATCTCATTTAAAACCCAATCAATCTTGAATTACACACATGATGATTCCAACTTAGCTTAATTTTGTTTAGAATAAAGCCATAAGGTATCACAAAACATATTAAGTAGAATTTGATCAGGAATTTTGCATGTAACGAAAACACCAAACTAATCAATCTACGGAGTACCAGATTAATTAAGAATTCCGTACCATTTTGAACTTTGGTAACTGCATCCCAGAAGAATCCACCTTTTGGTGAGGTGGATTTCTGGTACTGAACCGGCGGCGGCTGAACCGGAAGTGTGGATTTCACCGGCATCGGAGAAATGTTCTTTATCTTTGGAGAATCGGAAACAGTGGCCGGAGATGGATCGGAGGTAGGAGTAAGAAAGACAGTGTAGGGGCCCATCTTTCCGATCGTCGGCGGCGGTGTCGCCGGTTCATTAGTGATGGGCATATTCGTAAATTTAAGATAAGGGGTTTGAACAGACGATGTATAAACAAGGGTTTTGTAGCAGATCCAGATACAGAAGACAGATTTTGATAAAAAGAGGGTTTAGTTTAGTTTAGTTTTGAGTGGGGGTGGGGGTGTTTATCAAATGGGACCTTTTTAGACAACTTGTTTTTTCATACCCCACTACTACTTTTTAAATTTCATCATTTATTTATTTTATTTATTTACCGTTGAGTGTATTTCTTGTCAGGTGAACAAAAAAAGGTGCTCAGCAAGTATGTACAAGACATTAATTTTAACGTTGTATGGGTATACACTCAACTAAATTATTTTAATTTAAGATATACTCAATCAAATAATTTTGATGTGACGTTTGAGTTGAAAATATATACCACCATCAAAACCGCGAACAACAGCCGACGAAGAATTCGCATGTTGATATTAAAAGACAAATTTAAGATTATTCGATTTCTCATTTTCGTGTCACGATGGAGATATAATTCAGTTACCGTTTAATTTCGTGAGTATTTTTTACTTTATATTTCTTTTATAGTTGCCTGGATGATGATAGTAAGTTTACATTTTCTTTCAAGTAGAATAATGATTGAGATGATTTGAATTTTGAATTAATTATCGAGAGCAATTTATTCATTACTATATTGGGATGAGTACTGGTGAAAACAAAGAGACTAAATAAAACGGTGAAAACAAATTTCAGCGAACTAATCTACCTTATCTACCTATATAAGTAATAGAGGATAACCTCTTTCCTATGTGTCATATTTATTCTTTTGACAACTAAGCAAAAATCCTAGGTGTCATCATTTTAACTTCTTAAAAAATTCTATGTATCATTCAAATTGAAAAAATTAACCCACATATTTTTTAGCTATTAAACTCTTAAAAAAATTATTAACTATTAAATTAAATTAAATATTTGATAAAATATTGATATTTAATAATTAATAATTAGTTGATATATAGAGATGATCGAAGTAAATTGGCAATTTAAAATTTTATTATATTTTAATTATATTAAGACTTTATTTTTAGAAAAGATTTTTTAGGTAAATTATAGCATTTGATTGGTTTATTGAAAGTTTAGTAGAATTGTAGAATTTGATTGGTTAATAGGTCTCAATTTTTCAAGAAATTTCAATAGAAAAAATTCAATAAAATATAATTTCAACCTATTAATTAATTAAATAATAGGCGTTTTTGTTTCACTTGATATCTATTCCTAATATATATTTCTATATAATTAATAATTGGGTTTTGCTAACGTGTGTTCCTGTAGCACACGTTAAGGTGCATTTAATAAAGTTGTAATTTCCTTAAATAACATAATTTGTAATTAATATAAGCATAAAAAAGGAAATAATTAGATTGAATTCATGAGTATTAAATGTAAATATTAATATTTAAGGAAATTGCGACTTCATTAAATGTACCCTAACGTGTGCCACGGGGGCACACGTTAGCAAATCCCTTAATAATTCTTCAAAAATTAAAGATTTATATGCATTCCGATCTTATTACTCTCTACATGTTTTCATGATAAATTTGATTAGTTTAATGAACAAGTAATGGAGAGCAGCTCATCAGTAGATGATCATGAAGAAAAAACTTCATTGTCTACTATTTGCTTTCTAGATGATTAGTTTATCTTCTAATTAAATATTATTTTATACAAAGTTCTTTGTTTTGATTAATTATATATTTTACTCATCATTCACGTGGTTTATCAACATGCTCATTGTTGTTTTGTGTTTTTTATTTAAGATAAATTATTTTTGCAAATTAATATCCAGAATTGTTGAATATGAATCATCCTGTGCGTCGAACATGTTAAAAAACTAATACGGGTTTTAATATATCATTTCATGAAAGTTCGGTATTTGATAATATTAAGGTATTTATCATTATCACTCATTATTAATTTGTAGAATCACTTCGATGAACCATACATCATGTTGTTTGTATAGTGTTAGGGTCTACATTCCTTCTAAACTGTGATATATCAATACGTAGGTACTTAGTTTAGTTATTTATGTATACTTGATTATATAAGTACGTATCTTCAATCTTTTTCATCTTCCTATAATTATTAGCCGTGCATCGCACGAGCTTAAAAACTAGTATATATATATATATATATATATATAAGGTGTAGAGATGGAAAAAAAAATTGTGAAAATATTTTTTGCTTCACAAATTTTTTAAGTTGTCAACTTTTTTGCTTCAAATATGTTTTTAATTGTGAATCCTTGTATTTTTTAGTTTCATATAAATTTTCATCATGAACTTATTTTTTTTTTTTGCTTCATACAAAGTTTTTAACCTTTTTAATTGCGAACTTTATTTTTTCGCATAAATTTTTTTACCTTTTAATTCTGAACCTTAACTTTTTTCGGTTCACGAAAAGTTTACCTTTTTCAACTGTGAAACTTAAACTTTTTTTTAGTTCACGGAAAACTTTTAACTTTTTCAGTTTTGAACCTTTTTTTCAACTGTGAACTTTAATTTTATTTTTGGGTTCACCGAAAATTTTTAATTTTTTCAATTGTGAACCTTATTTTTTTTTTTTAATTCACGAAAAGTTTTAACCTTTTCAATTGTGAACTTTTTTTTTCAATTGTCAATCTTAATTATTTCTGGGTTCACGAAAAGTTTTTAACCTTTTAAAAATCAAAGTTTTTAACCTTCGGTTTGTAATTTGATATGTTGATGAATATGAAATGATCGAAATCATAGCTAAAACTTTTAACAAGAAGCAATTTCAGTCCTTCAAATATTGAACTCTCATTCAAACTATTTTGAATTCTATATTTTTGAACTAAATGGTTCCTCTATTGGCACTTGTAACTTTGTACGTAGTAGCCATTTATCACTATAAAAGTCACAGATATGGACTCTTAGGGGTATAAAGCAATTCGATACAGATAAGATTGGGTTACAATAGTCGTGAACAAGCTGCATCGTACATCGACTTCAAAATTTAGTTCATCTATAAATATCTTGTTTCGCTTAATCAACATGATCCAACAAAAGCCCAAAGTTATTTTATACTTGACAGTGCCCACTTTCACTTTTCATACAAAGTAAGTCGAGCTTATTCATAGAACAAGCCAAATGAGCAAAAATACGCTTAATAATTTATTATCAGAGATAAGAGGATAATGGCTTAAAGAGTGTAGAAGACGTGGACAATTTCATCCATTGATTTCTATAATCTATCATTTTCGAATCCTACAATATAAGTATACTACATAATAATAACAATGTAATTTACCCCTTATATAGTTATATTACTGCATCATAAATTTCTGACCCCTTAAACAGTTGAACTAGAACAGTAGAACCATGTAATTTATATATGTATAAAGGCTATTTCAAGTGGAAAAACATAGACCCAAATATACGAATTGTCATGGTCCAAACCTTTGTTGCTTAAGTTTGCACGTCTCATGCATTTGAATTTTGTATTTTCCACCACAATATATGGTTGTATTTTGTATTCGCTTGACACTCAAAACCATAAAATTAAGCTGTATAGTTTTGACATGATTTATTTATGAAAATATGTTGACAATTACTCAACTATAAAAAAAAAAGACGAAATAATATATTTTTAAATGGCGATCCAATGTTTGTAGATTGATGATATACCCCCATCTCGGGCTTGGCCCATGGGCTTTCTCCATTGGGCTCCCCCTTCCCATATATAAGGGTACAACCCTAGACATCTCACATAACAATTACACACACACAATGTGTGCAGCCTCCATAGGCTCTCCTCACCTTCAAACCCCATCTTCTTAGATGGGTATTCGATCATCCTTTACCACCCTCGATAAGAACTATCCCGATCGCAGCCACGCACTATCCCGATCACAGCTTACACGTTGTTCTGATTGCAACTCGCGCGATTCTCCTGATCACAGCTTACACGCTGTTCCGATCGTAACCTTATTATAGACTAATTACAACCCGATTTGTGCCTGATGGGTACCCCTTTCGCACACTTGATGGCAGCGTTCTATTATGCGATCATCGGCTTTTCTCGGGCCTAATCGTAACCTCAGTATGGCATGTCCGCTAGCCTGGTCTCGGGCCTACCGCCACCTGGTCACGTATCATCATGACCTGACCTCCGGTCAACCTTGACCTGATCGCTGGTTGATCCAAGCTCTACTATGTGCCTGATTTGTAGCTTAGACACTGACCTGATCACAGCTTACGCGCTGCTTTGATCATCGTCAATATGCTGCCCTTAATCACAACATACACGTTGTCTCGATCGCAGTCAACATGCTGTATGCTATCACGATCACAACCCATACGTTGTCTCGATCGCAACCCACCTTATGCGTTGTTATGATCACATCCATACGCTATTCAAAGTAATGGCAACTAATCTTTTTAAGTTCAATACTACTAAAAATTTTAGTACTATTGAACTGGGGGCAAGTACCCCCGGGTTCCGCGATGCCGTCAGGTTCCGCCGTCGGGTTCTGCCCCCGGGTTCCACGATGCCATCGGGTTCCGCCGTCAGGTTCCGCCGTCGGGTTTGTGACACCCCGCAAATTTAAACGCAATTATAAACAATAAACACTTGCATTATTAGGCTAATTCCCTACTTGAGTGAATTCACAACTACTTTTAGAGGTAAGTCTAGCAAAGCCCGGCTAGTTAATACGCGTAGTATTTAACGTTTCGTAATTTATTGTAATTACGTACCAAACATTTGGAACAAACTCGATAGATATACATACAACCGTTGGTGAACGAAATTATTTAATAACATTATTATTTACTAAATATTATGCTGATAATATTTAACACGTATTTTGTAACGTATAAAACTTACATCATGCGACTAAATAAAACGTAAAACGAACGGGTAAACGATCACCGTACGGAGTGCAACTTTGAAGAAATGATGTACACACTCATGGGTGGGCCCCCATCCACGAAAATCTGCAGGATTATGGGAGCCCATGCCCCATTTCTTTTGCCTATGAGTTTCACCAAACCCACTCCTTCACCCCATACCTCACAAATTACACTCCAAGCATCAAACACTCTCTCTCTCTCCCTCTCCACTTGAACGAATTTTTCAGTCAAAATATCACCTAAACAACCACCACACACCACCATAGCATCACCATACTACCATCGCGAACCGCCACGCTGGAATTCAAGAAAACGCATAAAAACGAGCATTCGACTTCTTTCTTCCTTCTCCTCTTCATTTCTTTGTAAGGAACTCTTTATTCTTCATTAATTATACTTGGAACATATATATTTACATGTTAGTATGTTTACTCAACTATAAAATGTCCAAAATATAAAACGAAACGCGTTTTAAAACTCGAAATATATAATTTTGTTTCCTGTCCAGATTTCTGTTCTAATTTCAATGAATTGTTTAAAAATCATTTCTCCATGAAATGATGCGTTTCTTAAGCCTAGAATGTATTACAAGAAGTTATCTTTCCAAAAAAATTAGTCTCGTGACTTTTTGACTCCGTTTGCTACTCGAAAATATTTTTCTCCGGTGACATAGGTTTACTGTTCCGGCAGACAGGAATTTTTAGTAACTTCTCGGGACTATATCTCGAGTTCTAGACCTCAAAAACGTGTGAGACCACTTGTAAAATCTTGGTAAATTTATTATCTACAAAAAGTCCTTCTTTGGCTCATTCCAGAAATGCACCCATTTCTCCAGAAAATTAGATTAGTGAGAAGTGGTCTAATCTCGGATTAAACTGAACCCTGACACTTAGTGAATTTTTATAAAACATCAAATGACCTCCAAAATTCATAAAAAAATTACAGGAAGTACATAACATATGTGGGAACATCGTGTAAAAATTTCAGAACAATTCGATAAAGTTTACTATTTTATATAAAAATCACAAGGAATCCGTGAATCACACTCACGCATGAACAGTAACTTTGACTTTGTTGACTCACGCATGAACAGTAACTTTGACTTGTTGACTCACGCATGAACAGTAACTTTGACTTTTGTTGACTTCGGCTAAAACATACACTTTCGGAAAAATAAACGTAAACTTAATTATACTCTCGCATACCCTTTTATAAGGGTACAAAACAATGAAACACTTTATAATAATACTTGAAATTATTATTACAAAAACTCATCAACGTTCTGTATACAATTTTAAAACACGAACAAACAACTAAACCATTTGGACATATCTAGTTGAGAGAACACTAGCATGGATGGTCAACTAAGACATCCACTTACTCATACTTATAAATTTCATACGTTTAGGGCGTTAGGAGATTTCGGATTAGACTTGGACTTTAGGCTTTGCTAGCTCTCTCACTATTACTTAACTCAACAGGTGAGTTCACAGCCCCTACTTTTACTGTTTTAACTGCTTTTGAACAGGGGTGGAAAACATAGTCAAACATTTGAAATACATGATTGTATACTGATTTACTCGAACAATTAGAGTACATTGAACTGTTAAACTGTTACACAAACTGACGTTTATGAATAAACGTTTTCATACTACAAACACTGTAAACGTATTAAACTTGTTTTGAAAACGCTGGAGAATGACCAGCAACGCTTCTACGAAACAGACTAGGTAACTAATGGGTCCTTCTGACATGGACCAGATCCTACTGACATGGATCAAGGGACACTGACACTCCCTTCTATTTGAACCCTATTGACATGGGTACTAGATCCTACAGACATGGATCCATTATACTTATTGAACATGGGACACTGACACTCCCTACTATTTGAACCCTACTGACATGGGTACTAGATCCTTCTGACATGGATCCGTTATACTTGTAGAACAAGGGACACTGACACTCCCCACTAGGTGAACCCTACTGACATGGGTACTCGATCCTACTGACATGGATCCGTTAACAACTATTAGGATACTGACATTCCTACGAACAACCATTAGGATACTTACATTCCTACAAATACTAATAGGATACCGCTTTCCTACGAAACTTAAACTAGGTTTTGGGTAACATCCCACGTAACTACATCTTTGGGCTACATCCCACTAAACGTACACATTGGATAACACTCCACGAAACTTTATTGGATCGTGATGACGATAACGAATTGTGAACGCTTTGAAACAACCAACTATCATTGTAAACATAAAACCTGTGAATTCACTCAACCTGGTTGTTGACTTTTACTATGTTTTTCGGGGAATTAGCTGCATGTAAGACGACCTGCACACATGGAACATAGGCGACCCATAAAGGAATAGGATGCCAACTTTTGACAACTGGATTTCTTTTATATAACTAAAGTGATTTTAGTGATATTTACGAAATCTACTTTTGTAAACTTAATACTTTTAACTTGTACGATTCGAGGAATCGTAAACTTTGTAACTAATACTTTGGCATCTTAATATATTTGTTCTGTTGTAATCATATGCTCTGATATGTATGCATGTACTGTATATTGTGGCACTCCCCATACTTAACTAAATGCTTCCGCTAAATTAAACCGATGACTTTTGGGGGTGTTACAGGGTTCCGCCCCCGGGTTCCGCCCCTGGGTTCCGCCGTCGGGTTCCGCCCCCGGGTTCCACCCCCGGGTTCTGCCGCCGGGTTCCGCCCCTGGGTTCTGCGATGCCGTCGGGTTCCGCCGCCGAGTTCCGCCCCCGGGTACCGTCATCGGGTTCCGCCCCCGGGTTCTGCGATGCAACAAACTCATCATCTTTGAGCTCTTACCTCATCTCTTCAATGAATGAGTTCACCTCATCAATAAATGAGTTCACCCCATCAGGTCTGGGCTCTTAGCTCTCACCTCTTAAGATATGAGCTCTCAGCTCATCTCTCCAACGAGTGAGCTCATCTCTTCAGCTACGAGCTATCGGCTCGTGACTTTAGCAACGAGCCCCCGACTCACCTCTTCAGCAACGAGCTCTCGGCTCATCGCTTCAACAACGAGCTCTCGGCTCATCGCTTCAACAACAAGTTCTCAGCTCATCTATTCAATGAGTGAGTATTCAAGCTCATCTCTTCAAACTTTTTTGGCACAAGGAATTATTTTCTTGCGATGAATGGCTACGCACTATAAAACCTTTTAACAAGGTCGGTCAAGTTCATATAAACCGTACAACAACATTATTGACTTTTAAGCTCGAAGGGAACTGATTCACCCTCGAAGCTTTAACTTAACCAAAAAGTTTACTTGTATGCTCTAACGTACGTTCATAAAGACAAGTGAGAAATTAATACCGCCTTCGGCGTCGTCGCACCGCGCACTGGCATATGATTTTCATGCAATCTGCTAAGCCCAAGAGCGCGCTGCGAGCCTGCCCCCATAAGGGAATGCTTTCTAGCTTCCCGCTGGCAGAGGTCCACCAAATTATCGTTTGGAAGTGACAGGAATATTGGTCGAGCCGAGGTCAAACCTCCGCCACACACTAACCCATAATGTAGTCTAGAAATCTACAATTGTCATGACTTAAAACAAAGTAAATCCGGTTTGAATAAAATATAAGACCTGATTCCAGCTGAAACTGATGTTAACAGGCATGCATAAAATATCACTGTGTTGCATGGATAAGCCCTTATCCCAGCAGAGTGCTGAAGTGAGGCAATATGACACGACACAATTACAAGTTCAATATGATACTTGACAAAGTTATCATACCGAACTGGGGGGAGTGATGATGTACTATCCGTCATCCCTTCAGAATTACTTTGCAAGGAATGTCTCTTGCTTTTCCGCGGCCGGTTTCCACGATGCCTTCAGTTTTGCCGTTGGGTTCGCGATGCCTTCGGGTTCCGCGATGTCGCTGGGTTTCGCGATGCCTTCGGGTTCCACAACGACGTCGAGTCCGCCGCCGGGTTCCGCGATACCTTCAGGTCCCGCGATGCCTTCGAGTTCCGCGATGCCACTGGGTTCCACGATGCCTTCGGGTTTCGCGATGACGTTGAATCCGCCGTCGAGTTCCGCGACCGGGCTCCGTGATGCTGCCGGATTCCGCCGTCGGGTTCCACGATGCAACTAAGCTTATCAGCTTTGAGATCTCAGCCCTTCTCTACAATGAGTGAGCTCTCAGCTTATCTCTCAAATGAATGAGCTCATCTTATCAGCTTCGAGCCCTCAGCTCACCTCTTCAGCTACGAGCTCTCAGCTCATGGCTTCAGTAATCAGCCCTAAGCTCACCCCGTCTCAGCAGCTCGCTCCGAGCTCTGCTTGTGTGAGCAGCTTATCCTGGAGCCATACTTGGACTCTGCTTGTTTAGAGCTCAGCCCGTCTTCGCAGTTCGTCTTAAGCCATGCCCTGACTCTGCTCATTTAGAGCTCATGGCTCATCTTACCAACTTGATTAGGAAGTTCTGCATAGTCTTTTGCTGCTCGATTGTTTTGTAAGCCCATTGCCTCTACGGTTGACATCTTTGTCATGGTGACGTATTAAATAAGTTCGACACGACATGTATGAACATATCATACCGAACTTGGGGGACTTGATGATATACCCCCATCTTGGGCTTGGCCCATGGGCTTTCTCCATTGGTCTCCCTCTTCCCATATATAAGGGTACAACCCTAGACATCTCACATAACAATTACACACACACAATGCGTGCAGCTTTCATAGGCTCTCCTCACCTTCAAACCCCATATTCTTAGATGGGTATTCGATCATCCTCTACCACCCTCGATGAGAACTATCTCGATCCGGGTTACGACACTAGTGCAGTGTAAAGAGGTGATTCCTCCCATCCGCACTCAAGCCGAAATATGCTTGATCATAGATGAAGGATGTTGTTGCATGTTTTTTTCCTTAAGAAAAGGTTGTCGATGTATTTGCAAAGTAAGAGAACTAAAACTACGCGTTAGTCATAAATAAAGACAGATTTTGTAGGTATATTTGGCAAAATTAGTTGGAGATGAAGCTGGAAGTTACAAATTGAAGATTGAGCTTTTTTGGGTCGAAACTGGAGCTTTTATTTATTAATAAGTGTTTGAAAAACTAGTTGAGGCTGTAACTTATTAGACCACTCCAAATGGAAGACGGAAACAGACGAACTCCTGTCATTAGTGTCCTGACACTTTAGCTTCTGGGTTCCATATCTACCAATTTACCTTTTATTTCTATACACCAAACTAAAAAACAATTAAACTCACGTGGGACTCACATATACAAAGCGATAGAGCATCAGAAATGAGACGAAGCCAACTGACGGTCTACGCAATTGTGTTTCAACTCTTTTTGGCCATGAACGTCGTATTGCATTCGTCGGGGTTGATGGATAGCCTTCTTCTGGTTTGCACATGTTTCGGTTGTTGTCTTCGGTTATCATGTTGTGTAAAATCACATAACAATACATGATTCTTTTGATCCTGCTGGTGTTATAAACGTTGGCCCATTGTATCACGATCTCTAGCAATAAATCTTCTTGGTGCTCTTGGTGGACGAAATGAACTTTCTTCACTATCGTCCGAATCAGACGATATCAAATCTAGCCGAGTGTGATTTGTGGATTGAAGATTTGATTAAGCTCTTCTAAATAGATAGTTTTTTTACGATTTGAGAATAAAAATATGGTAGAATTATATAGATAGTTTTTGTATGGAATAATAGGGTGGAATTGTAGAAAGATTATTAAAAAAGTGCATGGATTTGAGATTTAGTTGTATGTGTATATTTATAGTGTGTTTGGGTAAGAATTTTTTTTTTTAAAAAAGGAAAAATTATATATATATATATATATATATATATATATATATATATATGGGAATGTTCAAATGAGAACCACTCTAAAGTTGAGAACTTTGAGAACCACATCAAATACGTGTATGTTCACATGTGATTAACTTTAATCATATGTGAACATTGATGTACGTTTAATTGAAAAAAAAAAGTCAAAAAAATTCTAAATTTATATCGAAAAGCGCAAAAAAACAAATATATGTTCACATGTGAACGATAATGTGAACAAATCGGTTAAAATGTGTTTTTCGATATAAATTTAGAATTTTTTTTGACTTTTTTCTTTTTCAATTAAATGTACATCAATGTTCACATATGATTGAAGTTAATCACATGTGAACAAACACGTATTTGATGTGATTCTCAAAGTTCTCAGCTTTAGAGTGTTTCTCATTTGAACCTCCCACTATATATATATATATATATATATATATATATATATATATATATATATATATATATATAGTAACGGGATCAAAAAAGAAGAAAATTTAGGTGGAGAAAAGGGATAAACAATATGATTCAGTATTTTTATTACTATGATTCATTTTTTTATTATTATAATTCAAGTAATAAAAAGTTGAATCATAGTAATAAAAATACTGAATCATATTGCTTCTCCCTCTTCTTCACCTAAATTTATTTCTCCCTGGATCCTAATCCTATATATATATATATATATATATATATATATATATATGTTATATTTTTTTTATATTCCAACAGTTAAATAAGAAAAAAACCCTCGCGAGCCCCACTTTTTCATGCGATTACCGATCGAATAACCGATTGATGGACCAACCGATGCAAAACCGATTGGACCGATGGCACTGATGGACCAATCGGTTGTCAACCGATTCTCATCCAATCAACCTGATGGGAGTGGTCTAAAAGAGCTTGCATATATTTGAGTATACATAATAATAATATATTCTTTCTCTTTGTGTATATAAATGATGGATTTTGCTAAATAATGCTCTTAATTCTTTAATAATTATACCAAAATCATAACTAACTTTTATTTCTCTTACGAATTTAACCCTGAATTTAAATTAAATAAAATATGCATGTACAACCATATTATATTGACGAAAGTTTTCCCTTACAAATTTGCAAACCATGAATGATCTACGCAATGTATAAAAGTTATTATTATTATTATTATTTTAGAAAATTGATAAATGTGTATGTATAAAGGGTGAGGTTCAAATGATAATAGAAATTTGTGTGAGAATGAGGGAACCAATAATATCATGACATGTGTGGAAAGAGAATGCTCCACATTTACAAAACCCATTTACCCCCAACATCATTTATCTCACAAACGACAAATCGAAAAATCATGAAAATTGCACCATTAAATTCGGCGTTTTCTCCTATTCGATTTGCCGTCCATCAAGACATACTTTGGGTTTCACAATTACTAACACATGTGTTAAAATGTTGCATTTAGGATTTAGGGTTTGGGGTTTAGGGGTTAGGGTTTAGGGTTTGAGGTTTCTCCCCGAAACCCCAAACCTCAAACCCTAAACCCTAAACGCTTTATAAAACTCTAAACCCTAAATCATACTAAACCCTAAACCTTAAACCCTACTGAACCCTAAACACTACTAAACCCTAAACCCTGCTAAACCCTAACCTAACCCTAAACTCTAACCTTAACCCCAAATTAAATGTATAACCAATCATTAATACATGTGTTACTAATTTGTAAGACCCACCAAAAAATGGAAGAAATTTTTTTTTATCAAAAGTATGCCTTGAGGGATGGCAAATCGAAGAGGAGAAAACGCTGAATTTTATGGTGCAATTTTCATGATTTTTTGACTTACCCTTTGTGAGATATTTAATTTTTAAAATTGTGAAGGAGAGAGAATAAAGTGACACATGGTAAAAATCTGTGGATCCCTCATTCTCACTCAAAGTTAGTATACTCGTTTGAACCTATAAATACCGAAACACCAATGTAACAGGACCACACTTTTAGAAAGCCGTATGATACTGGCCCAAATGCTAAATGGTCTATATTGAAATAATAGGACAAATGGAGGGGTTTAGGTAGTATTTCTTTTTCTTTAATTAAAAAAGGACATGCAGCAAGCACTGTACACAAAATAAATTTGATTCTCTCCAATTGGGGCTTCTGTAATAAGACGTGTACAATAGAGTTCTACACTTCTTCACTCTCTTTGTTCTGTTCTTGACTCTTGTTCTCACACACACACAGCAGTCTTGCAGATTATTTGTATATTCATGAGAATCAATTAATTTGTTTTGTCCATATGAACTAGAACTTGATTTGTGTTTGATTAGGGAAAACGAAGCATGAAGTCTTTAATTATTGGGTCTTTTTCTAGTAAGGTTTCTTGTTATTCCCCATCATTACCAGATTCATCTTCTGCACTTATACCAACAGGTACTTTTCTTGATTCTATTTTCACCCTTCTTTCAACCTTTTGGTTTAAGAATCTGTTGACAGTGAATTTGTTAATGTCTCTCATATAGGGTTTTAGTAGTTTGTAATAAAAACTACTCCAGAAAGCTTCTAGTGAAAATTTATTTATTTTTATTTTTAATTTCTTCTTATTTTGCACATGTAAAATGAATCTGTCCTTTTATTACTGTTCATTAATATATCTGTAGTTTTGACTAATTTCTAATGTCTTGGCTGTTAAGAAAATTACCACATCTAATACTGTGGTGGGCATTTTGGGTATTCATCTTGTTTGCATTTGCATCTAAATTGAATTTGTTTGTGTGATCTTTATGTAGTTGATTGCTTGTTTACAGTGAAATTAGGTTAGCACATGACTGTTCTCGAATGGGACTTCTTATTTTTAAGTAAAAAGTTGTTGAAAGGTATGTTTTGGAGCATTTTGGGCCATTGTCCATTGACCTCATATTCTTACCATCAGCATATACTAATATTCGTCCCTTTTAGCATTTTTTTGTATACATGTTAAAGAATCTACTCTGTAGAAGTTACAAATGTATATATGTAATTGTATTGTACTCCGACGAGGTACGTGAGACCATCTATAACGAACCACTACAGATACATTCATGATTTTGTGTAGTGTCTAATATCTTAGATTCACGTGACAAGAATAAAGTTATTAACTTTGTATTAGAACTTCGTTATCATTATATAAATGATTGCAATACATATATGTCTATATGCCAATATTAACTTATGTTGTAGTGTGTGAAAGAATCTATTTCTCTGAATGATAGTAAGAAATTTGGATGCTCACATTCGTAACAAAGTTGTGAATTTTTAGAAACTAGATCCGACTTTCATTTCTTGATTGTAGACATTTTTCTTCAAATGGATTCATAATACCTTAACTGTGTATTTATGTTTCTTGGAGTTACATCTTACTATTCTGAAGTTTTCAACTTGTTAGGTTGTTATCATGTATCACTAAGAACATCAAAGTGTAACCGAGTCATTCAAGCTCAATCAAGTCTTGTGAGATGCAATATTGGCAAATTTAATGAAACATTACTACTTTCGCGGAAACGAAGTACAAAACATGTTGCATGTGCTGTTTCTGAACAACCCATTGAACCCGATGCTACAAGCCCTCAAAGTTCATTACCAAATGCTTTGGATGCTTTCTATAGGTTTTCAAGACCTCATACAGTTATAGGAACTGTAAAGTTCTAACCCTTTAGTTTGTAATGTGATTGTCACTTTTATTGATGTTCACAAATGAATGATAAATGTTCCATCTATTTGAGCAGGCATTGAGCATAGTTTCAGTTTCACTCCTTGCAGTTCAAAAGCTTTCAGATTTTTCTCCACTATTCTTCATTGGTGTTTTCGAGGTTATTAAACTATATGTATTCTTAATTGTGTAATAAACTGTGAGCTGTCATTACGAAAGTGCAAAGAAAATAAACAAATACACTTGCACTTTGTCAGGATGAGGGATTTTTGGCAAACTGTATCTTGAATGCATAGAAAGCTATAAAGCACTTACTCTTGTAAAGTTTAGTGGTGCAGTTGCATTTTCACAAGAATGGTGGTTTGTTTAGGACAAAAGGCCAAATATAATGGTCAATAAGTTAATCACTCATTCCTAATTCTATTGCATAGTTGATAAAAGTACTTACGAACTCATTGACTTTTGTTACACTAAATTACAGGCTATTGTTGCTGCCTTCTTTATGAATATATACATTGTTGGCTTGAATCAGATATCCGATATCGAAATAGACAAGGTATCTTTTGTCACCTAAGATATGTCATAAAACTAAACGGCTTATGCAGAACAAGTCTTTTGTGCAACAAAAGTTTATCGTTTTTAATTTTTCAGGTTAACAAGCCGTACCTTCCATTGGCATCTGGAGAATATTCAGTTCAAACTGGTATTATCATTGTATCATCGTTTGCAGTCATGGTAAGTCAACTTTAAACTGAGCTTTACCACTCCTACTTATATTCATTTGTCGATTCTGTTGTGGTTTCATGAACCGTACTTTGTTTTTAATAGTTACAATGTGTTTTTATTTCCATTTATATAAGCTTTTTAGGATTTTAAATACATAATATCTTCAACTTGTGTTGTCCTTTACCATTCTAATCCACAGAGTTTCTGGCTTGGATGGATTGTGGGTTCATGGCCTTTATTTTGGGCACTTTTCATAAGTTTTCTTCTAGGGACTGCATATTCAATCAATGTAAGTTTCTCTCATATACCACTTCCTTTCATCTGACCTTACACTCATGGTTTGAGTTATCTGGGGAAATTTTTCTCAAATGCAAAGTTGTCAAAATTGCATCTTAACTCTTAAGACGTTAATGAATTTTAGATACCAATGTTGAGATGGAAGCGCTTTGCTCTCGTGGCAGCAATGTGTATTCTAGCTGTGAGAGCTATAATAGTTCAAGTTGCATTTTACTTGCACATTCAGGTAATTTTCTCTCGTTTAAGCTATTTATTACGTCCCTCTGCCTTCCAAATTTGCAACCACGTCTATTGTGTAATGTCCCATGGGAATTGCAACATTTTATTTGGTAGTAACTCATATAGTTAGAAATATGTTGGGTTGCATATATGGAAATTGCATATGTCCGTTGTCACAAATGGTGATAAGATGGGAAAATTGGGTAATGGGTCAAAAGCACATCATTTTGGGCCTGTTTGGTAAGGAGTTGTAAGAGCTTTTAAGAGCTTTAACTTTTAAATTTTGAACAAAAAGCTCCTATCAAACTAAAAGCTTTGTTTGGATGTGATTATTTTTGCTTTTGATATGCTTGAAAAACTCCATAAAAGCTTCCATTTGAAACGCTGAGTAAACAAGCGTTTGAGATTTCAAAGAGCTTTTCATATTTGTAATTACCTAAATGCCCCATGCAAGTTAATAACAATAGTCCGTTGGTCCATATCCATTCCTCTTAACACAATCCATGTATTTTTTATTTTAATTTTTGTGCTTTTCCTCTTTATGTTGTTTTATATTATTTATACTTTTTAGTTTTATAATACTCCGTATTACTTAAATACATAATAACAACACCTAATGCATATCTAAATGCATCACAAAAAATAAATTAAATTTTTTTAACAAAAGTACTCTCTAGTATACATATTAAGACATTACTCTAAATAAATTTGCAAGTATCATAATGCTTTTTACATGTAATGAAATGAACATTGCAATCTAAACTTTTTATCGATCTCCTTTTAGGTAATTTTACATTTATAAGTTACAACTACAACTTGTTTACCAAACAGTTTTATACGGAAAAGTTACAACTTACAGCTAGAGCCTACAACTACGTCCTACAGTTTACAGCTACAACCTACTACTATTTTACCAAATAGATCCTTTGTAGTACTTGTGGGAAAAGTTGACCTATAAAAACCTTTTTCATGGTTTCACCTTTATTCCATCTTTAAAACATCAAAAAGTATTTTTATAAATAGTTGATGTCTTAGCTATGAAACAAAACATATAACTATACACTTGCGATGACTTTAACCTAATTAACCGTTATGGCCCATTTTTACCAGTTCTCGATTTAGTTACTTTTTTTATAGATAAATCTATTTGACTGGTTGGGGATTTGAATAACCTAACCCACTTATCGGTAAATGGGTCAAACTTTGCACCACTAAATATAATGTACAAGAATCATGATATGGATCTTCATCCAAATCATCTGTTAGCATTGTTGTAGGATAATTAGGATGTTTGACTTATAACCGAACACTTAACATTCAATTATATGTTCCGTCAAATGTGGCAATCTTTATGGGACAAATATAGCAGTTCTTGTAGTTTATTTAACTTAATGTCTTGAACAAAGGATAAAAATGATAATGTTAGTGTTTACTTGAATACTAACTTATCTGATTTCTAGACTTTTGTGTATGGAAGACTCGCCGTGTTCCCAAAACCCGTGATATTTGCAACCGGATTTATGAGTTTCTTCTCTGTTGTTATAGCATTGTTCAAGGTAAACTTCTTTTACCATTGTGAAGTTCACATACTTTCAAATGTTGCAAGTTAGAGCAGTTACTCATGTACTTGGTTTTTCAATCGTACTGTGCTATTGTGCTATTGACAGGACATACCTGACATTGTTGGAGACAAGATTTTTGGCATTCAATCATTTACTGTCCGTATGGGTCAAAAACGGGTCAGTCTTACCTATCAAATACACCTATCTACCAAATACACCTTTATAATAGTTCAAGTTTTGCAATTTCTATAACTGCACTCAGTTCTGTAAATTTTGTACAGGTGTTTTGGATCTGCATCTTATTACTTGAAATTGCTTATGGTGTTGCTATTCTAGTTGGGGCATCATCTCCCTTCCTTTGGAGCCGATACATAACGGTAATGGATCAGTACTTGTGTATATTTTTACTTCTGAGATCAAACATATATATTTGAGGGAACTGATATAGATCTTATTAATATTTGCACCGAATATTGTTCATAGTGCAATATCTGTTTAGGAGTTCATTTCAAGTTTTTGAATTGTCTCTCGTACCCGTATAGTTATGAAGTTGGATATTGGTCTGTGTTGTCTGGTGAACTTATGATGTCAATGGTGGTAATGCTATTTTATTAAGATATAATTTTGTTGTTATAGGTATTGGGTCATGCGATTCTTGGTCTACTTCTTTGGGTTCGTGCCAAGTCAACGGATCTAAAGAGCAAATCAGCAATAACCTCATTTTACATGTTCATATGGCAGGTAACAAAGAACGACTTAGTATAATGTACATTGCCCAAAATCCACTTTTACTTATGATTAATATTGTAGCACGATTGGTTAGTTTTCTAGTCAGACCAACGATAATATTATTCATTTTCTTGTTTGCAGTTATTCTATGCCGAGTACTTACTCATACCGCTCGTGAGATGATATGCAGCAACATTGAATTAGGGCCTACTTTTTAGTGCTCATTTCTTGTTCCTCCTAGTTTTGCCATCATTCCAGCTCAACAGTCTGAGGAGCTGGGTTTAGTATCAGATAGTTGAGACTTGTTACAGTTAACTTTCATTTGTCTTATGGAGATTTACATAAATGTTATTTTGTTATAGGGGTGTGCATGAGTCGGTTTGGGTATGTTTTTTTAGCTAAAACCGATAACTGAACTGCACATATCAGTTCTTAATAAGATAAACATAAGCCTGGGTCGTTTTCTAGGTTTTGAAAATTTTGGGCTTAAGCAATTCTGCCCAACATGCTTTGACTTCTTTATATTTCTGGCAAAAATAATATTCAAAGACATTAAAAGACTTATTGGCCCAACACTATTATGTTAATACATAACACAATGTGATGTATTATTTATATTCTATTATGGCAAAAAACCATAAGTTGTTAATTGTGATTTTATAGTGCTAATTTTTTGGTCATTGTACTCTAGGTTTTTTTAAGTGTTAGGGTTTAAACCATTGTTGGTTTTAAGTACTTATATTTAGTATCTTTGATTTCATTTCTACACAGAACTGAAACATACATTTAAAAAAATGTATACACGTTGTTTTGCACAAGATAAACTACCTAAACTAGTGTAGTAATATTTAAACTAAAGGTATGTTCTGATTATGTACAATTATTCCTTGGACTGTTCATGAGTGTGTGGAAAAAGGTACGGATGAGATATGAAGTAAAACATTGTAGGGTAACTGCTACATGACAAGCATACCCACTTGTCATGCCAACTTTATCATATGATAATGTTATTTTATTTTTTTTAATCTCTCTATACCATTTAAATCCAATAATCATACCATTAAATTAATAAATAATAATAAGAAAAGTACAATCATTAGACATTGATGAGAAAAATTACGAAACAATTAGAAATAGTAATGGGAAAAAGTACAAAAGTACAGTAGTAATTATGTTTTCATTTAATTTATTATTTTTATAATAGAAATCTCCATAACACTATCCGTGGCATGGTTAGTAGCTTTTTTTTTTTAGTAAAGTGCTAGTAGAGGTCTCCATACCATGAATACAATAAACATCAATACAAAACGATAAATTGTCTGATTTTACATTTCAACTTATATACCTTTTTCTGATTAGTTAGTTGGATACTTCTAATAGTACATTTATATTAATAATTAATCAAAGATAACTTGGAGATGGAATAGAGTTTAAGTAGTTGATCCCTTGATCATATCTAGTATGATTGTCATTAACTGAAGAAATAAAGTTAATATAAATTGTTATTTTTCTGGTATAGAATAAAAAAATTGCAGAAAATGGATTGTTAGCTGTGTACTTGAAGGAATGGAGAGAAATCAAAGCATATTTCCTTTAAGCATCATGTTATTAACAACTTTAAAATAAAAAAAGTACAAAAATGATAATCTACAGTGTAGGTCAGTTGGTAATGGGTGAAGGCATCTTTGCCACAATAAGCACAAGGTCAGAGGTTCAAACTCTGGCACCCCCATAACTACAACCGCTGAGTGAGTCAGGTATACCCCTCATATTATGGAATTGGCAGCCGATTGTGGACCGATCTGGGTTGCCGGTTATCAATCTTTTGCCACAATAATCCAAAGGTGCTTCTATGATCCTTTTCAAATGTTTTGTCTGATAACATTTTCGGTAACAGATCCTTATATAATGAAGAGAACATAATGTTTTGATCTTGTATTCTTGTTTGACGATAAATATAACTTCTAAACATAAACTCATTCATTTAGAGTATAAAGTTTATGAGTACATATGATGTTAGAAATGATTTTAAGATATGAAGATAACAAAAATATATATATATATATATATATATATATATATGAGAGAAAACATGAAAATGACGTGGTAAACATCCGCAAGCACATGGACAGCGGTCAAAATGTCCTAAGACCCCTGCCAACGGCACTTTTGTTTGGAGCATCGGTTTGGCCGACGCAACCGACGCCGTTAGCACGGGGCGTCGGTTGCTCGGCGTCGGTTGAATGCGTCGAAAAATCGAAGGGAAATGGGAATAGAGGGGGGCCCGCATCGGTCTTGTTTTTGGTGTCAAACGGCTCAATTTTTTTTTTTAAAAAAATGGGAATACCATTGGGGTTGACAAAACAAAAATATATATATATATATATATATATATATTTTTACACACTATATATACATACCCACAAACAACACATTTTTATATCAATTTCACTCAACAATATATACACATCTTTCAACACAATTTTAACCCATTTCCACTTCACAATTTATATCCCTCTTTAAAACCCATTTTTCCATCTATTTTCTTTCCACAATATATACAATATATATATATATATATATATATATATATATATATATATATATATATATATCTTTTAACCAATTTTTCAACTAACAAAACAGGTAAACTTGAAAATTATAATGTCGTCATCCGATTCCGACCACGATGATTTGAGTTCCGTTATGGCCGTCCGCAATCCGATCGCTAGGATAAATAGTCTCGACGCA
Organism: Pseudognaphalium luteoalbum; assembly: GCA_963422505.1. NCBI lineage: Eukaryota > Viridiplantae > Streptophyta > Magnoliopsida > Asterales > Asteraceae > Pseudognaphalium > Pseudognaphalium luteoalbum. The sequence goes on along the minus strand of OY730196.1, from coordinate 116,745,475 downwards.
CAAGATTCGGATTCGGACGAGAATACCGAATTTACATTTCGTATTCCTCGAGCTCTAAGACGTTATTTACCTAGAGATCGGTTGGGTGCCGGACAACATTTATATCAAGATTACTTTGCCGAGCAACCGACATTCCCTCTAGATTATTTTCGGCGTCGGTTTCGGATGAGTCGCCCATTGTTTATCCGTATCTGTCAAGGTATATTATCGTACCCTCACATGCCATTACCCTCTTACTTTGATTATTTTCGTCAACGTCGAGACGCAACCGGATTGCCTGATTTTAATGTTTTCCAAAAAGTCACGTCTGCCTTACACCAATTGGCATACGGTTGTGTTGCCGACGCATTTGATGAATATTTACATATGGGTCAACAAACATCCTACGATTGTTTGGACAACTTTTGTAAATGTAGTTTACATCTATATTCAAATGAGTATTTAAGAAGGCCAACACTCCACGATGTGCAACGTTTACATCAACGACATGCGGAGTTACATGGTTTTCTGGGTATGCTGGGAAGTATCGATTGCATGCACTGGGCTTGGCAAAATTGCCCAATAGCATGGCAAGGTCGATACACTCGAGGTGATCACGGTTATCCAACAATCATGCTCGAAGCCGTTGCCTCTTACGATTTGTGGATTTGGCACGCTTTCTTTGGCCCTGCAGGATCGAGCAACGACCTCAACGTTCTTAATGAATCTGATTTATTCCAAGACTTACTACAAGATAGGACTCCTGAAGTTGTGTTCAATATTGTCGGTCAACAATTCAACAAAGGATATTATCTCGGCGATGGAATATATCCATAATGGGCGACGATTGTGAAGTCGTTTAAGCATTCGATATCAAAAGCCGAGACGAGGTTTAAGAGATACCAAGAATCTGCAAGGAAAGATGTGGAACGGGCATTCGGAGTGCTTCAAGGCCGTTGGGGAATCATCAAAAACCCTGCTAGAGCATACAATGTTAACAAAATTCGTCGAATCATGTATTGTTGTGTAATTTTACACAACATGATAACCGAAAATAATAGACGAAATATGTGTCCACTTGAGGAAGACTATACGACAAACTTGGAAAATATGCCTCAACGATCGTGGGAAGAAAGGGTTGAAACGCATTTACGTATGGATAAGGAATTACGCGACCGTGTCGTGCATTATCGACTCCGCGAAGCGTTAATCGCACACATTTCCACTCTCCCACCAAATTTCCGTACGCGTTAGCTACTTGTATTTTTTAATTTAATAAATGTATTTTTTTTTCAATAAATGTATTTTATTTTTTTTACATTTGTAATATTTTAAATTTAATGTAATGTTTTATTTTTATATTAATGTAATGTTTTTAGTTTTAATATAAATATTTTATTTAAGTTTGTAATCTAAATAAATAAAGAAATTAGTGGGTGAGTCCCAAAAAAAGAGAAGTGATGTTAACTGATGTTCACTGTTGGCAGGGTAATGTCAGTTTGTGTCAGTTTTGAAAAAAGCTGATGTGACGTTGATGTGGCACCAACTGATACGTCAGTTGGTGTTCACCATTGGGAGAGGTCTAAGTAAAAATACTAGTCATAGACTCGTAGATTTTTTTTTTTTTTGCATAGCTCCTTTGTAATGTTTTGTACATAATATATTTGTTATTTTAGAATAAACTTATGATTATAAAAATTGATGTTGTCGTGAACCATATAATTAATTCCGTGCCAAAAACTTTCTAGTAGTAATTAAAGGTGATAAAACATGTGAATTGGTCCCACGCCTCGTAACCTACCAGCTAGAAGTAGGTAAATGTAAACTACAATTTGATGTCATATATGACCATGACTTATAGTTTTTTTATACAAATTTCAACTATCAACTACGGAGTATATACGTACGCAATATACATATCATGCTCTTTACAAATTGGAATTCCATACAAGCTAGCTAAGCTAGGAGATATTAGTCCTTTCATTGACTATGAGTACCAAACAACCTTTAATAGTGAAACGAGTGATTTTTCAAGTTATGATGACGTCTAAAATCATGTTCACTTGATGTATTAGGATACATTGTGAAAAAATTGGGTATTCTTAGACCCCGTTTGGTTCAACGAATGATCTATGAAGAAATGAAATCTGTCAAAGGAATTGTAATGCGATGCAATTAGAATCTAATGGTATTGAAATTTGATTCAAAGGATTGTGATTATAGAGGAAGGATGAGGTTTAAATGAGAATAGAAAATTGTGTGAGAATGAGGGAATCAATGATATTGTGTCATGTGTACAAAAAGAATGCTCCACATGTACACAACCCATTTATCTCCAACATCAATTATCTCACAAACGACAAATCGAAAAATTATGAAAATTGCACCATTAAATTCAGCATGAACACCTCTTCGATTTGTCATCGCTCAACGCATACTTTCGACGAGTTTTTTTTCTTCAACTTTTTTGGTGGGTTTCACATTTACTAACACGTGTGTTAAAGTGTCGTGTTTAGAGTTTATGGTTTGAGGTTTAGGGGTTATGGTTTAGGCTTGGGTGTTTGGGGTTTCGCCCCAAAACCCCAAACCCCCAACCCTAAACCCCAAACCCTAAACCCTAAACACTTTACAATATTTTAAACCCTAAATCATACTAAACCCTAAACCTTGCTAAACCCTAACCTTAAACCCTGCTAAACCCTAACCCTAACCCCTGCTAAACCCTAACCCTAACCCCTGCTAAATCCTAACCCTAAATCCTAAACCCTAAACCCTTAACCCTAGCCCTAAACACTAACCCTAACCACAAATCAAATGTACAACCAATCATTAACACACGTGTTACTAAGTTTGTAAAACCCACCAAAAAATGAAGAAAAAAAAAGTTGTCAATAGTATGCCTTGAGCGACGGCAAATCGAAGAAGAGAAAACGCTGACTTTAATTGTGCAATTTTCATAATTTTTTGATTTGTCGTTTGTGAGATAACTGATGTTGAGGGTAAATGAGTTTTGTAGATGTAGATTATTCTCTTTGTACACATGACACAATATCATTGGTTCCCTCATTCTCACTCAAAATTGATGTACTCATTTGAACTCTACTCTATGAAGAAATTAGAATATGTCATGCGCGTTTGGTTGACACATAATCGAATCAAACTTCTAAATATTATAATATAGCATAAATATAAATATAAATATAAAATATATTATCAAAATATGAAATATAAAATAAAATATAAAATGTAAAATATTAGAGGTGAAGTTCCCGGGAGAAAAGTAAAAGTGAGGGAAGAAACAGAAGCCAATAAGCACGTGACAAATATCTCCTCATGTCTCCACCTTTTTATCCATTTTTCACTTTCTTTCTTATTTCTCTACCTTTTTATCTAATTATCCCGTTTCTTTATTTCTTCAAAATTTTATTTCCCCTTTTTCTTATTTTTTTTGTTTGAAAAATTAATATATATAAAATGAACATTTTTAACTTTAAAAACAAAAAAAAAAAAACTTATAAAAACTTCTATAACACTTTTATAAAGATAATAAATAAATAATTATATATAATTTGTTAACATTTTATTAAAAGATCACTTTTATAATTAATAATTACTTTTTAACATTTTTTCCAGTTTAGTATTTCTTTTTCTTTTTTATATAATTTTCAAATTTGTGATGTACCGGATATTATATATAACGATGCATATGAATATCAAAAAACAAGACGCAATATTATTGTGTTCACCATCATTATAACTATGAGCATTGATTTTCTCTGAATATGATGCATCAAGTGTTTAAATATCATGCATCGATTTTTAAAATATACTATAAAATATCATTATTAAATTAAAAAGTTGTGCATCATAGTTATAAATTACGGTGCCTCAGAGTTATAATATATGATGCGTCATATCAATAAAATATGATGCTCTGACTTTTAGATATATAACAGACATCATTAATGTCTAAATCTTGATGCATTATAGTTATAAATATAGTGCAACACAATTTTAATTTTTTGGTGGATCAAAGTTATAAATTTGTAATACCAAATTCATTTTTTTCAAGGTATAAATATGGTGCATCACATAAAGGTTTTTTTTAGTAATACTTCGTATACAATTGTATTTAAATATAACAACGTGAAGTAAAACAACAACAGAATAATGTTAAAAACGGAAAAAATGATAAATAAGTCTTGAAAAAATGTTAAATGAATAAGTTGAAAAAAATTCCGATAATAAAAACTTTAGAAAACCCCCCAAAATATAAAAATAATTAATATAAATAATAATAATAATAATAATATAATAATAATAATAATAATAATAATAATAATAATAATAATAATAATAATAATAATATAATAATAATAATAATAATAATAATAATAATAACAACAAAAATAAAACAGGGAAAAAAGTTAAGGGGAGATGACACTTGTCACATCCTCATTTGTTTCTCTTCATTCTCTGTTCTTCGGATGAACTACTACCAAATATTAGATATACAATATAAGATATAAAATATAAAATATAAATTTGTAGATTGTAAAATGTAAAATATTAGATATACAATATAAAATATTTTTATAAAAATTTAAAATTTAATCTAAAGTTTAAAGTTTTATAAAAATCCAAACTATAAAATATAAATAAATATAAAATTTAAAGTATTTTATAAAAATGTAAAAAAAAAATAAAAAACAAATATAAACTATAAAGTTCAAGATATTTCATACAATGTAAAATATAAAATAATATATAAAAATACAATCGGAAAATTATGATTTTATATACATGAACACACATGTTACAAAAATTGCGTAGTACGTACTTGGAACACATGATATGCAGTAGCAGCGGAGGTCATAAAAATGATTGAAATTTTTATAATAATATAATAAAAAGCTATTGAATAATGGAATCATCATTTTAAAATTTACGAAAAGCTCAATAATTGGAACGCATGTGTTGTTGCATGCATCCCTTACCCACTATTTATGGAAAACATAGATTATAAAATAATGAGAAAAGTTCAAGCAAACATGAATTTATCAAAGTATAGAAGTACTAATCATATTGTGTCAAATGTACAAAGAGAATGTTCCACATCTACAATACTCATTTACTCCCAACATCAATTATCTCACAAACGACAAATCGAAAAATTATGAAAATTGCACCATTAAATTCGTCATTTTCTCCTCTTCGATTTGCCGTCCCTCAAAGCATACTTTCGACGATTTTATTTTTTTTCATTTCTAAGGTGGGATTTATAAATTATTAACACATGTGTTACTACATACTTGTACATTAAATTTAGGATTAGGGTTTAGGGTTTAGTATGATTGATGGTTTAGGGTTTATAAGGGTTCAAGGTTTAGGGTTTAGAAAGATTTAGGGTTTAGCGTTTTGTAAAGCATTTAGGGTCTAGAGTTTCGGGTCTAGGGGTTTGGGTTTAGGGTTTGAGGGTTGGGGTTTCGGGGAGAAACCCCAAACCTCAAACCCTAAACCCTAACCCCAAACCCTAAACGCAACACTTTAACACTTTAACACATGTGTTATTAAAATGTGAAACCCACCAAAAAAGAGGGGGGAAAACTTGTCGAAAGTATGCTTTGAGGGACGGCAAATCGAAGAGGAGAAGAAGACGAATTATATGGTGCAATTTTTATAATTTTTCGATTTGTCATTTGTGAGATAATTGATGTTGAGGGTAAATGAGTATTGTACATGTGGAATACTCTCTTTGTACACATGTCACAATATGATTCTTACTTCCATACTTTGATAAATTCATGTACTCTAAGACCACTTGCATTGGTGATGGGCATTCTCGGGTGTTCTTGGTGCCACATCAGCGTCGACTCTACGTTAGCACGTGCAGTGGTAAGCCCAGAACGCCCATCATCCCCCTTGACCCCACCATTTTCTTTTAATTTTGATTTATTTTAAAATACGAACCAAATAAAAGGAAGAAAAAGAATAAAATAATCGTGGACCCCACGAAAATGCCCTGACGCTCCCCCGTGCTTCTCCGCTCAACACCCCGAGAACGCCCACTCAGAACGCCCCATTGTCGGCGTTCTGAGGCGTTCTGAGTTGCCACCTCTGTCAGCACGTCTGCGTTGCAGGTGGTCTAATAATCTCATCTCATAAAATAATATTACCTCCGTTCCAAAATTATTATCCATCTTTCCTTTTTGGGACATCCCAAATTAATTGTCCACTTCCCATTTCAACCAATAAGAAGAGAGTTTAGTGAGTACATATTTTATTTGAGTGGTTGAAAACTGTTGCGGTCCCACTTTTATTAAACTGTGTGCTTTTTGTTGGTGGACAATAATTTTGAGACGGAGGGAGTAACTTCCATCGTTCTTTATACTACTAGACATCTTGAAATTAATCTCATTATATTTTGATCACATGAATTATATAGTTTTAACTAGACTTTTATGCTCGCATCTTGTAATGAAATATCGGTAAAATAAATAAAGCTATAATTAACTTAATTAAATTAAATGTGTTAAAATTATTCTCCCTTCGTCCAAATTTTAGTGTCCACAGACAAAAAACACGCAGTTTAAGAAAAGTGTACTAGTTGTACTATACAACCAATAAGATTTAATCTCTCACCACAATCAAATATTTTGATTAGTTGAAAGTACAAAGTGGACAATAAAATTAGGACATCCCAAAATGGAAATGTGGACAATTTGATTAATTTCGGGACGGAGGGAGTAAAAGAATATTATTAGTCAATATATAAATGCTCAAATGAGAATTTGATTAATTTGCATGTCAAATGGGAGTTAATAAATACAACAAATAAATTATTGTATACAATAAACTGTACAACATTTGAAGCTTACGGTACAAATATATGATAACATAATTTTGAAGTGTGAACTAGTTTATGTGTTGTATCTATCAGCTCTCATGTCAAATAGATGAAGAGTAAAAACAATTTAAGTGTCAAAGAAGAATTTGAAATGGCATGGTATATGATTAATTAATGGTATGGAGAACGCATGTTTAATGATAACATAGGAACCTAAAGTGACTATATCATATGATGATTTAATATGTAAGCATTATATTGACACTAATTAAGATGACATAAATAAAGCTATACTTAACTTAATTAAATTAAAATCATAAAAGAATATTATTAGTCAATATATAAATGTTCAAATGAGAATTTGATTAAGATGCATGTCAAATAGATAGAGTAAAAACAATTTAAGTGTCAAAGATGAATTTGAAATGGCATGGTATATGGTATGGAGAACGCATGTTTAATGATATCATACGAACCTAAAGTGATAGTATATAATACGGGGAGTGATTCATACACCATTAAAAATTATCCGTGTATCATTAAATATGTATTATGATGTTGTACAATATAACACTGTAGAACACAGTTAATGATGTATAAATAATTTTTGGTAGTGTACGAATCATTAGTTCATCACCCATATCATATGATAATTTAATATGTAAGCATTATACTGACACTAATTAAGACAGCAATGCCACCTTTAATTTCTTTATAAACTTGTTTTTATCTTATGAATCATATCCTAAACGCGGTTTAAAATGTAAACGAACTTGCATGATATCCAAAGCCTAATTGGGTTTATATTGTACGTGACTCTATATAAATACATTGTTATTTAATCATCAACTATCTTAATTTTAAACTTAATAATTTGTAGCTTGTTTTGTATCTTAATGTGTTCGTACGGAAAAGATCGTATTAGTAAAAATGAACATTTTCAAGTGTCGATGTGGACTAGAGCTGAGATTGTAATCAAACAGATAATATGGAGGGTACCCCTAACTTCCGTATCATATTTAAATGGTATGTATGCGTCCGCTTCATCCGCTAAGAGTATCAATGTTAGGTAAATCACATGTTCACAAATCACCTACCTATGTTGAGACATGGATTCGAATCCCAGACCTATATGTCACATATGTTGGGTCGGGACGTTCGTTATCACAGTACAACTTGCTCAATGCCATTGATAAGTTTGTGATACAGTTTGTATTATAAGTTGAGTGTGTGTTAATTACAACAATTCCTAATAGGCTAATACTACTAATCTACTATCAACCATTTTGGGAATCGAAAAATTACAACGTGACATATTGCCAAGTTGACTATACTATATCACCGGAATTGTATAATGTATAATGAAAATTTTCTTTCAATTATAATGCATAAATTATAGGGTTTATTGTTTAGTTATGTATTAAACTTTACACTTTTTACTATTGTATGCGACGTATTTTCAATTATTCTATTGTATGTAGTGAACTTCTAAATATGGTCTATTGTATGTATTATTTCCTTTTTGGACAAGGCCAAAAAAGGAAACTTTCTTATTTGGACCTTACTCAAAAAGAAAATAATACATACAATAGACAATATTTACATGTTTAATACATACAACATAAGTTTTTAAAATTCGACTCATACAATAGTAAAATGTGTAAATTTTAATACATAACTAAACAATAAACCCTATTTTATAATTCGATTCGATTGAATAAAACTATATCGTTCTTATGTGTCAATTGACAAAGCAAAGAGAGAAAGGTCTTTTAATTTAGGTGTGATCATCACATATAAAGGGTCAACAACGATAATTCATTATAAATATGTGAAATTGTCAACCATGCTAAGGTCAAGCATCAAGAGTTACGTATTTAATTTCCATCTGAATTATTGTTGAGTTTGAAAAATATAATCCTTTGTTGAATATTCCGTTTACCAGAAATGGTTAGTTTAATAAACATTTTCTATCTAATTCATAATTACGATACTTGATATTAGAAATTTATAACATGAAAAACTATTGAATTGACTACTGATCGTAATTTTTTTGATATGGAGATGACATGTATAGACTGTAGTATGGAGTTTGACACTGAGATTAGCTTAGGTTGACTCTCAAGCAAAGCTACTAATAAATGATCACAACAACGTTAAGATTATCAGTGTGGTTGTTTCTTCGTTTATATGGACTAATAATAGATCAAAAGAGCAAGATTTCGTGAGTCGATTAAAGTTGTTATTAACCCTCAATAGTTATCTAATCAAGTGTAATGACTCTTTTGTGCATGTGGCCTAGCTCGTGGCTAGTTTCTTGCTAGTTGCAACCTTAATAAAACTTTGCTATTAAAAAAAAGATTTTGTTAACGGAAGCCTTTAACCTTTATGTCTCTCTTTAATAGTTAATTACATGCATAAACATATTCAACTGAAATTCAGGTGTCAACATAAATTTAGAAGGGGACATAAAATTTGTTATGATCTTGATACAACTTTATATACATGTCTTAAAGACTTAATAAAAACCGTAAGGGCTTCTTTTATTATTTTCCTAACAAATAAATTGTGTAGTCCATGTAAAGTATTTCGCTTTTAAACGAGCAAATATTTAGTAGTTATTGAAGCAAAATAAATCAATTTTAATATACCAAATTCACAAAGGTTAAAGAAAGTTCGCGCATTTCTCATCAAGAGTCCACAACTCTTTTTTAAAAAGGTGTAGATATCTTAGGAGCAGCTTGCGATAAAAGAAATTCACATCTAAATTAAGGATCCTATAAATCTGCTATTTAGAATAGGGAGTTGATATTTACCAATTACAACACAAAAAGTGATACACATATCACACTGTACAAATATTAAAACAGACAATACAAATATATTATTACATAATTATGTTGTACGCATCAAATTATTTGTTGCATATATTACCGCTCTTTAGAATATGGTATCCTATGAATCTATGATTCCTATAATTAAGTAGGGTCACAAAAATTTGAAGTTATTGTATGAATTGAATGTAAACTAGCCTTCTACCCGCGCATAGCAGCGGTGAAAGTGGTGACGGTGAATGAAGGTACGAATTTGAATGTTTTAAAATAAAAACATATTGTACTCCGTCAATCCCAATAAAAAATGTCCACATTACTATTTTGGGATGTTCCATTATAAATGTTCACATTTGATATTTAACCAATAAAAACTTTAGTAAGTAGATTTCATATTTGATTGATAAAAATTGTAGTTATTGAAAAATAAGTAGTAAAACATAATAGATAATAGGATAGTGGGTGAAAGGATTCACTTACTTAGTCTTAAAAAAATTAAGAAGGGTGAGGGTTAAATGTATAATATAATAGTAATAGGTAAAGCCGATGAAGAGTTAAGAATTTAGATTAGATTTGGTTCTACGTGCTAGAAAAAAGACCGTGATGAAATATGACATCATGAAAATTTGGTAACACGCGTCATTTATGTTAATGGGCGGTGCTTTGTTAATTTACGGCTAGTGATATATGCAATAAACATTTTAATTTATATATCAACTTTGATGTATATTGGTGCAGTACTATACAAGACTCTGATGCATATTCTTGGTGTTTAAATTAAAAAGTGTGTTGTATATATCAACACCATAATTTAGTTACTGGTAGGGGTTAGCATTCGTACCCGAAATCCTGATCCCGTATTCATATCGTACCGTACCGGTACCAACCGACTTCAAAAGGTCCGGTATTCGGTACTCACTTTAGGGTCAAAAAGATAACTGGTACTAACCGGTTCGGTACCGGTATTTTTTCACTTTTCCCGCTTTGATACCATATCCGAAATATACATGTTTTTCTTTGTCATAGGTAGGTAGGGTTTTTTCAATACTTTTAAAACAGTCAAATAAAACCTCGTTTCTATGATTATAAAATATGTGTATGAATACATAAATGATATTTTTTAGGAGATTAAGAAATATAAAACTAGAGTTAGACTCTCACGTATGTATATAATTGTAAATTTTATAGAAGTCTATGTAGTACTCTTTGCCACACAATCACGTTTGTAGCACCATAGTTATATCGAATTCCAAACATATTGTTTATTAATATAATAAAAGTAAGGATCGTGACTTGTGTCAATCACTTAACACGGTAATTTAAGATAATTGTATATATGTAGTATTTGTTTTTCTTTGTCAATAAACATCCATATCACTTAATGATGTTTTTTTTATTTGAGATTCATTGATATTTATATTCTTTGAATTTTATTGAGTAAAAAATACATAGATAGTTTACTTATTATTCTACTATTTTTGTGGTACCAAAGCGGTATAGTACCACTTTTATCTATACCGGTACTGAAATCATACCAGTACCGTCCCGCTTTAAAAGGTCCGGTATACGGTACTTACTTTATGACAAAAGGATAACCGATACCAAACGGTTCAATACCGATTCCATCCCATACTCACCCTTAGTTACTGGATACTCCATATAAATACTAAGGAAAAGTTTCAATTATTGACATTGAACAAAGCAAGATACTTTATACTAACTACTATAATACTCGTGTAGTACGGCGGTAAAAGTGATGATGGTAAATAATGCTATGACAAGCCGGTGAAATCTATTGTATTTGTTTTGAACAAAATATTATTATATTTTATGTGATAATATTAATAAAGAGATAAAAAAAGATTTTGCATTTATACATACTAGTAAATTAGCAATTTATATGTATAATTTAATAATATGGAGTAGTTTATTATAGTATATGTTTTAATTGAGTCAGGGGTAAATTAGACATTTATTATTGTTGAGTTTATTATTAAGAGAATGAAGAGATGCTTTATATATAACTAGAATAATATATCCTCGCAATGCGACAGTGTAAATTATAATTATAAGTTACATGAAAATCTAAAACTTATGATATGTGTTTTGTATATTTTATTTTAATACGAAATTGTACTATAAGTAAATATAATAGATTAATAAGGAATAGTTTTATTAATGGTAATGCTAATATGCCAAAAATGAGTAATAGACAATATAGTTATTTCTTTTTGTTCATACTAATTTAAGATTTAGGTGGAGATGCTTTATATGTAGTAGTGATAGAGTAGAGATATTTGGTGATGTAGAATTTGATACTCTCTCCAACAGAAAATAACTGTCCAGACAAAAAATACACAGTTTAAAAAATTTCATTTATTATTGTTTAGCATTAATGGAAAATCATTTTTACACATTTTGATTGGTTTAATTTTTAAGGAGGATAATTATCTTGACATATATCAAAATGGAAAGTGAACGAAATAGATGGAATATATTTTTTCTCTTTCTGTTAAGCGTTATGCACTCTCTAATTTATAATTGTATTACTCTATCGAAAACTATGTTCATTCTTCTAAGAGCATTAATACTATGAATTTAGGCGTATTCCAAACTCAAGCAAGCGTGATGGTGGATAGGGGTGTTTAAAATATTCTAAAACTGAAAATCAAAACGTAAACCGGTTGAATTTAACCAAATTTAGGTTAATCGAACCAAATTTATTTCATTTTTCGATTTCAGCTAACCGAACCGATATTTTTTTTGATTTTTCAGTTTTGGTTTCGATTCATAATTTTGGGATAGATATTAGAAACGGTTAACAAAAAAACTGAAAAGTATATACGTAGTTTTAAATATATGTGTATATATTGTATATAATATATTTTTATATAGATATTTACACTTATATTAGAAAAAACTGAAAAGGCTATTTTTTTTTATTTTTTTTTAAACATAACGGAAGCGATAATTAATAATTACAACATGGTTTACCATTTAAAACAAAAGTGCAAACCACATAATATTATTCAAACACTTAACTTAATACAAACATTTAAATATTACGCCTTAGTGTTATTAAATCCAACATGATGATAAACTATTAACATGATTGACCAAAACATAGTAAGAGGTGTCAAACATTCTTTTCCCAAACTCTTGCCAACCCACATACAAAAGATCACCTGCAAAGAGTTAGGAGGAGGGATTAGCACAAAGCTAAGTGAATAAATCAATAACTAACAACCTAACTCAGATTAACAATTGTTTACATCTAAGCATCATAAACAACTAGCGTCAAGAGGATCGGTGGTCCTTGAGGAACCCTACTACCGCGGTGGCCCCCAAGCAACACTTACAACCACTAAAGGCCAATTCAGTGATCTAACCGATAGTTGTTGTAACACCCCGTCTTTTACAACATTATTTAAATGTATTTTTACATCGGAAGCGTAAGTCCAAACAAACATTAATAATTCAGTTATAGAATATTAAGAAATTAAACCATAATATTTCAAAAACTATAGTATATCGAAAATGGGTGTTATTTAATTCCAAATACAACTTTAAGCTATCAATCCAATATCAGAGTCTACGCCTGGTCAAACATTCCATCCAATAAACAAGTTTCTTGCCCGCCCGTTGTATCAACACAATAACCTGCAAGAAGTGGGGTGGTGGGGTTAGCTCAGAGCTAAGTGAGGGAATACATAACCACCAGTCTAACTTAGCATACCAACCTTGTTTACAGCAAATCATCGTAAACAAATAACATCACAATAGATCGATGGTTCTTGGGGAAACCTTCAGCCAAGAATACCAACAGTAAACACATAATATCAATTAGATAACATCTCAATACACAACATATCAATGAGGATCGGTGGTTCTGGAGATATCATGATACCCGGGGATTCTCCCAGAACACTTATCGTCAATCTGTATGGCCATTACAGAATAGACCGATAGTTTGGTACTAATCTCATACGACCCAATTTCCTATTAACGATATGTACAAGGAAATTCATGTCGTCTTACAATAGTAACCAAACCCAACCAACATGTTGACCTCAATACTGATGCCCGAAGGCCAAATATCAAGTGATCACGTATTCACATATATAATCAAGTCAACATGTCAGACTAACCAGTCTATCAACAGTATTATTACTATCAAACCAAATTAATCATGGCAAATCAAAAGCAGTAATAATACGATTACCCGTTGTAACCAAACCTGTTACAACTGAGTTACACTGAGGATTAAGATCCACTCACCGATACCTCAGTTGTCCACTCAGTAGTCTAATGTCACTGAGTCTTTCTCCATATCTGAGAATACAATAGGATACACAAGTTAGTCACTTGTTTTAATATGAACATAACATCGTATCAATAGATTTATGCCAACAAATCTAAATTACTCAATTCACATGAATTAGCACAATCACCACACTTATCAATATGTTAACACATTTAGTAACTAAAATCCTCATAATTACTAATCACTATTATCTTTAGTATTTACAACATAATACTACAATGTAAACAACATGGTATTTAACTCGATCAAGTGTTCTAATTAGTAACCAATACCAATTTCATTTTATAACTCATCAAATCATCATAATCTCTATAACTTTCAAGAACACTTAATCACTTCATAACTTTTAACTTGAATTATGCTTATCATCACCATTAATCAACACTTATCAATCATACATCATTATTCTAAGCTTAGAAGCTTCAATTCTTGAATTATCAACTAAATCATACACTTTTATCATGAACATACATTCAAATCTTCAATTCTAGGTTATGGCTTAACCTATAATTATGTATTAAGCAATATCTAGTAATTATATCACTAATACAAGCTTTAATTCCATGAAATTCGTCCTAATTCATAGAATTACCCAAAACCCATTTTCTAGGGTTTACATGAAAATCAAGAATTAACAATTACAACATGTTTATAATGATGATAGAACAATTAATACATGTTATTGAAGCTTAACTAACATCAATTTAATCATTTGAAACCCTAATTTCGGATTTAAGGTCAAGAACATCAAAACCCTAAATTCTAGGTTTTAGAAATCAAGAAATTAAGACTTACAACTTGATTAGGAGATGATAATCCGTGAGTTTGAAGTTTGAATTCGAATTATGAAGCTCCAATTTGATGATTTCTTCATGTTTGTATGTATGTATTATACAGATGTATGTATATCCGTACGTACGTATGCATATGATAAGTTTAATTATAAACCGACTCCACATATGGAGTATATTATGTAAATGGTTAATTTTCATTCCCCGTACTTATCATTGTCTGGAACTTAAAAACCATTTGCGGGGAAACATTATTTTATTTTACCGTCAACTGAATTAAATTAAAACAGTTAATAATTTATTAACCATAATAAATTATTTGACTCTTTTACCTATTTATTTTCAATTACCAATTTACAATATTTCCTAACATTTCAATTAACCATTTCAAGTCAAGAAATAATAGTAAAATACTGGACCCATAAAGTCGGTGTTACAGTTGTGTACTATTACTTCATACAAACATCATTTCAATAAACAACACATGTACAAAGCACTAATGTTGTCCAAGTAATAGTATCCCAACCCAATCGCAATTGACCTCTGAATAAATCACATAATTCATAATAATCATGAAAATATATAATTAAAAATGGTAAAACTACATTTACCCGCTGTAACCAGATTGTTACAACTAACTTAGATCGTAAGTCATAGATCCACTCACCCTTAATACCAAAGTCTTCACTCAAAGTTCTTATATTATTGAGTCTTTGATTTATCTGAGAACATAAACAAATAACGAGTTAGGAATCCATTTGAAATAATGCAACTCATCTCAAACTACATTACTTAATAATAATCACAACGTTTCACATTCATTGTCTTTTATTAACTTTTTTTAACATATGTATGTATATAGTATTTAAAATACACTACAACACAAAAACATCCCTGTTCAGACTTATACCCGATCGGCTCAAACATCCCAGCCGATCGGCTAAGTGCTTTACCCGATTGGCTAAGTGCTTTACCCGATCCGCTCAAGTTGAACCGATCGGTTACCCCTTGATCAAATCGTGACACAAGTTTAGGGGTGAGTTGCTGATCAAATTTTGAACTAATCCAGCCTAACGGCTTATTTTACCCGATCGGCTGTCTAAACCTAGCCGATCGGCTGAACTAGTTATAGTCGAACGGCTATGACCAATTAACCAAATCAGTTCCTGTTTCTGTACATATCAGCTTCGAACCAAAACTCCAAAAACATGAAATGCACATTCCAAACACGAATTTACCTAAAAATTAACCCCAAACATTATCCATGAACATAGTATAACAACAAATAACAACATCTAACCTCAAAATCCACACATGCATCATGTATTTAACCCAATTACAACCTAAACCCAAAATCATTCAATTTCACAACTTGAAGAACTCTAATAATTCATTCAATAAGCATGAAATCAGTTTGTCAAGATCATACAAATACATTCAAGTACAAAGTAACTCTAATTTATCATATTCTCAATTAAATCAAATAAACTTATGTATAATTATAAGAACACTTACAACTTCTTGATGAACACAATGGTGATGTTAAGATGAGAAAGATGAATAACAATGTAGAATCCAAATCATAGCTACAAGTTGCTAGATGATTACTCTTTGATTTCTTTCTTTGATTTATGAATGTGAGTATTCTTAAGATTTTTAGGTACAAATCAGAGGATGAAGAAAATGAGGTCGACATACACACTTAACTCAAGTATCATTCAGTGTATTTTAATCCCCTTTTAAACCTATTATCTGGAACCTAAAATCAATTGCGAGAAAATACATTTTATTATACTGTCATCTAAATTAGTTTAAAACAAACAATAATTCATTTATCACTATAAGTCGTTTGACCATTTGACCTATTAATTTAATTATCCAAATAATGCCAAGTATTTGTAATTACAATTTAAATGACAAAAAAAATAAAGGAAAAATACCGTAATTCTACTAGGCCCAAGTCGAGGATGTTACAAAAATGTTGTTTCATAAATACCAGTTTTGTGTAAGAGTTCAACAGTTTAAAATACTCTAATCGTTCGAGTAAAACAAATATACAATCATGTAAGTAAAAGCAGTTATGTCAGTCAATAAAGCAGTTGACTATGTTTCTCACCCCAAGTTCAAAGCGGTAAAACAACTAAAAGTGGGGCTGTGAACTCACCGGTTGAGCTAAGTAAAGTTGCGAGCGCTAGCAAAGCCTAAAGCTCAAGTGAAATCTCTAAAGCCCTAAAGTAAGAGATTTATAAGTATAATTATGTGGATGTCTTAGTTTGACCATCCATACTAGTGTTCACACAACTAGATTATGACCCCAAGTGTTTGTTTTAATGTTTACATTCGCAATTTGTAGTTGTGAAAATGTATACGACTTGTTGGTAACGGTTTGTAATAATAATCTCTGAAAGTATTATCATATTGTTTCATTGTGTTTCATAAAGTATGAAATTGTGTACGGGGGTCCGGGGGCAGCGCCCCTGGTAGCAGGGTCCAAGGGGTGGCAACCCCTAGCAGGGTCCAAGGGGCAGAGCCCCTGGTTGTGGTCGAGCTGCCAAGTCAGCTTGGAAAATTTTTATTTTTACTATGTTGCTGTAGTAAAAACGCATCTAAAATTTGATTTCAGGTATCGTTAAGTGATAAAATTTTGAGTCTTGACACTTAGTAAAATTTGCGTTTTCCAGATTCTGACTCTTGCGACACTGGGTGCGACATAGGCTATTATGTCGCAGGTCATGACTGCGCACAGGTCTTTGTGTCGCATTATGCGACATCCGCAATTTAATGCGACATCAGGTGTTGTGTCGCTATATGCGATATTGAGTAGTCTGCAACATAATGGCTTATGTCGCTATATGCGACGTAGGAAAGATAATGCGACACAAAAGCTTGTGTCGCACTACTGTTTTTGGGCCAAAAGCGACACAACCAACTGTTCGACGAAAGTTTGGAGAAAACGAGTTTTGGGTCGATTTTTATGTATAATCTGTTGTAGAAACACTAATACATGGTATATCACTCATAATAAATAACAAGGAAAAGTGGTGAAATCTTACCAAATTTGAGTGAAACCGAAAGTTAGCTGAGAGATGAAAATGGTGGATCTTGAGCTTAGATCTTGAAGATGAGGTTGATGATACGTTTTGTTATTGTTGTGTGTCCTATTTTGTTGTTGTTGTTGATGATTTTTGTGGTTGTTGTTAGGGTTTTTGTTGTTGAGAAAGATGAAAGAAAAAAGAGAGAGATGTGTGTGTTTGTGTTTTGTAAAATGAAAGGGAAGAAGGGAATTGGGTGGGGGTTTTGGGTAGGCCGACCAACCAAAGAGGGGAGGGGATTTTTGTCCAAATTTTATGGTATTTAGTTCGTGTTCGTTTACCCGATTGTTAAATGTTAATATATTTTTAATTAATAAATTTTTAAATACGTATTCGGTTATATTTTTAGTTGGGATAATTTATAAAAGTAATTTAGTTGCGTTCTAAAATTATAACTTTGTTTTGACTTAATTTGGCGGATAAGTTTCGAGTTGTTTCAGTTTTGATACAAATACACTTTGTAAATATTATTAACGTAATATTTATTAAACGTTTATGTTATCTAATTATTTCATATTAATAAACGATTTTGTTCACCAACAGTCGTATGTTTTTGTCGCGTTTGTTCCAATTGTTTTGTACGTAATTACAACTAATTACGAATATAGTACTACGCGTATTAACTAGTTGGGCTTTGCTAGACTTACCTCTAAAATGCGTTGTGAATTCACTCAAAGTTAGAGAATTAGCCTAGAAATGCGTGCAAATTACGTATATAATTATGATAAAATTACGGGGTGTTATATTAACCGTCCATGAACACCCCTAACAGTGGATTTGCAAAACTATCACATTTTCAATTCTATAAATTAAAATAACGATAGTGAGTTTCAAACCAAACACCCCTTAATTATCGACAAAGAAAAATCATGTTTTTGCAGTCGTATGTCCATATTGTCTGACGGACGTCCTTGGACTATTTTAACCAGTTAATTCTCCAAACTTCCTACAAGTCTAGAAGAACGACCATAAGATTATTTATAATACTATAGTCTATCTATATTATTATTATTATTGTGTCCCATATATCCTTAAGTGTTGGAAGACTACCATTTAAGGTTGCAAACTAAAGTATTTCTAGGCAATTCATTTCTCCATTCACCTCCTCTCATCACCATTTGGCCTTAGACTTTTCTTTTGTGGGCATACAATTGACTTTCGACTTTTTTTTCATGGGTGTATAATTGACCTTTTGCCTTTTAGCACCACACAATGTTGCACTCCACTATTTCTAAGAAGATATTAAAACTGAGATCTTGAAAGATTTATGATTTTTTTTATATTACGTTCTGAAATTAGTAGTATTAGACGAGTAGAAGTTGAATTCGTCAATATGTATGCTTTTGTATTTGTTCCGCACCTTAAATGAAACTTACTATGTATGTCTTAGAAACACTGTCTAATAAAAAAAACCTGAAATAGAATATTCTTTTCGTTGAAACATGATAGGCTTCTACTAATCAAATTTGATTCAATCGTAACAACTTAGAATTTTGAGAATGATAATTGTACTTACACATTAAGAGAAAATTAAAAGAAGGGTAAAAGTGATTAAAAATCTCACGATTGCCCTTACTAATCATACCATTTTCTTTTATTCTTTATTTTAAACATAATTATTATTGTACTTTTTCTGTACGTTTTTCTCATTTATTCTTATCATTCTGTACTTTTTCTGTACTTTTTTTTAATAAACAAATAGTATGGTGAGTAATTAAAATGGGATAATATCATATATCCCCTACTTAAGTATCATAATTACTTATTTCCCCACCTAAATGCCCTAATATCATATTTCCCCAACCTAGAACATAAATCTATCATATTTACCCATTTTACTAATTTAATCATATTGAAGAATTATAAATTCATAAATTTTAAACCTAAGGACCATTATATCCTTCTCATTTTAAGCTACGTTACCAACAAATAATAAAACAAAAACTATTTGCATAGCCTGTCGATGCAAAACTGCTAACTAAATTACGTTGGTATTGAATCCACAAGAGAAAGAAACATCATGTATTGTACCAATATTCCAGTATACACATACATCAAAAATAAAGAGCAATAAAACTAATTCATACTGCAACTTATTTTCTTCACAAAACCAACAAATTCAATTTCATCAAAACTTTGGAATTAATTATCATCATCTCAATAAAATACAAGAGTTTAAAAGGATTAACAATTATGATCAATTTTGAATTGGAAATTGTCATTCCATTGTAAAATGAAGCAACGTGAGATATCCATGGATTACGTCCAACTAAATCCTGAAGTTATTAGGAAAAATCTTGAAATTAGTAATTCTAGTGTAAAGGGTATGATGGTCATTAGGTTCAATATGTACGGATTTAAAAGTATTAAATAAATATGACTAAATTAGGAAAATGGGTAAATATGATATATTTGGGAAATATGGTATTAGAGCATTTAGTTGGGAAAATGTAAGTAGGGGATATGTGATATTATCCCAATTAAATTGGTAAGGAAAGAAAATCTGACGATACAAATCAATTTTGTTTGTATACGACTAGAGTAGTAGAGTGGATGATTACTTGGAATGGTAATTATCAGGGTGGGACCCAACCAATTGGTCAGCTGTGATTAGCGGCTGTGCCTCAACCGCAAACCCAACTTGACCTTTGGCTCTTTGGGTTAACATCTTTTCAAGTACCTTTTCATGAAATAAGCCAAGTGTACCCAATTTCAATTTAATTAATTATTATATAAGCATAATGTTTACCCTTTCTATATAACGTAAGATGAATTGAAATAATTTATTGTATTAATGATGACATTGAGGTTATAGTGCTTATACAAAAGAAAAGATCTACCTAGATACAGAGTATTAATAATTCATTAAAGAATGTTATATACATGCATGTATAGAAAGAAAAAAAGTTAATTAAGGAGAATAAGTTGGATTATTGTGATTATACAATTTGTTAACATACATGAATACATATAAATAAAACATTCGTCGGAGACATCTACAAAATTGTCATTACAGAAATATAGACGGAGGATTCACATATGTATGTACTTGACGTCATGAACCACTTATTATTCATTAAAATAGTTGCTGTCACTAACTTTTTTTTCTACTTTCAAATATCTTAATCTATAAGAGTTATTCACATTTAAATAAAGGTCTTCTACATGAAACAAGTTAATTTTTTTGTTATTATAATCCATAACATAAAGCACGGTTACAAAAGTGATCATACCACTTTAAGTTTCTCAAGAATTCGGTTGTCATATATTGTAATATTGATCAAATTATAATTATTACATTCGTTACTATAAAATTAATCAATATACACGCATTTGGACAAACTTGTACTCATGCATCTAGTGTCAAAACTAGCAGAATATCCGCACAATGCAAGGAGTACAAAATTAAAGTATTATATTCATGAGATACGTACTATAGTCATCATTAAAAAACTATATGACAATATACTACAATATGTTTTGTTAACAAATAAAAAAAATCACCTTTTTACCCTTTTCAAAAATATGTTTAAACAAAATACCCAAAATTATATATATTTATATATAAGAAATGTTGTGCAAGCTTGATGCTATGGTTGCGAATTATGACTGTCAGATTGCATGTTCTTAAATTTTGATCAGAAAATTGAAACACTCAAATATATGACTTGGGTGTGTAAAAACGACAAGTAAATTTACAATTTCATACAAAAACACTATTGAGAGTTCATTTCTAATGTCTTAAAACACTTCTAAAATGTGTAAATATGAGGGAAATTGATTTTTGGAGGCTTTAGAGATGGAATTTGACTACAAACGGTGGATAAACCGCTTACGGCTGTTTGCTAACATGTTCACCTCGTTCTCACCTTTCTGTCCATAATTGACACATCTTGTAACTCTTTACGGTCAATAAACTATGCCATATGATTATTACATTAAAGTTTATAAATGATAGTACAAATAGGATTTTATTATATAAGGAGGGGTATGTTAGTAATTTTAAGTAGGTATTTCAAATATCACGAATAATGTTAGGGATAAAATAGTAATTTTTATCTTAATAAAAAAAATATTGAAATGCGTTTATATATAGATAGATATAGAAAAAAATTATTTAATCTAAAACTAATGCCACATGTTTATTACTTTAAAGTTTAGTAGTGATAATACTAATTATATTTTAATACATGTAGGGGTATGTAAGTAATTTCAAGTTTTTTTTTTATTTTCTAATATTAATAATAATGTTAGAGGTAAAATAGTAATTTCATTTCTTAAAACACGTCACAAATGTATTATATAGTTGTATAGATATAGATATAGATAATAAATGCTTATTTTGAAACAACACAAAAAAGAAATGTGAACACCTATATTAGGTAATAATAATATATATATAAAAAATTCTCTTGGATCATGTATAGTCATTTTTATAGACCCTCGTTAGTTGTTACTAAAGAATCGCCATATAAGACCGCTCACTTTGGTTGTGACAAACGTTGACCATCACCCACCCGATCTCTAGTTAAATAACATCTTGTTTGTGGAATACGAAATGTAAATTTAGTATCCTCGTCCGAATCCGAATCTTGTGCGTCGAGATGATTTAGCCTAGCGATCGGATTGCGGACGGCCATGACGACACTCAAATCTTCTTTATCAGAATCGGATGATGACATTATAATTTTCATGTGTAATATTTATCAGAAATTTCGACTAAAAAATGCTTTCGCTAAATATATAACATATGACGATAAAATTTATGTCGAAATGTAGATAAAATTACACCGATCATGAATATATATTCGAAATTATTTTATACATTGTATATAAAAAGTTATAAAAAAAAACGGAATACTACGTTAATTAAATAGGATTAATATAATATATTAATTTTTTTTTCTCTCTCCTCTCACGCCTCTCGCGCCACTATTTTTTTTTTTTCCGATTTTGCTCACTCGCGCTCCTTTTTGTTCTTTCTCTCTCACAGACACGCCTTTTTTTGTTTTTCTCCTTCCCCTTTTCACGCCGGGTCTACCCTGACATGGTTTTGGCCCACCAATTTTTGAAATAATCAGTTTTGTAAGTTTGTCTTATTAAATTCGCGCCGTGCTCGTGTACTATAGCGTGAAAAGATGGATTAATTTGTTAAAAAGTTTGGTCAATGAATTATTTTGTTGAATGAGTTTGGTCAAAGGATCAAATTTTTGATTTTTCCTATTTAAAATCATACAAATGGATCATATTATAGATCCATACGGGCCCCATTAACATGTTTACCTACATGTGAGGCTAAATGCGTAAGCATGTGAAGGCAAATCATGCGAGTATATTATGTAAGTACATTATAATCTTTCCCTATCATTTCTTAGTCTCCCCTTTTCGATTTTCATGTATGAACATTTTCTTTCCTTTGATAATGATGTGTTGTGTGTGTCCTCCAGGCTCCATCATTCATTCATCACGGTTCTAATTGATCTCAAAACCTAGAGCATCGATCAATTCTATAGTTCTCTCCGATATATGTCTAGAATATATATCTTTCATCTGCTAACTCAGCTAGCTAGGTTTCCTATTGTGAACATGTAACCATAAAGAAATAGATTGATCGCGAAATGCAGGTTCGTAGCTAGGGGATATGTGGGGGAAAAACATAGTTGGGTCTTTTTTCATCATCTATGTAATTTTTGTCAAACTTTTTGTAAAAGTCGAATTGGGTGTACTTGTTGTGCTACGTAAAATGCACGTCGTTTTTTTAAGGAAAAAGTAAACCCCAGTGTATGCATCGACATATGTTGGGTAAGTCACCAACTTATTATTAAGATTCATGCAAAACACCCCCAAAAATCTACATAAACTGGCCGGCAATAAAGTCTCTTCTAACAATGGTAGTAGTTTTATTACTTTTAAATTGCTTAATAGTTGATGCATCAAAAAGTTTGTTTTATTCGTGTCTTTTCAAAGTTTTCTATGTGTATGTGGATGTGTTAGCTAGTGTGTAGCTTGCACAAAGTCTAACATAAACAGGTACCGATGAATAACATTTTCAAGAGTATTAACGATAACATTTTCAAAAGTCTTACGAATTGAACCATGTCTTCAAAAATGCCCATAGATTACTTCATCTTCTGGTATATTAGCTTATCCCTACATTTTTTAATCGTTCCCTCGTATTAAGGACGAAAACAATAGCACGTTCGTGTTTTTTCTAATCCTAAATGGTACTCCCTCCGTCTCATAAAAAGTGTCGACAATCAGGTTTCACGGAGCTTTAAAAGTGAAGATGATACTTGTTTTTTTGCATAAACTCTCATGTATGAGTTTTAATAAATAATATATTGAATGTAGAATAATAACGTTAATATACTACTTTTGAAAGTAGACATCTATTTTGTAATAAACTAAATTGAAAATGTGAACATTTGTTTTGAGACGATCAGAGTAGCAAATAACTATGATCGTCTCATATTCCTCACAATATCAAGATGCTTTCCTCTGCTCTATAAATCCTATAATGCCTTCTTCGGGTGAACTCGTGCTATGTCGTATCATTCGGGATTAAGATGAAATTACTAAATGGTACTGTTTGTAGGCAACCTTAGTTTTATAACAATGCTATTAAATAACCTATCTTATTTGCACAATTATAGGAATCGAATCATTGCTAATTAGTTTCAATCTTGAACAAACGTTAATATCAAAATTACGTGCTTTGTAAATAATATACATAAGAGTGAGTTCGTACATTACCAAAATATTTGTTGTACACCACCTATTTGAGACATGTACAACACATTAAACAAAAGATAATCCAATTAACGTATGAGTGATCATGTGTAAAAAATATTTTAATCATACCCTGCAAAAGGATATTGATTTGATAATTGAACAGAGTATCACGTATAAATCAATCATCAATTCATTATATATAAATCATATATATAATATGCAAATTGTGATTAGGATTTTGTTTACTTATTTTTTCTAACGTGATAGATTATGTTATGTGTTTTGTGAGAGAAATTAAATGGGGCCATTGTATTGAACAACTTAGCTCTATCGGTGATTTCAATTTTCTAACAAGAAAGTAAAATGACCCATCAAGGGTCTGTTTGGTTGAATAGGTGTAGGTTGTAGCTGTGAGCTGTAGCTATAGATTGTGAGCTGTAGCTGTATGCTATAGCTGTAAATTGGAGCTGTAAGTTGTAGCTTTGTTTTTATAAATGTGTTTGGCTAAGTAGCTGTAACTGTAAACGAAAATTGTAAAATGACATAAAAGGACATGATTATAAAAGTTACATGAAGTTAATTAAAAAAAATTCTTCACTATATAATTGCTTGGTGTTTTCTCGTAAACTTTCACCAAATTTTCATATACATGACTTGGTGACAAAATTAATATGTTTGTAACGTTTAAAGCCCTGTTTACATAAAAATACATAAGAACTTGCTAAATTATACAGCTCATTCATAATATGCCAGGAAATTTCTAACAAATCATAAATTAACTAACGGTAATTAATTATGATGAAAATTTGTAAAAGAAGTAAATAATCACAATATAATTCACCTCTGTTCAAATCACTATCACGAAGAAATAAAATAAATATTTTATTTATTGGATGTGAAGAGGAGCACTCGAACGTAATGAAACTAAAAACGAAATATTAATATGGCATCAAGATACGTGAACAAGAGAGCACATGTGGCATTTCAATAATTTTATGGCCTAAAAGCTCCATCTAACATTTCAACGCTACTAGGATTAGCGTTTCAAAATGAGCTTTTAAAATTAGTAATAAAGCCAAAAGCTATCTCATCCAAATAAGGCTTTAAATTTTATAGGAGCTTTTTCATTAAAAGTAAAAGCTTAAAGCTCTTAAAAGCTTGTAAAAGCTCTTTGCCAAACACAACCCAAATATATCATATTTTAAAGAGAAAATTACTGAGATAGACAGGTCAACGACACATTTTCACTATATAAACCTTGTCAGACTTTTTTTTCAAAAATAGACCGAGATTTCGCCAAAATGCATAATTCATTTGGCGATTGGCGAAATTTTGGATCACCCAATAAATGCTTGACATGTGTCCATATTATTTCGCCGAAACACAAAAATTCGCCAAAACTAGACTAATCGCCAACCCGACACGTGTTATAAAAAAATCGCCAAAATGCTTAAATCATTTGGCGATCAGCTATTTTTTGAATTAGTGGAATTCAAGACTATTTACTGGGATGCTTCGTGCAATCAATCACCATGATAATTCTATCCAACAAACAAAGAAGACAAGGCATAAAGGGTGGGGATTGACTCGAATTTCGATAATTCAAAAAAATAGCCACTCGCCAAATGAATTTAGCATTTTGGCGATTTCTTTTGTACACGTGTCGGCTTGCCGAGATTTTAGTTTTGGCGATTTTCTTGTAGCATGCCGAATTTATTACGACACGTGTCAAGAAGTTATTGGCTATACTAAAAATTTGCCGATCGCCAAAGGAATTTTTGTTTTTTGGCGATATGTTGGTCTATTTTTGAAAAAAGTATCTGACAAGGTCTATTTAATGAGAAGTGTCAGTTGACTCGTCCATTTTAAATCTAAATATACGTTGGAATCCTAGCACACTAATAAACTGTCACCAACGAACTTGACTTTTATACAAACTTCCCTAAAGTTACACGTTGCACCTTAAAATTCTTATTATTTATATATTGGATCTAAATGAAATTGAAAACCACAAATGCTATATCCATCTACATACACTTCTTATAAAGAATATATACGATATATACGATTGGCATAATATAACTCGTAACTTTTGTTATTTTGTAGTTGTTTGTTTTGGGTTCTGCTTTCCACTATAAATGGAAAGTGAAATTAGTTAGATGGAGACATGAAGCATCCCATGTATCTTATGACCATTCATTCCTTTTCATGCATGATACTTGCAATAAATAGCTTATTTTCAAGATAAGGGGGACCCCAAAAGAAAAATGGGATAGATGGTTTCATAGTGATTGCCATATCTTCTCTTAAGAACCATATATCAATTATTCATGTCATTCTTGTTTTCTCAATGAGAATTAAGTTTAATTTAAGCATTTGACTAATCTTTTTCACATTCATTAAGGATATACTACAATAAGACTTTTTGTAACATCCTCTCCAGTAGTCTGGTAATTTCTAATTTTAAATTGATTATTTAATGATTTTAGAAATTACATGATATTGTTATTTAATTATGAAACTTAGAGAAATGAGTTACATAACTTATTGTGAATTGTAAATATTACTTGTTTTAAATTATTATAATTGACAGTATTATAAAGTAATATTTCTCGCGAAAGAATTCTAGGTTCCAGATAATAGATTTAGGACGAATATAAAATACCCAATAATGTGGGTCGGTTAAAAGAGGCCGACCTCCTCTTTTGTGTTACTTTTCCCCAACTTCCTCACATCACTTGTAGTTTTAAACCTAAAATCTTCAAGAACATACATACATACTTGCTGAAATTGTGTCCAAGAGTTAATAAATTTGGAGCTGTGATCATTGTACAAGCTTAGTTACTTCTTTATAATCATCATCTTGTTCCTCTTATTGGTAAGTATGTTAATTATAGTTTCATGAATTTGGTTACATTGAAATTAAGTTAGTAATTGATTTTAATAGCCAAATGATGCTTGGAACGTTGATAAGTAATGATATGGGAAGTTATCTGAGTTATTAATAACCTTATAATTGAGTTTGATCATGGTTGAATGGTTGAATTGAGTTAGGGTTCGTATATAAAGTTGCAGGTCTGTTCTTGAGCTGAAGAACAGCTCAACGCGATACCAAAACCCTAGCACGGATCGCGTTCATTAGTTATACTTTGAGCTGGACGAGTTTTGTTCTTGGGAACGCGATCCCAAGCCTTCACCTGGATCGCGTTGCCAAGTGCAAATCGGTTACAGAAAGTTTTCCAAAGACGAACGCGATCCAGCTCTTGTTTCCGGATCCCGTTGCTCAGTGTATTTTGATAACAGAAACTTTTCTTAAGGAGGAACGCGATCCCACCAACCCTGACCAGGATCGCGTTTTCCTGTATAATTTTGATAATCAAGATAGTTTGTAAACTCAAAGTGTATGTGTATGATTATATCGTATTGTTACTTATGTATGAGATAAATTGAAATGTAATTACTTGTGTAAGGTGACCATTTACATGAGTACTATTGTTGATGACAAGTTACTAACTTGTGTGTTATATGGTGTTTCAGATACTCCAAAGACTCAGTGATTAGAAGCTGAGTGTATTGACTCTGGAGGTATCGGTGAGTGGATTTGAAACTCACAGTTTGGTTTGGTTGTATTAGTTTGATTTTCAATCAGTAATTATATAATTACTATTGATAGAATGTTAAATTGAAATGATATGCCATTGGATTGGTTGATTGATTAGCCTTTATGTTGGATTGTTGAATCCAGAGGTCAACTAGATTGTTGGTTGAACTTGATTGCTATTGTTGGTCAACACAGGGTTGCGTACATGTGTTGATGAGGATTAGCAATAAGTTAGCGGTTAATCACTGTTTTGGCCTACAGTTGATTTAAGTGTTCTAATAGGGCCACCCGGCACAGGGTCCTTAGGAACCACAGTTCCTCTTGACGATATTTGTTTCATTATTGGTTGTGAACAAATTGCTAGCTAAATTGAATTGTAGTTGATTATCCATTCACTTAGCTTCGTGCTAATCCCTCAATTTACTTCCTGCAAGTTATGTTTATTTTGTGGGTAGTCAGGAAGGAATGTTTTGATGCTGGGAATGTTTGAAATTTGCGACTCTGATCAAGTTCGTCATAAACAATGTTTTGTAATCTATAGCACCCAGTTTGAAAACAAGTTAACTGTATTTGAAATTAGTAGTAAACAGATTGTATAAATGTAGAGTGAAAATTTCTGGCAAAGTTTTAGTGAAATATGTATAATAAGGTATACGCTTCCGTGGTAAATAATATATTAATTGTGGTATAAAGGATGGGTGTCACACTTTTCATATAGAAATGATGGTCTTTTTTATCACTAGATAGAGGCATGATGCTATAGGGGTGTCAATGAGGCAGATCTTGATATAGATCCGTCCCGCCCCGCCCCATTTATATGACCCAATGGATCAGAAAAATGGATCCATGAACCTAATAAGAGATCCAATGGGTCGACCCATTTAGATGGATCTCTATTTGGATCGACTCATGACCCATCCGGGTTGACCCTATTTAAGTTATAAACAAACAACAATTAAAAAATATATATATATACAACTATTTTACAATAATATACTTTTTATTATGAGACAATTGCTATTTATGAAAATTAAAAATGCTGTTTATGTCAAGCTTAATGCGATATATATATAATCGACGTAGCAAAATTATTAAACGGTACGTATTACAATTTATCAACTGATCCAAATATGATTGAAAATGATTCATGTTGTAAAACTAACTAATCGAATTATCTAAATTATTAGGATATACTAATGTTTCAATGTTTTGATACTATTGGTTGAATTTTAGTAAATAAATAAAATTTTTTCAAAGGTATACTTGGTTTATTTTGTACGAACATTCCTTTTTAAATGAAATATAAATAAAAAAATTTCTTATTTTTTTTACATTAAATGGGTCAACTCGGATCTAGATTCATTAATTTAGTTGGATCTTGAATCGGATCATGATCCAATAACTAATGAGCCAGATCCAGACCCATGTAAATAGATTTTATGACCCAATGAATCTTGTCAAGATCCGTCCCGCCTCACCCTATTGACAGGCCTATGATGCTAGATGCACCATGTAAACCAATGTTTTAGGGAAATTGGGATTTTGGGATGTCAGCGTACCTCTAGTATATCTGTATGTGTTATCATTTATAAATTTACATCCCTTATAATCATGTAAATATATCATACATAGGAAGCTACCTTAAAATAAGCAACATTTAATTTGTCACACAGGAGATAAAAAATTTGATACGTCTTGAGTTGATTGGTGTTGCAATCCTATAACTATATGTTATATTGTGTAACATTGAATTTTTGTTGCTAGTTTCTTACTAGGATTTTTTATACAATCAAGGCCGTTCAAAAAAAAAATTTCGTCACAAAGAACTGCATATTATATCCAAAATAAAACAATATCACAACTCATCTTCAAGATTATATCTACAAATATGTGTCAAATATTTGTAACTATTTTGATTCATAATTTCATCATTGTCCTTCTCACTTGTGAGAGTAAAGTTGTCAAAGCACAATATATACAGATCTGATTTACAACATTTAACTTGCATCTATATATATTAACCAGACATATCTTAATATGCAGATAACAGTCATATTATAGATGAAAAGTACTAGTGTGTATCTGATAAGAGGTATTAGGAAGCTATTTTAAATTGATATATAGTACTTTTAATACAGGAAACGTAATTTGATTGAAAATCGTCCGTCAATAAGTGTTGTAGATTTTAAGGACAGTCCGTAATTAAAAATAGTAAGATATGTACTATATTTTATATTTTATAAAATGGATAATGGTCATAAATGCTAGTTGAATTTTTTAATCATGTGAAATTAATTTTAGAAATTGGTTAGTGGAGAAGGAACATGAAAGCATTCGAGAATTCACATGGTGGGCATGTGAATTTGACTCGTAAAAACCCCCACCAAGATTTGTGTGATTAAACTTCAAAAATAAATTATTATCCAATGATATAGAAATGATGAATTGAATTAATAATTACGGTTATTCGAAAAGAAGAGAATTGCTAATTTTCAACTGCATATATACTTACGTTCACAAGGAGATTAATTTGCTTGGCGTCTTAAACGAACAACTGCATTTTAAGAGGAATGAAACGCAGAAAATCTCAGCATGTCTCTATGAACAATGATCCTGATTCGCAAAACTACATTTTATAAGCACAATACATATTACATAAAATACATTGTTGTTAAGATACAACAAATCTAAACCGTTAATTACAGAAATAAATGGCTAAGATTGCATGTTCCCTTCTTCTAAAAATGTAAATTTCCATCATAACTTTACTCTTTCTTTGTTAATATATTGTTACATATATTGATACTACCTCCGACCCATTACAAATGTCCACTATTAACTTTTTGAAATCTTTTCTTTGTCGATCAATTTTATCCTTAAATACTTTTGCTTGTGTTATATATAATACATGATGAAAATTAAATCATTGAAAATACATTTAAACTCAACTCATTCATATAGTTCGCATCAAATATTATATAACACAAACAAAAATATTTAAGGTCAAAATTGTAAAAACAAAACTTTCAAAAGTCAATAGTGAAGACTTGTAATAGAACAGAGGAAATATTAAATAATATTTGTAACAATGGTCACTACACCCACCGATAATCATCAGGCCGTATACGATTTATATCTCGGTTACTTAATACCGAGTGTATATGTATTTTTTTATATTTTTTCAAACCGTTGAAATATGAGTCTATATATTGATTGATATTAGACAAACATGGAAGATATTTGATAAATTAACTAACATGGAGACTAAATGCAAATAGGAGTCAACTTGTGCTTTTTAAAAGTAACTTCAATTAATGGTTAGAAAATTATTAAAAATATATATGGCGTACGGAACGATATGATGCCGTTTCACTTAAACCAGAAAATGCGTTGCTTGTGGAGCTTGATAGTTAAAAACACATATATATCGTGTACTATTCTTGAGTTGTTTTTACAATTATAGCATTCAAGTTTAATAAAGATAGCTGTTCGTTATGTATCATTCTTAGATGAGTACGTCGATCTTGTTTGAAATTCCGCATATTGTATCTTGATCATGAGTTCATTCGATGAGAAAATATTGAATCCTATTGATGTAGTTAAAGCTAGAGCAATTGCAACCATTTTGACTCTAAGTCAGTGATACACACTTGTATATATTCGAAGTACGGTGTTAGAAGTTTAAGTTTGTAAAAAGTATATATTGCAATTCGTACATACTCTCCGTGAACAACGTATGAGAATGACCTTTTGAAAATCAAAATGCTTTAAAGTGTCTCAGTTGTGTTTGAACGTGTTTCTATATATAGATCATATCACTAAAAATTTAAAAGTTATTATTAATAGTTATAATTGTTCAAATACTTTTTTTAGATATTGAGTGATGTCGTCGCTGGTAGCACAAAATGCTAGTCGATCATCTCGGGTTAACTAGCAATAATGTATACTTCTAGACCTCGCAATGGGATCGAGCAGCCTCCATGTATTGTACCTTTATGGGTATGAGATGTTAGTAACTAAAAGACATGTGCATTTATCATTTTAAATTGTCTAGTTAAACTAAATTTACTAACATAGGATCCCATATAGTAATCGTTTAGCTAAATATACTCCTCTGTACACCAAGTATCTATTTTTAATACGGAGAGTATGATTGTTGACCTACAAGATTGATGACCCTGAGTGGATACAGTCGATCACAAACAACACAAACTTCAATCGCTACTTCTGTTTAGACTCATTCATTCAAGTCTCCAACGATGTAAACGTATTAATATTTAACTTCATACTTTCATGAACAACACATACGTATATGTGCACTGTCATTATCATATGTATTCTGTATGGTCAACATCATTTTCGCAACCTAGTTGAATGTGATTGCAACCATTATTAAACCCTACATGCTGGCCTACACACATCAATAAGATTATTCCTTTGAAAATTCAACTTACACAACTCTTATGTTTGGTACATAATGTCATCATTGCGCGCGGTTTATATATAACTGACATTGCTAATTGCTATAAATGCAGAACTTAGATGACAAAGATATGATAAAATTTGGGTAAGATTTTGGTGTGAAAATTGAAGGGGGTAGATATTATAATTGAAAACAAACCACATGGGGGCTGGTTGTATATATTCTAGGATAAATAATGGTTCACATGTTGACAGACTAAGGGGGCTTAGTTGTTTATGGGCCGGGACCCGTTGGACCCGCGTTTTAGACGGCGCGTGGGGAGATATTTACACATAGTTGACGCCCCTACACATTATACAACCGACAGGTCACCGGTTCAGGTCAGGCTACCCCTTTTATCAGTTTCATGTTGTATCTATACATTTAGTTTTAGTTTGTGACTCGTAAAAAAATAAATTACATTAATTTAATTTTAATACTATAATATATGAAACGGAAATAGATACAGTACACAAAATATTATACACTACATGACGGTGTGTTGGAACGTGTAGGGATGTGTGGAACCTAATTGGCTATTTCTAGTATGTGTATACCCAAGAAATTGGGAGGAACACCCTGATCCGTGTGTCTTTGGCATCAGTCATTGTCTACCCCACAAGAATGACTCTGGACAACTCCCCTGACACAGTGAGGACGTCTGGAGTTGGAATGAACCTTTATCCACAAGTTCTCACAAAGCTCCATGTGTTTTGTAGGTGTGGGTACCTAACATGATAAATGTTTAACCAGAGCAGGATTACACCCATAACCTCTAGGAAGCTAAGAATCCAACCTACCACTGGACCATATAATCAAGTGGTAACAGGTATTAATCATATTATGAAAAATACATGTAAACTTCGACTTGATAAATAATTTGATTAGTTCATTGATTAATAGAAGAGAAAAAAACTAACATGATTGTGTCAAAATAACTAGGTTGTAAAACATTACGATATTATTGTTGAATCTTAACTTTTATAAGGGAATAAAAGTTACTTATATATCTTTTTTTTAGAACAATAAACCGTCAATCTAACACGATTATGTACAAACGTTACAAATATTTACAACTTACCGTCTCAAATGAGGCTTGAACCCCCAACCTCGTGGTTGAAAGGTTTTTCTCTCATACCGTTAGGCTAAGAGCCCTTTGGTAATTATATATCCTTCTTACACTCATTAATGAAGATTACTTGAATTAGAAAATTTTAAGTCCATGATTGTTTATTTACACAATTTGTTATTGCATGCTAGAAGAAGGTTGATAGCTTGCTTTTAGTTTATCAAGTGTTTTCGATTTTCTTTCAAAATTTAGATATTTCCTCTCCAGTTAAATAACATTTAGCACGGTTAAATTTTCATCGCCACATTACGTAGATCACAAACTAATTTTCTTTTTCTTTTTTAATGGCACTTGTATTTTGAATAAGAGATATAGTTATTATATACATGCCGGTGTAGGACTGTAGGGAATTCATTTAATTCTTATGATAAGTTTGATCTTAGATAATGCCATCGTATAATAATTATTTGTGCAAATATTAATTGATGTGACAATTAAGTTTCCGTCTAAAGGGACTTGTGGAGTATTGAGTGAATAATTAAGTGATAACAAAATAACTTATAACATGTGATATACTCGCAGTGGATATATACGTAAATGTTACCATTTGTAAGATTTCCAACAAGATATTTTTGGCCTTTAAATACGCACGGATTGTCGCCCATTTGCAAAGGCCACAGGTTGTTAAACTTGCATGTGCAATTTGCAAAAGTGTTTGTATCTAAAACTGTTGTCCGACCTCATAAAGAAAATGCTTCATATAATTGAAGTTGACCACCAAAAATTACACCTTATTGCTAATGACATATCTATGACTAATACGTTGTTACTTCGTTCATTATTTGACACATATTTGAAAAATATATTCTTCTCTTTTATCGTTTTTATCATTGATTGTGTAGTATATCATATACATCCTTATCCGTCACACCAGTAAGATTACATAGAATCAGTTTTGAAAACGCAAAATCTACTCTAATAACGCAATTCCAAATACCCTTTAAGTATTAAATGGTAGTTTATACATTTTTTGTTTCTCATAATTACAGAATATATTTTCTACTAATAACCCAACTTTCATTTTGAAATATCACCTACTCCACAGTTATTTTTCCTTAAGAAAATTACACTTTGAATAAAAAATGGATCCGTAACAACTGTTATCCCTACCTTTTATATAGCTCCGGCCCTACTACTTCATACAATTGACGCAACTTAAAAATACATTGACAGTTAAGTGCCAACGATGTTTATCTCAAATTTTCCTCTTAACCATTTTCTGTAGTGTTGAGTTTGATGTCAATCACATATCATATCATACTTTTAATATGAAAAATATCAAAAAAAGTTACTTTTAAGTTCCTATCCACATGTCTCCAAAGAAAGTTAATTTTCACGGATAACAAAAGCTTTTTGTCCTTCCGTTCAAAAACAATAATAATTATAGCAATTACTAGTTTATTTCCGCTGAAGGTTTTATTACCATAACAATTCATCAAGAGACGTATTTGAAAAAATATAATATTCTTTTGTTAACTTTATCTTTTGATTAAAATAATACCAAATAATTTACGTTGAAAAATAATAGAATTAAAAAAAGGACACTTGGTGTAGAGGCTTACGAGGGGTGGGTTGGGTGTGGTGAAGTATAAAAGAGATGCTCCCATTGTTATACACACCTCAGGTGAACTCCCCCTCACATAAACACATCTCTCTCCCCTCTTCTATAAATCTTCTCTCTTTGGAGTTTGATAAAACAAATCAAACTCCATTGGTTTATTTATTATTAAATTAAATTACTAGCATCTCTTTCATGTTACCGGTGACCGCGCTGTTCTAATTAATCAATCCAATTGTTGCCGCTGCCTGCTGTTTACTAATTTATCGGCGTCGTAAAAATGGGCGGTGAAAATGCTCTTAGTCTTGAAGGAATCAAAAATGAGACCGTCGATCTGGTATACATTCTTAACTCAATTAATCTTCCATAGATCTATTTTTTAGCTTCAATTTCGGTGTTCATATCAATCACCGTGATCTTAATTAAAAATTGACATTATTATATTATTAGTATTAACAATAAATAAATTACGGAGTTTTTTTTTTTTTTGAGTGTTCGCATAATCGCATGTGATAATTACTTTCCTTTACAAACAATCAACCTGGTTTGCCGGTTTTTTTTTATTTGATTATTATTATGCAAAATTACAGATCGATAAAAGTACTGATACTGTGTATGTACTCCGTTTATATTAAAATAATAATGATAATCGACAAATTAGGTGTCTCCTTTCTGTGTTTTTAGTTATTAAATTCCAATCTGTTCACTGATTTGATTACTTATTTCTCATCATTTTGTTTTATTTTGTGTTTTTTTCTGTGTAAAAACAAAATATTTAAGTTCCGTACGCCTGGATCGATGTAAATAATTTAATATTTTATTTTCTGTTGATATAGATATAGATTTCAGTTTACGCCTAATCCGTCATTATCGCTATAATTCAGGGATTTAAGAAACTATCTTTTAGAGTTATTTGTTTTAATAAAAAAAGTCCATATTAGTAGCTGATTATAAATAACATTTTTAGGGAATTGATTTTTTCTAGTTTTGAGGGTTCCATTATGGTTATTATATTTTCCATTAATTCACAGTTGACTTTTTTATATTACTTAAAATGTGAAATTACATCCGTTAATGCCTCGAGTACAATTTTTTTTTGAGAACCTTAATTGTCTAAGGTACAATCATCCGTGGATAAGGTACATCATTGAGTTCTTGCTTGTTTCATTTTACCTCATAAATTAAAAATAACTCAATTTAAAATTTTAGATGTAGCAAAATACTGTAAATAAATAAAAAAATAAAAAATAATGTACTCTAAATGATAGTGGGAAAAAGAGTCAGACAGAGCATAGGTCATAGGACGATAGAGTACTCCGTGGTACCCGAAATTTAACCTGTCTATTTTGATTCCTTTAAAACTAGTTGTTTCACTTTTGTTTAGCAGCTCTGACTAATGGAATCTGACGCAGCTTTTTTTGTATCTATTCTTTTTCTTTTTCTTATTCAACTTCTAAATATTACGAGTTTAATTATTGGCTTTGTAAAATACGGAGTAACCCGTATCTAGAATCGTACATGTTATATAATTAAAATTAAAGTACGAATACATTGAATGTATTCTAAGCATTAAATAAGGTTCCTATTATGGGTATACCACTAGCTATAACATAGCATGACTTAAATTTTTGTGTTGAAGTTTGCTTTTAAGTATTTTGTTTATTATTTTTCTTACCTAATTAAATCTTTGTCTCATCATAAACTATACAGCTTTGTATCTGTAATTAATTAAATATTAATAACGCTTTAAAGATCTTTTATTGTAGAAATCATCTTACATCTTAATATTCACACTATAAAATTCTTGTTTTTGTTGTACCCAAAATAATAAAAAGTAAAGTAGTTGGTTGTACCATGGTCAGTTATATTTGGGATGAGCAACTAGTTTCTGGTGGGGAATCGTTGCGAGCACATAACCCTTTTTGGACTTTTTCTATTATTGATCTCCGTGCCGTTATTGATTGGTTGATATTTTCAAAGAAATACGGAGTAGTAAATTAACATAAAAAGAGATTGGCACCTTCGTCGTGTGTGGGTCCAACCATTTTTATTTTATTTTTAATTTTTGTGTTAGTGGTGAAGTCAACTTGTGTTATTCAAACATACATCATGTTCTGCTGTTTCCTTCTATTATTAATTTAAAATTATAATTAATATTTATTATAAAGTCATCCATCCCCGTGAAAATTGCCGTGCACCTAATCTCGACACGTCCCATCTTAGATTAAAATTATTGTTTATAGTCAGCTATTCCAAGGTTTATTACTTTCATAATCGTATGATTGGATAACATAACGTAGCAACCTGGGTTATAAATAAACTTTAGATAAGAAAATATTATTATGATGATAAAGTGGTAGTAAATCTTTTACCTTAGAATTTTTATATATAATTAGTTTTTTGAAAAAAAATCAACTTTTTATTAAACAGAAGTAGTTTTTGTGAGCCAAGGGGGACCGTCTCAAACTTTCAATACAATAACCAACTAATGTAAACAAAGTCATCAAAAATTAATTACAGAAACACATCACTATCAAAGTTAACTAATTAATGAAGGACATAAGAAAATTTTGTTAACATCCCGAATATCAGGACTACACATGTAAATTTATTTATTTTTGGTTGTTGGTTAAAATTTGGAATCTTGTGACTGTAGCACTGTACATAGTTTTCGTGCATGGGCTATTATTTTCTTATATACTTGATGGAATAAGCTGCCAAGAAACTTGTAATTTGGTTAATTGTTATCTTTGTTCTATATGTTTGTCTGGTGATACGTAGCTTATGAATTGTGTATCTACTATTACAGGAAAAAGTACCTATTGAAGAGGTGTTTGAGCAGTTGAAATGTAACCGTGAAGGTCTAAGCTCAGATGAAGGAGCCACGAGGCTTGAAATTTTTGGACCTAACAAATTGGAGGAGAAGAAGGTATATGCTTGATACAGTCCATGTAGCACCTCATGCTAGTAGCTTCACATCAGCATGGCTAACTTTGATAAATATTTTGTTGTTCACAGGAAAGCAAGTTCCTTAAATTTCTCGGGTTTATGTGGAATCCTCTCTCGTGGGTCATGGAGGCGGCAGCCATTATGGCTATTGCGCTGGCCAATGGAGGTGGGAAGCCACCAGATTGGCAAGATTTTGTTGGTATTGTTTGCTTGCTCGTTATCAACTCCACTATCAGTTTTATCGAAGAAAACAATGCCGGAAATGCTGCTGCTGCCCTTATGGCTGGTCTTGCACCTAAAACTAAGGTATTCTACTGTTCCATTAACAACACTTAAAGTTATCATAAAAAAGATTTTGAAATTTCATGGTGATTGTCCTTTTTGCTTGCAGGTTCTGAGGGATGGTCGATGGAGTGAACAAGAGGCTGCCATATTGGTTCCTGGAGATATTATAAGTATCAAACTTGGTGATATCGTACCGGCTGATGCCCGTCTTCTTGAAGGTGATGCTTTAAAGATTGATCAATCTGCCCTTACCGGTGAATCTCTCCCTGTCACCAAGAACCCATACGATGAAGTTTTCTCTGGTTCCACTTGCAAGCAAGGTGAACTTGAAGCAGTTGTCATTGCTACTGGTGTCCACACCTTCTTTGGAAAGGCTGCCCATCTTGTGGATAGCACAAACCAAGTTGGTCACTTCCAGAAGGTTCTAACAGCCATCGGAAACTTCTGTATCTGCTCAATTGCTGTTGGAATGGTTGTTGAGATTATTGTCATGTACCCGATCCAACACAGAGAGTACAGAAAGGGAATTGACAACCTTTTGGTGTTGCTCATTGGTGGAATTCCAATTGCTATGCCTACTGTTCTTTCCGTTACCATGGCTATTGGATCCCACAGGCTCTCACAACAGGGTGCTATTACAAAGAGAATGACTGCCATCGAAGAAATGGCAGGAATGGATGTTCTTTGTAGTGACAAGACAGGAACTTTGACACTTAACAAACTTTCTGTTGATAAGAATTTGATCGAGGTTTTCGGCAAAGGTTTGGATAAGGAACAGGTGTTGCTTTATGCCGCAAGAGCTTCTAGGACCGAAAACCAAGATGCTATTGACGCAGCTATTGTTGGAACCCTTGCTGACCCGAAAGAGGTATACGTTCTTTTTCTTTCTATAAATGAAAATAAAAAAGCAATCCAACTGCGTATGAAGACAAAAATGGCTTATTCGATTATGTGTGTTTGTAGGCACGAGCTGGTGTCAGAGAGGTCCATTTCTTCCCATTCAACCCTGTAGATAAGAGGACTGCTATGACTTATATTGATGGTAGTGGCAACTGGTTTAGAGCGAGCAAAGGTGCACCAGAACAGGTAATCTATTCACCATCATTCCACATGCTACCAAAAAATGTAGAATGATAAAATCGCTTACTATGCTTTGAACGTCGATCAGATTTTGACGCTTTGCGGCTGCAAGGAAGACCTAAAGAAGAAAGTTCACGCAATGATTGATAAATTTGCTGAACGTGGTCTCAGATCTTTGGGTGTTGCAAGACAGGTTTGTATCTATCTACTTTTTATGTATGAGTTACACGATATTGTTTCATACCTGACCAATGGTTTCAATGTATTTGGTAAACTTGTAGGAAGTACCACAAAAGTCTAAAGATAGTGCCGGTGGTCCATGGGAATTCGTTGGATTGTTGTCCCTCTTTGATCCACCAAGACACGACAGTGCTGAGACCATCCGAAGAGCTCTCAATCTTGGTGTAAATGTCAAGATGATTACTGGTAACTACATTCAGCGATCAATCTTGAATTTGATTGTTGTTAATGTTCTAAATTAATACTGATTTAATATTATGGTATAGGTGATCAACTTGCCATTGCTAAGGAAACCGGAAGAAGGCTTGGTATGGGAACAAACATGTACCCGTCTTCATCTTTACTCGGTGGACACAAGGATGAATCAATTGCAGCACTTCCTATTGATGAATTGATCGAGAAGGCTGATGGATTTGCCGGAGTTTTCCCCGGTGAGTATTTCTTCTTTCATATTTGTCAACTTTTTTATTTAATTATTTGTTGATATGAGTCTAGACTTATACATTTTATTGTCAATATACAGAACACAAGTATGAAATTGTAAAGAAACTACAAGAGAGGAAGCATATCTGTGGGATGACTGGAGATGGTGTGAATGATGCCCCTGCTTTAAAGAAGGCTGATATTGGTATTGCAGTTGCTGATGCTACCGATGCTGCAAGAGGTGCTTCTGACATTGTGCTTACCGAGCCTGGACTTAGTGTCATCATTAGTGCCGTGCTTACCAGCAGAGCTATTTTCCAAAGAATGAAAAATTACACAGTTAGTACCTCTATTTTCCATATTAATTAACACATTTGATCAGTCAAAAGAACATTTACTTAATATTGAATATTTGCCTTTTTAGATCTATGCAGTTTCTATCACCATCCGTATTGTGTTTGGATTCATGTTCATCGCTTTGATATGGAAATTTGATTTCTCTCCCTTCATGGTTCTTATCATCGCTATTCTTAACGACGGTGAGTTTGTTTTTCTTCTTTTTTAGAGTTACTAAGTATTTTATATGACACATAATATCCAAATTATGTTACTGATCCTATATCTTATGCCTTGAAGGAACAATCATGACCATCTCAAAGGACAGAGTGAAACCATCTCCATTACCTGATAGCTGGAAATTGAAAGAGATCTTTGCCACTGGTGTTGTGCTTGGAGGTTACTTAGCTTTGATGACAGTTATCTTCTTCTGGATCATGAAGGATACCGATTTCTTCACGGTAAGATAGAAGTTTTATGATGATGAATGCAAAATCAATAAAGCATCCTTCCTGACTCCTGTTACTCATTGTTGTGGTTTTCACCTTTGCAGGAAAAGTTTAGTGTGAGATCTCTCAGGGACAGTGAATACGAGTTGATGGCTGCTCTATATTTGCAAGTCAGTATTGTCAGCCAGGCTCTTATCTTTGTCACCCGATCTCGCAGCTGGTCATTTGTAGAACGTCCTGGGTTCTTACTAATGGGTGCTTTCCTTGCAGCACAATTGGTAATTTTTAGTCAACTTCTTAACACACATGTTTGTAGTGTAATTTTGCATACGCTAATACTTATATTTGATATATATTTCAGGTAGCAACTTTGATTGCAGTATACGCAAATTGGGAATTCGCAAGAATCAAGGGTATTGGGTGGAAATGGGCAGGTGTTATCTGGCTTTACAGCATCGTGTTTTATTTCCCTCTTGATATCATGAAGTTTGCCATTCGATACATCCTTAGTGGAAAGGCTTGGCTCAGCATGATTGACAACAGGGTATGTTCCATTAAGAGATATTTTAAATTGCTGATTTTTTTTGTTGACTCGTTGAACCCTTTTGAGATAAAACATAGCCCCAATGACTCGTCTAGCCTTCAACTTTGGTCCAACATTATGAATTATGAAAATTAATGTTATTTGGATTGTGTGTTGGTGTAGACTGCTTTCACAACAAAGAAGGATTATGGAAGAGGAGAGAGAGAAGCCCAATGGGCTCATGCTCAAAGAACTTTACAC
The DNA here is from genome assembly GCA_963422505.1 of Pseudognaphalium luteoalbum. Taxonomy (NCBI): domain Eukaryota; kingdom Viridiplantae; phylum Streptophyta; class Magnoliopsida; order Asterales; family Asteraceae; genus Pseudognaphalium; species Pseudognaphalium luteoalbum. The sequence continues at coordinate 116,703,583 of OY730196.1, read as the reverse complement.
GGGCTTCAAGCACCCGATACATCAAACCTCTTCAACGAGAAGAGTAGCTACAGAGAACTTTCTGAGATCGCTGAACAGGCCAAAAGACGTGCTGAAGTTGCAAGGTACTTAATATAAAATTATCATAGAGCCAAGTTTCACATGTTGAGTTTGTATTCCTTTTTTATACTCCGTACTATATAAGTAATTAACAAACTCTTGGATTGTCTATATAGGCTTCGGGAGGTACTTACGCTCAAGGGTCACGTTGAGTCAGTTGTGAAACTGAAGGGTCTAGACATTGACACAATTCAACAACATTATACAGTATGAGAAACTTTTGATAAGGGAAAAGGGTCGAGTTTTTTTTACCTTTAACTTATTACAGAATCGAGGGCTACTAGAAGACCATGTTACAACCATGGGGAGACATGCTATGTGCTGCAATGCAGCCTCGAGTCTTTATAATTTGTGTCATCTTGTGAATTTCTTGAATATTACCCATAAAAGGGTTTGTGTTTTGTCGCTTCGTACTTGTTAGCAGTGAAGCAAAGTTGAACGTTTTCTATAACGTAGTTTCTTTTCTCCCCCTCTTGACTCTGTTTTGTACGCGTTCCCCTTTGTTTGAATCAATTAATGTAATGAACAAAACCAATGGTGCAATTGGTGCTTGTAATCTTCAAGTTTACGTGAAACAATTTCATCTTGTAGCATCTTAATTACCCGATGTTTGATCACACTCAAAAATTTGTATTATTGTATTACTAGATCTTAAACACGTGTATACACACAAATGTTGATTGTTTAATTAACATAAAAGTCTTAATTTTAATTTAACTAAAATAGAAGTACTTAATTCATTAATTAAATTTGATTTAAATTGATGATTTCATAATACGTTTCTTATATATAATTTATAAGATAAGATAGTTTGTCAATGCAATCTACTAGTGCTTGTAATCATAAGAACCACTACTGAGAATATCAAACTGTAGCTACATATAAAATAGTGTGTTCATATGGTACATTGACGTATTGAACCCATTAAAAAAATAGCTATCTTTCTACGTCTCTTGACAATAATAGATACGATATTTGGATCGTTGTTATAAGTTACGAACCTCAATCGTTAAAAAATAATCCACTTAACTTTAAGCTAAACAAATTTTATAAATTTTAAATTATGTCTCGTAATCTCGTTTAACCAGGGGTGTGCAAATTTCAGGTAGAATCGAAAATACCCGAGAATCAAACCGGACCATAACCAAACTTGAGTTGGTCCTCGGTCCTTGAATTAGTACAATTTCGGGTCGGTCCAGACCGAATCCGAAAAAAGTGAAAAAAACAAAAATCGAGCTGAAGATTAATGCATAGATTCCTTGAATATTGTTACATGACTAATTTTAATGCATTAATTATTTGTCTAGTGGTGGAAAGTTCGAAAAAGAATGGTAAAAAGAAGAAGAATGAAAGAACCAATAGGATTGCTCCATTTCAAATATCCATTTTCACCTCTCTTTTTTTCAAATCTAAATATCTCACAAACCGTATGTCTACAAATTATAAAAATTACATATTCAGAATCAGCGTCTTTTTCTCTTCAATTCTAGATCTATTAAGATATACTTTCGACGAAGTTTTTTTCCCCATTTTTTGGGGTTTTAGAAACTTTTAATGTGAAATCACATGTGATTTACCACTAAAAAATAATCACACCCGCTTATATTTCCGATTAAACTTTAAATTCAAATCATTGATGATGTAAAGAGATTAAGACATGAAAAACTAAGGTGTAATCTCATGCGATTGAACATCAAAGTATCAATCACATGTGATTAAAGAGTAATCAAATACGGATTTTCAAATCATTGACTGAGAATTATACAATCAAGTAAAAATCAAGTTGAAATCATACATGAATTATCATATATCGGTAAATTGCTAATCAAATATCAATTTTTAAATGAAAATCATATGTGATTATATACAAAATCATATGTGATTATATAAAAAATCACATGTGATTAAATGTACAACTAACAATCACATGTGATTTTTAATGAAAACCAATGCAATTTTTAATTTTTTTCTTTATAACTATTAATGTGGATGAATATTAAGTTGTAATCACGTGTTAAATAACATATATCATGAATAAATAATCATAAATAAATTTTGATTTTTTTATCAAAAATCACATGTGATTATATTGTAAAATCCGGTAAAAAAATGAAGAAAAAAAATTCATCGAAAGTATAGCTTATGACATCTCTAATCGAAGAGAAAAAGACGCTGGTTCTGAATATGTAATTTTTATAATTTATGGATTTACGGTTTGTGAGATAATTAACCCTGGGGGTAAAAATTAAAGTGAGTTTTGTAGAGAAATAGAGCAATCCTATTAGTTCCCCCATTCTCTATTTTTTTTTGCATTTTTAAAAGAACTCACATCTTGTCTAGTGTAGTGATATCTCATATAATATCAAAGCAAGTGATTATGTCAAATTTATAAATTGATTATAAACGTACAAAATAGGTATTCGCTATTTATGTGTTAATATATGTATGTATAATGTAGCAGTGTGAATGAATTGCGTTCGTATATATATTTTTATCATCTTGGTATGCATATTAAAGTTATTACACGTGTAATAGGGGTTTTGTATATTTCATCGCTAACGATAAACCATAATGAATTCTAGTTTTAAGTAGGCATATTTTGGGTTTTGTATATTTCATCGCTAACGATAAACTATAATGAATTCTAGTTTTAAGTAAGCATATTTTCCGGGTCGATTTTATGACCAGAACCGAATGGGCCAAAGTGGAACCGGAAGGAGCCGAACTATATGTAGTTGCTTCAGTCCTCGGTCCTTGCTTTCGTAATTGTTCGGTTCTCGGGTCGATCAAGTCCTAAAAAGTTCCATTTCGGTCCGGTCTTGTACCATGAACAGCCCTACTCGTTTTATAGAACAAATTAAAAGCAACATTAATTGGAAGTAACCATTAGAATAAAATTACTCTATTATCCAAGGATGTCTATTTTTTCTGGTAAATAAAATAATTTTAGAGGCTAAACCCATAACTAAAAGTAGGGGTATTCATGGACGGTTAACCGACGGATCGGTTAACCGAAGACCGGTTAACCGGATTGCCGGTTCATCATTTTCTTGAATCTAAACCGAAACTGAAAAGTTCGGTTAACCGGTAATCGGTTAACCGACTTTTCCGGTTCGGTTATACGATTAACCAAATTAACCGGTTGTATTTACCAATCACTTAACATATAAATATCAAAACACAAATACACCCTAATTTGTTGAGTACTTGTTGTAAATTCAACACGTTGATCATTTTAACAATAAACATAAAACTTTTCCATTAGATACAAAACATGAATGTATAAATGTTGAACTAAGTTAGTCACGAAATCAAATATTTAACTACTAAAAATGCAAGAAAGTGAACATTCATACTAACATAAATACAAAACTATAAGAATCGCATTATAAATTAGAAAATATTTAGTAATATTATCATATATCTATGTATAAAAACATATTTAAAATAGCAAAATAAAATTTTCTATTTTTCGGTTAACCGGTTGAGTCAATATCGTGAACCGAAACCGAAAAACCGAAATTATACCGGTTCGGTTAACCGAAACCGAAATATAAAAAATTTCAGTTCAGTTAACCTAAAATTCGCTACGATTTGACAATATTCGGTTCGGTTTTTCAATTTCGGATAAGTATCAACACCCCTGATTAAAGTAGCCACACCAAGCTTACCACGTGGCACTACTTCAATCATAGGCTAGATGAGCCTCTGGGAAAACATATTGAAACCAGAGGCACAAAACATCTCAACTTCAAAAATTCAATTTTCTTTCATTTTTGTGCAAGAATTTGGCTCAAACACTCACCATGTACATAGCTTCATCTCACCAAGGATTCTTCATCAACCCCCTTCTATCCACCCCCCACAAATCAAACAAAATCTCCAAAAAGTCATTCACCATATCTTGTAAGTCTAATAAAGATTCGTTCAGGTACTTCATAATTACAGTTTGTTTAATTTGATTGTTTTTAGGGTGTATAACTTCAAATCTTTTTACTTACTTATTATATTGGTGAAGACTGAAAACACATACCCATACCATAAACCTTTGTTTAAGGGTTGTACTTGTGATTGCTTATGTAAAGCATTTAATTACCTGTTTAGAAAATAAAAATAAGCTTGTTGTCTGCGGTGATAATAAACAATGAGCGGATAAGCGCTAGACTAAGCTACTGCTAGTTTTTGGACTTTTTGACTTACTTCAGTTTGTGGATAATCTTGAAATTATACAGAGATAATGAAAACAATCAACTAGCAAAGGTTGCTTTAGTGACAATGGCAGCTGGAGTCTTAACACTTGGATCAATTGATCCAGCTTTCGCAGCTAAATCTGGTGGTCGTGTAGGCGGTCAAGCTTTTCGTTCTGCCCCAAAACAATCGGCCCCTCGTTCATCTTCACCAAGAATCAATAATTCAAGGTAAAAACTATCGTCATATCAATTCAATTAGACATTGTGAATTACTAGTATGAGTTATGATCATGCTAATGATGAAATATTTGTGTGGTGTTAGGACTAATATTTATATCAATCCGCAAGTTGCACCACCGCTAATAGGCGGTTATGGTTATGGCTATGGTGGTTGGGGGTGGTCTCCCTTTTCGTTCTTTGCACCTGGCCCGAGTGTGGCCGTTGGAATTGGAGGAGGGTTTGATACATTGGTATTGTTTATGCTTCTTGGTGCCGCGACAGCTGTCGTTAGAAAGTTCTTTGGATCCAGGAAGGATTACGATGACGATGATTACTAGCAAGTGTTTGAAACTCGGGGTTGTGTTCCTTTGAATTTTACAAGGGAAATATGAAATTTTGTGTAGAAATGGTGTATAACTAGATGTTGTATAACGGATTTGATTATTTATAATGAAAGTTGGTACTTTATTTATATCCACGATGACCTGTTGGACATAATGAAGTTGTCATGTCTATTGTAACAAGAGAACGGGATGGAGTATGTTCAAACCCTTCTTGCTTTTTCTTATACTTTTGGTAACTCAGAAATGTTGTACCTACAAAAATATCATCAACCGTATGAATGGGTCGGGTCATGGGTATAGGGTTTGAGTTTACATGGGTCCAAGTCTAGATGAGTCATTTAAGAGGATGAGTCTAAACAGGTACGGGTGAAATGGGTCTCGAGTCAGGTCAACTCATCAGGTTTCCATCAAAGTTTTTTATTATTTGAATGAAAAATTAAAAAAAAAATGAAATGAGGTGAAAAAAAATAGAAATTTACCCGCTAGACCTATTGATTAATTGTTATACAATTGAAGATTATATTAAATACCCATTTAGACTCATTCAAAAAATAGTAGGAGACCCAACAAACTCACCCCTCATAGATATTAACCAAGTTGACCCATAAATAACTAATGGATTTAAAATTGACACATCTAATTATAACAATGAAATCTCCGATCAAACACAACAAGAACTTGAAATATTATAGTATTATTACTGTTTAATTTGAACCAAATATTATCCCTTAATATCAATTTTGACCTTTTATGAATAGTAAGTCTATTGTCTTTTTGTGATTTAATGATATTTAAATTTCTAAATAAAAATGTTAAAGGGAAAAGCTACTTCATCTATACATTGTAGCTTACATGGTCAAAGTGGTCAAAGTGCTATACATTAGAAATATACAGGGCCGGCCCAACACTATATATGGGTTAGGCAATTGCCTAAGGCCCCCAAAATATTTAGGTCCCAAAATTTATGTAAATAGAGTACCAAAAATAATCAGTTTGTTCAGTTCTTTACCACAAATATCACTAACTAATATCACAAAAAATCAGCCGCAATATACTTTGGGCTTTGCCGAAATCGAAGAGTCTCCAAACGATGATATTTGGCGGTTCATGTTTGAGATATTCTTTGGCGAAATCGAGGAGTCTCCAATAGTCTCCAATGTTCAAAAATTCGTTTATGAAAGGGATTTTGTAAGTTTATTCATTATCTATGATTCCATCCCTTCTTAATTTTAACTCCGCCATTTATAAACTTTTTAGTTTATTTTTGCCGATGCTGAGCCAGGATAAAGGAGGAGGGTTTTTGATAGATGGTTCTGGTGCACCAACATCTAATGCAGCGGTGCAGCCGAAAATGAGGCTATATCAAGGCTTTCTCTTGATATGAAACGCATTCCAGGTTGAACTTTAAAACCCCCTACATTTAATTTGTATGTTAATAGACTAGCCCCCAAAATTGGTCCCACCTAAGGCCACCAAAAAGGTTAAGCCGACCATGAAAATATAATCTAAATGTTTGCTTTACCCCGTTGCGAAGCGCGAGCATTACAAAACTAGTTATATTCATATTGCGGGTCACAGTCCACGACACAACCTAACTCGTTTAGACTAGGATCTATATGTATAATAAGAAAAAATAAAATAAAAAAGAAATAAGATACACACTAATAATGACACTTCTTTATATAAAACTAGGGAATGAAAGGCCGTTTTTGAAACAGCCCAATTTGAGGCCCACTCTAGAAATAGTAAGGCCCGCCCTTTTTCTAATTACCTCTCAGGCTCTCAGTCCCCTTTTCTTGACCGTTAGTTGTTTGCTTGACAGTAGGAACGTTTTTTGGGTTTTGGTTGCTCTCACAAATGATCATCAGGTTCTTCTTTCCTTCTTTCCAGATTTGTATTCGAGGTAACATTTCAAATCTTTTTTTTTTTTTTTTTGAATTTGGTTAATCTGCGAGACGTTTTAATTGGTTTTTAGATTAAATTCATCACCTACTTGGTTTTTTGTTTTGTTACAATTTGTTTGAATGATTAATAGCTTTATCACACTAATTAGGCAATATTAGTTTGACATTTTTTTCACCCTATTGGAGAGATCAATTTCAATCAAGTTACTCCATCTGTATTTAGTTTTAAATGCTCATTTGTGGGGGTTATTTGGCTGTTATCCTTATCAATCTGTTCCCCTAGTAAAAACTAGAAACTTACATTACATTTTACATTTGATTCTCGAAATATTTTTGATTGAATTGGAATTTCATGGAATGTAAATTCCTTTGAAGGAAGGAATTTGATGACTTACAACTCAATTCATGTGTGATCAAACATGTTTGTGAAAAAATGGAATTGAGATTCATCAAATTCCAATGAATTTCACGAACCAAATGCAACCAAGGCTGCGTTTGCTTCCCAGAATTTCATAGAATTTGATGGAGTTAGAGTCTCAATTCAATTCCATTCCATTAGGGTGTTTGGTTTAAAAATGAATTGAACCGGTACGCACCCAATTTTTTCACTCGAAGAAATATACATTTATTGAGATTCCAATTCCATCAAAAACTTTTCACGAACCCAACGCACCCTTATATTTTGCCTTTTGTACTTTTGGCGGACGATAACTTTGATAGATGGACACATATTGATGTTGATCAATTTGGGTTTGGGATCCATCTTATGCATAATTTTCTATATAATTGCATTACCATTGTGCCCACGTGAGAGGTGATGTAGTTGTGATGATGTAATATAGACATATAGTGATAAGAGGATTTATATGTTTGTGTGTGTTTAAAGTGGTGTAAACGTGTTTTATGTAGAATGTTTGTGTACGTAAGGAAGAAAGCGAAATGTGAAGTTGTACGTTTCGTTTAAACCAAATTCTTTTATAGGTTTTTTAGCTTGACTTTTATAAGTGAGATCCTAATGGCTTACCATATTTTAATAACACGATATAGTAAGCCTTCTAGAAGTGCATGAGATGAAAACACTCTATACGTTTAAAAAATTCTTGGATACATATGTTATTTGTAGTTCCTGCACAGGCCATTAAAATCCACAGGAGGAAGTCCTCTCCATATTCGAGAGCAAATCCGTAAGAAAAGAGACCATGGTAGAGCTCCATCAACCCGAGTTGGTCATCACGGCGGAGCTTCCACTTGAAATAATAAAGTTTGACATATTACCAAAACTTCCGGCCATGTCTCTTGTTCATTTCATGTGTGTTTCCAAACAGTGGCACTGCTTCCTATCGTCTCAAGAGTTTGCCAGAATGTACCTTCAAGAATCTCGAGTCCACCAGAAACTTCTCCTTCGTAACTCACCTTTGGGTACTTATCGTACACTTGATTGTGAAGAGCCCAACTACCCCTCAACTGTCATCCGTTCTATCCCATTCGAAGCTAATCGTACGAATGTGTTGTATCTTGGAAGTTTGGATGGATTGGTGTGTGTAGCCATAAGGAGTACTTCCAAGTTGATGTTTTGGAATCCGTTGACGGGTGCCTATAAGATCTTGTTTAACCGCATATGTTATGGTCGTCATGATGCAATTGGTTTCTACAAGGGCTCTTCAAATGATTAAAGGCTATTACGTTTAAATCGTAGGTGTAGTGGTGCCTTCATTAGGGCTTTCATCTATTCAGGGAGATTGGATAGATGGAGAGAAATTGATTTCTTAGAAAATGGCCAATATATCTCTGACTACGAGTGGTCTCCAGTTACTTTATCTGGTAAAAGTCTTTATTTTTCTGTGAAACATTGATAATTGGTTTTGATGTGAATTCCGAAAAGTTTAGAGAAATACGATTTCCACCTGTTCCAGGAGGTGAAGACTCTCGTGGGAGTTTAGTAAGTGTCAGAGACTGCATTCACTTGTGTGTTGCTTATCGTATGGATTACGAATTCGATACGTAGATTGATGTATGGAGGATGGAAGGGGAAGGATGGATGAATGTTGCGGGTTTATCTTACATCCATAATACTTGGCAACGATGGACCCCGATATACATAATGACGAATGGGGATTGGCTTAGAATTGGGGAGCAAAACACATCGGTTTTGAAAACAAACATGGGGACCAACGAGTCCAGGCATTTGTATCACATTGGCTTGTATCATGACAGTTTGTTTGATGTGAAGTTACAACACGCTAGTCTCTTCTATCGCCTTTTAATTTAAGCTAAGATCGATGATTATTTAGACCTTTTAATCTTTACAGTTGCTTACCTTAAAATGATTTCTTATTTTACCTTTTAACCATCATGTTTGATACATTTGGTTTTGATCATGGTAGATTGTATATATAGTTGATTGATGCAAATTAAAACAGATTGTGAGTAATTCTTTTTTTGTAATTTATTTTATCTTTTAACTGTGCTCCATAGTTATTTGTTACGCTTGCTCTGTTTCTAATCCGGTTTCTTATTGAGAATGAGAACCATCTTGAATTGGATGTAAAATTGCACCGTTGATGGTTATGGGCTTATCATTTCTCAAGTCCATGAAGTTTAAACAGACGGAAATATAAGAATTTTATTCTTCTGGTGCTGTAAATAGCCCCTATTATTTTCCTAAATAAAATTATTTTTTTCTTTTATAAAACAAGATCATCTAGTTTATTTATTTATCCTAAATATATAATAATAAAAAGTTCAACTTCTAATTTCGATGAAAATATAAGTTACCAATTTTGTAATATAGTTATCTCGTTGATATATAACAACAATCTCTTCTCCTAGTTACTCCCCGATACAAATATTAAGTATATTATCATATATATTTTTATTCGATTCGATAAAAATCAATTATATATAAAACATAAAAAAAAAAAATTGCTTTTAAAATATTTATTTATTCATATGAAATAAAATAAAATTAGAAATGGGTAACTTGCATGTTAAGTTTATAAATATAATAATTAAAATTAACTTCTTATTTCGTATCTTTCAATTAATTAATTAAATCTCTCCTTTATATATTTATAGATAGACTCGTACATTATAATTTCTCCATGTGCAAATCTATAACAAAAGAGTCCGTCCATATAAAATTATGGTTCTCCGTAATCAACCGAAGACGAACAATGGTAAAACCGAGGTTCCACTTGAAATAATAAAGTTCGAGATCTTAACCAAACTCCCGGTTAGGTCTCTACTACGTTTCAAGCGTGTATGTAAACTATGGCGATCTTTTTTATCGACGCTAGAGTTTACCAGGATGCACCTCCACAAATCTGGAGTCCACCAAAAGATTCTCCTCCTAGACTCGGTCGTTGCTTTTCGTACACTCGATTGTGAAGAGCCTAACCACCTCTCAACAACCGTTCGTTCTATCCCATTCAAGGGTAGTGATCGTGAGAATATGTTTTTTGTAGGAAGTTTAAATGGATTGATATGTGTAGCGATTAGGAATACTCGCAAGTTGATGTTTTGGAATCCGTTGACCGGTGCCTGCAAGAAGTTGTTTAACTATCGACGTTATGACCATGACGATAGCTATTTGGATACGATTGGTTTTTACATGGACTCTTCGGATGATTACAGGCTATTACGTGTAAATTGCAAGCGCGGTGAATCCTTGGTAAAGGCTTACATATATTCAGGGAGGTTGAATAAATGGAGAAAGATTGAATTTCTAGGAAACGCCCACCGCATCTCCAACTACAAGTGGTCGCCGGTTACTTTTTCCCAAGGTAAAAAAAGCCTTTATTTTACAGCGAGTCATCGCCTTGATAGACGTGAGAGGTTGATTATTGGCTTTGATGTGAATTCGGAAAAGTTTAGGGAAATACAGTTTCCACCTGTTCCGAGTGATGCAGCTATTCGTAAGTGCACTTTAGTGGCTGTTAATGACGGCATTCACTTGTGTACATACTCTAATACGAGTATTCATCAATGGAAAATGGAAGGTGAAGGCCAAGTGTGGATAAAGGTGGCGAGTTATAATCTCAGTGTTGCTTCTGCTTGGTATCGGGTGAAACCAATATACATAATGAAGAATGGGAATTGGCTTATTATCGACCAGCAGTATGACACATCAGTGCATAAAACAGATATGAAGACGCGCGACTCGGATCTATTGTATGCTCATTATCACCGTACTACAAAACATGCTAGGTACATCGAGACTCTTGTATCGCCGTATAATTGATTCAAGCCAAGATTCATCATCTTGAGGCATTATTATTTTTTATTTATTCTAATTTTTAACCATTATTATATTTGATTTATGCTCGATTTTGGCCACATTTGATTGAATTGAACCGGATGGTTGATTAAAGTGGTTAGATATAGATTTTAATTTTGATTAAACTTCATTTATTCTACTAATAAATAACAATCAATGTTATGGTAAACCATTTGATTGTATACCCAAAAATGATCCAAGAAAACTTGCATTATCAATTGCGATGATGACATAGAACAATGTTTTCAAATTACATAAGACTCGGAGATAGACATATATTATTATGAAGAAAGATTATTCATCACTACTAATTGAATTTTTATTATTAAATTAAATAAGCCAACAATTTTGGCTAGTTAACCTAATCGGCTAACCCACCGGTTTTAGCCCATACCTTCATATGCCCAAATGGGTGGAGTCTCGTGAGTAACTCGTTAAAGGTCAAGAGAGAAGTTTCATTAGAGTCAGAGGCGGTCCCACACTGAGGGCACTGTGAGCCACTGCCTACACTAGATTTTAGATACTAAAAATAATTAGAGTAAATTGCATCGATGGTTCTTGTAGTTTACACACATTCTCACCGTTGGTCCCTGTATTTTGTTTTTTGCACTGACAGTCCAAAAACCCAAAACTTGTTGCATGTTCGGTCCCTGATCTACCTAAAATGACTAATATAACCTTATGTTATTATTTTATTCATTTTTATAATTATTAATTCATTTTTTGTAATGATAAAAAATATTCCATAATATTCAATAATTAATCTATTCACCACCCAATCCCCTTCCTTTAACCCTAATCTTCTTTATCAGTCACCATCATGTTTTAACCCCTTGCTCCACCATCATCAAACCACCATTTTAATTGTTCGCCGGCAACCAACAATCATCGCTGTGACCACCATCATGTTTTATCTCAAGTTCTGATCGAAAACATTCTTGGGGAATGACTGACCTACCAGCCGACGATTCAGTAACTGTTAAATTAACAAAGGATATTGATCGTGAAAACTGCTTTCATTGATCGACTATTTAGAATACATATAAGCAAACAAATGAACGTGAAAACCTGAACATGCTAACGTGCATGATAACTACCTCCTGATAAAACTCCACTCTCCTAATGACACGGTCAAACCCTATCAACTATTCGTATCAAGAGCCCAACGATTATTCATACTAGAAAACATAAAACATCAAATAACAAAATACCATGCATAAACTCTAGCCCATCAGGAGTCCAATGAGCCCACGTTCAACAAGCTCATGCATGCAACACCAATCCAACAAACCCTCCCTCAAACTAGCCACATGAACCATTGGCTAGTTTGTCTTCAACCTTGCACATTCCAAGCTTGTTTCTCAGATACTCAAATGCCTCTCTCTTCAATGGTTTAGTCATGATGTCTGCCACTTGCTCCCTTGTGCCACAGAACTCTAGCTTCACGACTCCATCTTCTACAAGATCATGCAAGAAGTGAAACCTAACCCCAATATGCTTGCAACGCCCACGAAACACTGTATGTTTTGACAACTTAATCGTGGAAGTGTTGTCACACCATATCGTGCTACACTCCTTCTCCTTAATACCCAGATCATCCAACACACCTCGAACCCAAATCACTTGACATGCACACGTTGAAGCAGCTACATATTCGGCTTCAGTTGAAGATAGAGTCACTATGCTTTGTTTCTTCGATTGCCATGCCACTGCTGCACCATCCCAAAGAACTACGTAACCTGACGTGCTCTTGAAGTCATTCGTGTCTCCCCCAAAATCATTGTCTGTATATACTTCCAATGAACCAATACCTCCAAACTTATACCATATGTCGTAACTCAATGTTCCTTGCAAGTACCTTAAAACTTTCTTCGCAGCATCATAATGGATAGTGCATGGATCAGACATGTAACGACTAATTAAACTTACAGCAAATTGAATGTCAGGACGTGTGGTAGTGATGTACATCAAACTTCCCACCATCTGTTTAAACTTTGTGGCATCCACTTTGTCTCCATTTTCTTGCTTCATTTTGAGTCCTGGAACAATTGGTGATTTCACGGCATTGCAATCTTCCAATCCGAACTTCTTTATAATCTCTTGAGCATAGCGTTTCTGCGAGACATGCACACCCTCTCTCGTTTGCGTTACTTCAATTCCCAAAAAGAATTTCATCTTACCAAGATCTGTCATTTCAAACTCTTTTTGCATCGAACTCTTGAACTCTTTCAACATGCTTGAATCATCACCTGTATAGATCAAATCGTCAACATAAACATTAACATAAAGGACGTTGCCATCTTTGTTCTTCTTTATGAATAACGTGTGTTCGGCATTGCTTCGAACGAATCCTTCTTTGATAAAATACCCTTTAATTCTACTAAACCAAGCCCTTGGCGCTTGTTTCAACCCGTACAAAGCCTTATTCAATTTATACACCTTTCGTTCCTCTCCCTTCACAACATATCCCTGTGGTTGTTGAACATACACGTCTTCTTGTATGTCACCATGAAGAAAGTCTGATTTAACATCCATTTGGTAAATCAACCATCCTCTTTGAGCCGTAATCGCTATCATTAACCGAATGGTATCCATTCTAGCTACCGGAGCATAGACTTCCGTGTAATCAATACCACGTTCTTGTGCATAACCTCGTGCCACAAGACGTGCCTTATACTTGTCAATCTTGCCCCGCTCGTTCAGTTTGATTTTATACAACCACTTTACTCCTATTACTTTTGCATCAACGGGCAATTCAACCAAAACCCACGTGTTGTTTCTTTCAATCGCGTGCATCTCTACATTCATTGCTTTCCTCCATTCTTCACAAACCACTGCCTCATCATATGTACTAGGGGCACTTATTTCATCGATCACATGTGCTACATTTACTTGATCTTCCATGCTAGTAACATAGTCTCTCAAGTAAGATGGAGGTTTGCGTTGCCGTCCCTCCCTTACTCGATCATCTCTAGTATCTCCCAATTCGTTCGTTGTCGAGGCTTGTGTCTCGTTTTCCACTTCTATGCTCTCGTCAGCAACACTTCCTTCTTTATCCCATATTAACTCTTCGACCTTTTCATTTTTATCCCATTCCCAACCTTTTCTTTCTTCAAACACCACATCTCTACTGATTATTACTTTCATGGTTTCTGGATCAATCAACCGATATGCTTTAGACTCGTCGCTTCTCCCAACCAGCACACAACACTTACTCCTATCTCCCAGCTTGTTTCGTTTCTATTTTGGTACATGCACATGTGCTATGCACCCCCAAACTCTAAGATCCCTTACGTTCGGTTTTTCACCATACCACGCCTCATATGGTGTCATGTCCTTTAGAGCCCTAGTCGAGCATCTATTCAATATGTAATAACTCCATACGACTGCTTCTCCCCAAAAGGATTTAGGAACCTTTCTAGCTGCCATGTTTGTGATCACCATGTTCATTACGGTGCGATTTTCCCTCTCCGCCACACCGTTTTGTTGAGGCGTAAAGCTAGCGGTCAGTTGTCTTTTAATTCCGTGTGCTACACAAAACTCCTTGAATTCGTGCGACAAGTACTCCCCACCTCGATCGGTTCTCAATGCTTTGATCTTGCTACCCGTTTCATTTTCCACTTTGCCTTTGAATTCTTTGAAACAATCAAACACTTCTGATTTTTCTTTCAAAAGGTACACCCAACCTTTCCTGCTAAAGTCATCGATAAACTCAGAACATATCTTTTCCCACTTTGAGTAGTTGGTTCGATAGGACCGCATACGTCAGAGTGTATGAGATCCAATCGATTTGAGGCTCTCTAGTCGCTGCTCTTTGGAATTGGGCTTCTTGATTGTTTACCCACACAACAATCGGCACACACATCTTCTTTCACTTGAAACCGTGGCAATCCCTTCACCATATTTTTCTGTAATAAAATTCCCATGCTTGTAGCACTTATATGTCCATACCTCTCATGCCAAAGGCTAGACATGTTGCTTTCACCACTTGAGTACAGGCTGTTGATGCCCATTTTCTCCTTCCCCTTTCCTTTTTTTGTCACTTTCTGTCTCCAATGATTTACCTTTGCCATCACATGCTTGTTCATAAATGGGGAACATCCTATTTGAGGTCATGATGCTCTCAATTATTATGCCCTTTTCATGATGGTAAATTTTGCAAACATTACCTTTTATGACAAAAGTTAAATCCTTTTCCTGTAGCTGGCCTATACTCAATAAATTATTTTTGAGTTCTGGAATGTAGTATACGTTGCTTACTACATATGTGGTTAGATTTACTACGATTTTCACTTGCCCTTTTCCACCCACTTTCATCAGGATATTATTTCCCAATTACACAGAGTTAAACATACCCTCTTCTAGGTTAACAAACTTGCTTTTGTCACCACACATATGATTAGAGCAACCGGAGTCGAGAAACCATATGTGGTGATTAGTCGAATCATTTGTTTGGGCCATAAAAGCACTAACCTTTTCAAGGGCCTTGATATCTGAGTCGGTTAACCCATCGCTAGGGGCTTCGACCGTGGCCATCAACATTACCTCTTCATCCTCTTCGAACCCGGCATAGTTTGCTTCCTTTGGTTCGTAGCACTCGTAAGCAAAGTGGCCTAGTTTGTGACATCTGTAGCATTCAATCGTCTCTCGATTGAATGATTGTCTTCCTCGTCCTCTACCTCTTCCACGAGGGTATCCACGCCCTCTACCTCTTCCTCTTGAGCTCGCGCCTTCGTTGTGTTCAATCTTGAACATTTGTTCATCTTCTCTTTCTGGTTTTTTAAATTTTTGCTCATGGACCAGTAAGGTGCTTTGTAATTCCTCAACCGACATCCGATCGATATCCTTAGACTCCTCAATAGAAACGACAACGAACATATATTTTTCGGTTAGGGTTCGTAGGATCTTTTCTACAATCTTCAAATCGGTCATGATCTCCCCATTACTTCTCATATGGTTTGCAATGGCAAGCACTCTGCCAAAGTATTCAAGAATTGTTTCAGCAATACCCATCTCCAACACTTCGAAGTCGCGTCGAAGCTTTTGTAACATAGATCTTTTAACACGTGCATTGCCTTCAAACCGTTGCTTCATGGCATCCCAAATCATCTTGGATGTCCTTCTGTCCAGGATTTGCTCGAACGAGACCCTATCAATGGCTTGATACAGGTAATGCTTCACTTGAAGATCCTTTGCTCGCAGCTCACTCATGCCTTCTTCTGTGCATCGCTTTGTGCAACGCCTTCTCTTGGTTCAATGATTCCGGGATCAATGAGATTCCATAGCTGCTTCGCTCGTAGCAGATTCTCCATCATCTCTTTCCAGTGATCATAGTGCCCATCGAACACAGGAACCTTTAGTTTCTCTCCACTCATTCTCACCTTTTCAGTTGATCGGTTTTCGCTCTGATACCAATTTGTTAAATTAACAAAGGATATTGATCGTGAAAACTGCTTTCATTGATCGACTCTTTAGAATACATATAAGCAAACAAATGAACGTGAAAACCTGAACATGCTAACGTGCATGATAACTACCTCCTAATAAAACTCCACTCTCCTAATGACACGGTCAAACCCTATCAACTATTCGTATCAAGAGCCCAACGATTATTCATACTAGAAAACATAAAACATCAAATAACAAAATAACATGCATAAACTCTAGCCCATCAGGAGTCCAATGAGCCCACGTTCAACAAGCCCATGAATGCAACACCAATCCAACAGTAACGATCAACATCTGATTCTGATTTCATTTGTTCGTTCCGACCCTTCCCCATCGTCTCAAATTTTGGCTTTTGCGACTCCGATTTTCACAGTTACAAGATCTTGTGGCGAGATAGTCAAAGAAATGTGGAGGTTCATTTCTTCTCCAACTATGGCGGTGGTCGATTGGTTTCAGCAAATGGCGGCCCCTTCATAGCAAAACGAAAAGACCTGCAAATCGGTGGCCAGATGGTCATCTCGCCCATATGTTGACTTTGATGTCTTTCATATAATTGCAATGAATACAATTTATTTAGAGAAGGTAAGGTATATCAATGGGAAAAGGAGATTTTTGGTTTAAGATCTATATGATATGAGAACTGAAAGGAATATGAATAATGAGAATTTACGATGGTTATGGCTGTGATGTTTTATAAATGATGACGATGGACGGATGGAGTATTGTTGCTACTGAATGCTAGTCTTTTTTTTCTTTCTTTTTTTTCCTTTATCATTATTATTATTTTATTATTATTAATTAAAAGAAATGAATTAAACATTGAGTTAAGGCCATATTAGTCATTTTAGGTAAAGCAGGGATTGAAGATGCAATAAACTTTTTTTGGACTGACAGTGAAAAAATAAAATACAAGGACCAACGGTGAGAATGTGTGTAAATCACATGGACCATCTATTCAATTTACTCAAATAATTAATTATGTTATGGTTAATTTTGAATAGTTTAACAGTATGCACCCAAGCCCAATGTAAATGACAACAAACTTAAGCCCAACTTGGGCCCGTGCCATAAAAAAGACATTGTTATGTATGCGTGTCTGCATATGAATTTGTATGCACATGTCTTTTGTTACAAGATCAATAGTATATATTTAACAAACATATGTTAACCTGAACGTTGCGGCGGAACAAAAATAATTATATTAGTTTATGAAATAATTTGGTTTCAAAGGCGTTTGCAAACAATGCAAGTCCTTGTTATCGACGCAAGAGTTTGCCTGCATGAACATCCACAAATCTTCTCCTTCTAAAATTGCCCACCGGTACGTGCTTTTCATACACATGACTGTGAAGAGCCTGGCTACTGCTCAACCGCCGTCCGTTCCATCCCATTCAAAGCTGATCCTACTAGGAAGTTGTGTAGCGATTAGGAATACTCCCACCTTGATGTTTTGGAATCCGTTGACGGGTGCTTACAGGAAGTTGCTTAACTACCGAAAACATTACGACCTTCCTTATCGCTATTCGGATGTAACTGGTTTCTACAGGGACTCTTCCAAAGATTACAAACTATTACGCTTATTTTGCAATCACGGTGATTCTTTCGTAAGGGCTTACATATATTCAGGGAGACTGGATAAATGGAGAAGAATTGATTTTTTAGAAAAAGCCCACCGTATCTCCGACTCCAACTACGTGTGGTCGCCCATTACTTTATCCGGTCAAAGTCTTTACTTTACAGCGATTGGTGACCATATTGGAGGTGAAAGACTAATTATTGGTTTTGATGTGAATTCAGAAAAGTTTAGGGAAATACGATTTCCGCGTGTTCCAAGTGGTGCAATTATTCATGGGAGTTTAGTGGATGTCAAAGACTGCATTCACTTGTGTGTTGCTCATCGTATGTCATACGATTATGGGGATGTGAATATCGATCTATGGAGGATGGAAGCTGAAGGTGAAGGGTGGACAAAGGTGGAGAGTTATTTCAACACCATTGGAACATGGTTTGACCGGAAACCCATTTACATAAGGAGGAATGGGAATTGGATTATGATCGACATGGAGTATCACAATTCACTTCATGAAACAGATTTGAAGGTCAACACCATTGAGACCTTCTAATCTTAGTAGTCTCTAATGTATATTTCCTATATCTTGTTATTGATTGTTTATTTGTATGTATTTTAACCAATATATATGATATATGATATTTGATACCTGATCGATTTTGGTTAATTGGTGTACATCCAATACAACTGAACCAAATGGTAGATTAAGGTGGTTTGATTCAGGCTTTGTAGTTAAACCTCGTTTACGGAAGAAGTTGATTAATGTCTTGTCATTAGCTTAAATGGGACACAAGGTAATGGCGAATGGCGAGTTAGCCCAATCAATCTATTTTGGGCTTTTGGCCCAAACAACCCAACCAACCATTATCCGCACAAACCTGCAAGTCCCAAAATGGTCGGAGTCTCGTGACTTCGTGAGTAACTTATATTAAAAGTCAAGGGGAAAGTTTCAGTAGTGTGTTAAAATATGACTAACAAAACTTGTACAAGTTCAGTGATAAGTTTATTGGATGATTTCATTAAGAAATATTTTTTTTAATGGATTATTGGATGAAAGGCCGTATTTAAAAGCCCATTTTGAGGCCCAATTAAGGAAAACTAAGTCCAACCCTTTTCGTTATTTCCAATTTCCCATTCAAAAGGATACTGATTCGTACACCATCAGTTTTCTATATACACCAACATGCTTTAAGTTATGTACAACAGTCTAAAGCATATTTAGTGGTGTACGGTGGAAAAACTGATGGTGTACGAATCATCACCCCATTCAAAATGGTCGCTCAAAAATGAAGTAACATTATCATCATATTGCTCGATTTTGTTCATTCGTGGAATGTTTTGATAGGTTTTTATATCAACTTTCTCACCCTATTTGGTTTATGTTTGTTTACCATTTATTTGAATGATTAATAGTTTTATCAACATTTTAGACAATATTAGTTTGATAATTTTACTTCCCCATTTGAGTGATTAAATGTAATCAACATATTTAGTTTTAAGGAATTGTGCCTATTGTAAAATAATATTCTATTAAAACTAATTAAATTTAAGTCAAATTCGATACAACCCATTTCGGACCTAACAAAATTGAATTCTACAACTCAACCAACAGATTTTTGGGAATTACAGAGGGCCTTTTCCAACTCATAAGTCTTTTTGTCAACAAAATAAAAGTGGGTCTTCCGGAAAAAATAAGCCCCTAGAAGCTATTTAACAAGAAACTTTTTGAGGTGACTTTTGAATAGCAGTTCAAGCCCAAATCTCAACTCCAGCTACGACCCCAACTCCAGTATCAAACACACTCGAATGGTCACTGTCACTTAGGTTTGACAGTTCGAGATTACGGACGAGGATATTCCCTTGATGGAGAAAACTTATTATCAATTAGGAGGATGGCATGGACAACTCTTGTCATTCGATTACATGGACCAAAAACTGTTGGCTGATTAACCCCACCCAACTGTTTTGCTTCTGACTTACATGGTCCAAATGGTCATTAATATACGTTCATGAAACAATGTTTAATATTTAGAAAGATAGTCTCAAGTCTCAACTCTCACATAAGCATATTAAATGATAGGCCGTTTTTAAAGCCCAATTTGAGACCCACTGCCTGTTAAGCCCAATTCTAAAAATTCTTTTTTTCTTGACCGTTCGTTGTTTGCCTACGCTAGCTACTTGCCAATTGCCATTTCCTTTTGGTTGCTCGATCAAAACGTCATTCACTTTTTCTCGAGTTTTATTTCCAAGATATTATTTCAGATTTATCGATCATTATATTTTTAAATAATAAAACCCCGTGAAAGTTACGTATTACATTAATGAATATTTACTTGTAAATGTTCATACGTGGGTGTTGACCTAATCAATCTGCTCTGATCCCCTTGTAAAACTTAGAAACTTAAGCTGTACTTTTGTTAAAAGGCCTAAAAGTCATGCTACTCTATTGTTTCTGGTTCCATCTTATGCGTTGTTTTTTATATATGTGTATTAACATCAATTTGGAACGAAAAATGATTATTAGACCTAAATTTATAGGCCTAAATATATACGTAAGGATGTGATTGGTATATTTGATTGGATGTGATTAAGAAAAAAAAATACAACCAATCAAAAATTAGACCTACATTTTAAATATATGTAAGTAAGCATATGTAACATGGAACAATCGGTTCGGGTCTCACAAACGAAATATTCCAAATGTTCATGGAAATAGCTCCCAGTACGTGGACATGATTATAATGTATGAGATAGGATGGTATAATGGTCGTTTAAATTTGAGACATGCTAGTAGCTCCCTTGACTCCTTGAGACTCTTGTCATATAATTTAAAATCTTGTGAGACCTTTCAATATTAATATCGTTAAGGAGATTTTTTTTTTTTTATTCTTATGTTTTATTTTTATTGATTCTACTTTTTCACCATGGTAATTGATTTATTTGCTTTGCTTAATACATCTAATATAATCTAATAGGAAAGGAAATACATCCAGATAGTTGATTCACGATGTTAGATCTAGTCATTGGGGTTGTATATTTAGTTAAACCGTATTATATCTCTTATTAAATAATAATAAAAAAAAGGAAAATGATTTGATTACATAAATTTTACATAAATTTAGATACATAATGATGTGGCACCAATAAAATAAAGAGAGAGAAAGAAGAGAGAGAATAGGTGAACCAATGTGATGATGACAATTCATTATGTAAACATTTTGTGTATGCATATGTGTGTAAGCATAGCATTACTCTAAAAAAAATTAAAAAGATAACATGGTACAATTTTTCCGTCATACACTAAAAAATATAACAATTAAAATTAGGGAATAAGAATAAAATTGTTCATTAACTTTCCTTTATAATCAAAGATTATAATTAATACATCCGAAACAAAAGGATAGTTTCAATGAAATAAATGTAAATTTTCAATGTGTTAATTATAATTTTGATTAAATAAGAAAAGTTTAGTTTCTAACAAAATGCAAAATTGGTTGTCATTTATCAATTCTCTTCAAATAATAGTACGGAGTAATATCATACGGGAGTATTATACGTAGTAGACAATATGGAATGAATTTTTTAAAGGGTTCTAATGAGATGGATATAATGGATAGAAATATATCAAACGGTAAACTCCTGAATCTACGTTACGATAGAGATACCCGTAGATACATCAGAATATCGTGTTCCTACATACAAAACGGCGATCCTTAGAAAAGGTTAAGTTAATCTATCATGGCTGAGCTTCCACTTGAAATAATAAATTAGTTGGAGATATTACCGAAACTTGCGGCCAAGTCTTAACTTCGTTTCAAACGTATTTGCAAACAATGGCAATCCTTTCTGTCAAAGTTTGCGAGGATGCACCTCCACCATGTTACCGCTGATGACCAATGTCGAAACCACCGGAAACTTCTCCTTGTTGACATGCAATCCATCAAAAACTTTTCGTACATTCGATTCTGAATCCTTCAACTAAACTCAACGACTATCCGTTCTTTCCCATGGAAAATGGATTACAATTATGATGTATCAATTCTAGCCAGTTTAGATGGATTGATATATTATGTGTAGCAATAGATAGATCAATGCTGATGTTTTGGAATCCTTTAACGGGTCGTGCCTACAAAAAGTTGTCCAAGTATGGTGCTCCTGATTTTAGAATTATTAGTACTTCTGATGCTTTCGGTTTCTATTCAGACTCTTCCAATGATTACAAGCTTCTCCATATTGTTGACGGGCCAGAAAAGGGGCTTATATCTATTCTTATAGATTGGATTCATGGAGAGAAATCAAATCCTTAGAAAACTCGGAGCGTTTCTCTTGGTGGCCGCCCGCTACTTTCTCGGGTCAAAGTATTTATTTCTTATTGAGGGGTCGCCTTAGAATTATCTGTTTCGAAGTAATCACGGAAAATTTTAGGGAAATACAACTTCCACCTGCAGATATTCCTATAATGAATGGAGAGTTAGTGGTTATCAAAGGCTGCATTCACTTAGTTGTTCCTCCCGAGTGTAGGTAGAACAAATCTTTTTGTGAGTTTTGAGGAAACTGATCATGTGTGGAGGATGAATGGATGAAGGTGGCTGATATTACGGTCAATAACAATATTCCGTTAACATTGACACCACTCTGGATGATGCAGATGGATACTAACTGCTACATGGTTTGGTTAGACAACAAATCGGTCCGTAAAACAGATAAGTATTATATTACACAGATAGTGGCTTTATTTCAAGGGACTTGGTTTTGGGACCTACAGCGAGGGATATACATAGAAACTCTTGTGTCACCAAGCGAAGATTAAAGAATCTACGGACTCGAAATAGACACATAATCGTCTTGGATGTGAGGTAAATAATTTTGTATACTTAGCATACATTTTGCTTTAAACTAGCTAGCTAACGTGAGAAAAAAAATTGATTAACCAATTTGAAGATCTTTATAAGCCATCTTCATGCATAATTCAAATTAGTGCCGTAATGTCAAAACTTAAGAAATTACCCAAACGAATTAATAATAATAAGCCAACCAAGATTGGCTTGTGTAGTTCGCTATAATCTGTCAATTGCTAAAACATACATATATCTAACACCACCCCCACACCCAAGAAACTAATATAAAAGTTAATAACTTTTTTATGTTCTACTTAGACTTAGATCTTGAAAAAGCCAATGTGGTCTCTTGCTATCTTGATTGTACAATGTATTTGAGTTTCCCAAATTTGTTTTTATCGCCGCCTTAGATTCGTTGCTTCCAATTTCACGTCGTCTATTACTAGTACTAGGTCCAATACTTAACGTTAATTCCACATCATTTGGAGCTGTTTGGTCATGGTGAATGTCACCATTGTTTCTACATGACATATCTTCTTCAATAGGTCTTGAAAGATCAAAACCTGATATTATTCCTAAATCTTCATTGCTGATATTCAAAGTATCCCTTGGACTGAATTCAATATTTCGTCTAGTGTCATTTCTCAAGGTACCCATCAAATTCCTTTGAACATTGTACAATCGGTGAAGTTCCCTCACCTACATAGAAATTATTAATTGTAACAATACTTCACACAAAATGTCAGCGCGCAAGACAAACTAGAATCATGCACCATCTATTAATCGTTCAATTCACATCTATGTTTCTACTAGCACGCAGTTCATGCTTTTATCAACCAGCTTCTTCTTTTTCTTATTTTTTATTCACATATGCATATATGGTTATAATTACAAATTATAAAAAGTACGGAGTAAATACCTGCTGTTTAAAAGTATCTTCATGCTTCAACATTGTTTGTTTGATGAACTCTAGATGGTGGTTATCGAACATTATTGTTTGATGAACTCCAGATGGTGTAGTTATAACTCTTTGGTGATAATGATGCTCGTTTTTTCAACCAGGTGATCATCAAGAAGCCGAAAATGTCAGTTTTTTGTTGGTTGATGAATAGGCATTCTATAGTTTCGATCTCATGCCTGCAAAAGGCATAGAGAACATCACAATTTGTATCCGAAATTGGTACATATATATAAATATGCGGATGTGAACCAACAACTTACTAATAAAGTGAGCTCGGACAACGACAAATACCCATCCAGGTGCTTAGAAAATTTTGACATTGTATTTAAGATATTTCTCCCCTCTTAAGGTTATTTTGATATATATGCATCATTAAGTTGTATCGTACATCTCAATAATGCATATGAGATGAGTTGTTATAATCTACGTACAATCATAACGTGGATAATGTTTGCACATATAAGGCACTAGTGAAAGTGGAGACAATGGCTAGTTGAACCCAAGTCAGAAATCTCAAATCTGTGATATGATGAATTTAAGTCAATATTCAACCACTGAACTGCACCATGGATGATTTGAGTCATAACTAATTAACACAATCAACATCTGTAAAAGTCAAACAACTTTTGCATATACTCGAAACCTTTTAGTTTTTGCTAAAAGTGAACTTGAGATTGTTACTAGCCATAACTTAATTTGGTCGGGTACTTCTAGCGATCCACCTTCTCGGTCATGATACTTCGTCATCAAGCACTAATAGCAAAATGCGAGTTACACTGTCTAAGTATGACACTTTAATGACCTTTAGTTTTTCTTGAATTTATCAAATTCGGAATGAACTGCAATCTCTATCGCGTAATATATGTATTCATACACTCTGAAATATGGACAGGGAATCATAGCCAATCGATCCCGAACCAATGATAACATGTACTTAAAATTTGTGTGTAAGAAGTTGCACCTTCTTTGGCTCGATGTGTAAAAAAATTACATCATAAAATTGTCTACTAAAACGATAAAACCACGACAAAAAGCTAGCGGTATCTAAATCATCCTCTATTTAAATCAAAATCAACATATCATAATTATGGTACACATCTTCTTGTATATATCATTCCATTGGTGCAAGTTTCTAGAAAAACACGACCTTAAAATCTAGCTAGAGATTGTAGAATACATAAAATCTTTTCTCCTCAAATGCATGCATTCACATTTGTGAACAATAAATTAATAACAAAACTAGAATATATGCATCTAAAATCATCATATATATGTATAGTAATAGTATACTTCAACACTACTCAGATTTCAAAGATTATACCTTACATTATGTTCGTAATTAGCAAAATAAATCCACCCCTAGCTAGTAAGATACTTCAAAAGAAAACATCCATACCTGGTGGCGAAAACTGAATTAAGAGATCAAGAGTCAAAACCACATTTTCGTGTAAATCACTGATCTCTCTCACCAACAAAACTCGAAACAGAAGTTAATAACCAGATAGTACTTCTCCGGCAAGGACTGAGTGTCGGCCTGACCAGAATATATATATGTCTCCAAAGAACAAGGGGGGCAGGGCAGAAAGGTATATATCTTGGAGTCTCCTAAAGTTTTAGATTTGTTTGAGAATACAACAACGTTTGTAGGATCATGAATCATATCAAATCATGGATGCCTTAATAATTCAAGATTGACAGGCTGTGTATGAGAGAGAGATGAGTATGTTAATTACATATAGTATTTATTTACATGCATATATAATACTCTGTTTAATTAACGTTGTATTTTAATGTACCATGTGTGTGTTTTGAATCTTGGAAAGAAGCCAGAACGATGCTGCCGATTTTTGGTTATTAAAATGTTAATTTTGTCTCCACATACATTACTGGATCAGGAGATCGATGGATTGGGATGAATAATTATTTTGAAAATTTATTGTGATTCAGTATTGTTGGTGTTGGCCTGCATGTGAACAATATATTCCGGACAACACTTGCTGGAAATCAGGGATGTTGAAAGCATACCTACAAAAAGCAAAAATGTGTTTTTTATTATTATAAAGAAACTTGAAAATTAATCATATTCTTAGCCTCTTAGGTTATTATTATTGTTATTATATACGGTTAATGTCTCAGCTCATTATGGTTGGTGTTAACAAGTATATGATACATTTATCGATCAGTTTAAAGAGATTCTTCCGATTTCAATCAAAAATATTCAAAACTGATAGAGACATATGTTAATTGTGGGATTATTGGGTTATTATAGATGACTCGATAGAGAATATAATCATATTTAGAAAAATATTAGTATTACTTATCCTTTATAACAGAAAGTGTTTATTTGACTTTTTCAAATTGGAAAGAAAAAGTTAAGATCGAAAGTATATATATGAAAATGACATTATTCATTTTAAAAAACTCTAGCTTAAATTTCTTTTTATAATTATATATCAATTATAAAATTATAATTTTGAATATCTATGATATTTTAGACTTTAGTGTTCATCAAAGACTAACCAAATCCTTAAATTAAAGGGAAAGATAGTATAACCTTCAAAAACCTTAAGGTAATTAATTTCCCCTGAATTAAAAGATACAGTAGTAAGGGTTGATTACTTAGATTTAATAAAAAAAATGGGTTTAATTTACATATTATCAGCTCAATATTTTCTTTTTCATAAAATATCACTCAATTTCACAATAAAGATGTACAAATTCGCAAGGGCTAATATCATTTCGCAAGATATATTTTATAATATCAGTTTTGCAATACACAATATCAATTTTTGCAATGTGCAAATTTAATTTTGCTAAAATAAATTTATTTTTCGCATCGGAGTATTTTTCTCTGGGAATGTGGTGACTACGTTGACGTTGAAAATTGAAATTCACAAGAAACAAGTGGGAAAATCGCAAAGGTTTTGCGAAAGTTAGTGATAGTATGTGACAATTTTGTAATAATTGATATTTTATATTATTATTAGAAAAATCTTTTTATGTAATACGGAGTACTATAGTATGGATCTAACCCAACTTTGTTTACCCTAACTAGCCCAAAGCCTTATCAAGCAATTTCATAGTTTTATTATGTTTTGATTCTAGATAAGAGGAGCGGACTCTTTTTGAAGAGGTGAGAGGGACAAAAAAAATCAACCATTCATTCCATCTATTAATGATGTAGATCATGACACGCCATAGGAGTCTAATTTGCAATTATTTTTAGACGGATGGATCAAGTTGCAATTTTGACAAAGTCAGATGAAAGCAGTAACTAGGGCAACCTTCTTTCACACTCATTCGCAAAATACATAGACACATAAAACTCTCTAATTTTTACACACTAACTCCCACAAAAAACTCACACACCACCATAGTCCACCACCTCTACACCGTTCACCACCACCTCTCGACCGCCACCACCAACGCTCCATCGTCACCACCATCATTATCGTCGTTGTGACCGGAGAAAAAAGGCAAATAAACGACGGAGGTTTTGTGGCCGATGAGTTGAGGCGAACCACCACGTTGGTTAATCGGCCTTCACAATATGTAACTCACTGTGATTGTTAACCATCTTCTCTTGCCGCTCCACCACCATCACCACCGTTGCATCAACTGCCACCACCACTTACGTCATCATCTTTACTATCACCACCATATATAGATCTAGATCTTGAAACTCGTAGATTTAGATCTAAAAAGTAGATTTACTTTTTAGATCTTGAAAATATCAATTTATCATAAATTTTTCCTACTGCATCTTACATTACTGCATCTTTGATATATTTAATGTATATTTGTGTTGGTACTTTTTTACTACATCTTTTATATAGATACCGCATTTTATAGTTTTTAGCATATTTTATCTAGATCTAGTTTTAGATCTGGGAAAAATCAATTGCATCCTACGTTTTTTCCTACTGCATCTTACATTACTAGTGTATGTTTGTGTTAGTATTTGTTTTAATGCATCATGTGCATTGTTACTGCATTTTACGATTTTCAACATTTTTTATGTGTTTCTATAGCTTGATTAAAATTTTGAAATTAAAAAATTATAATAGTACTTGTTTACTGCATCTTGTATATTATTAATTCATCTTATTTTTTAAAATTTTTATGTTTTGAAATAAAAAAAACTACTAGTACTTATTTATTTCATCTTGTATATTGTTACAGCATCTTATATTTTTTTAGCATTTTTATGTGTGTATAAATCTTTAGTGTAGGTTCCCGTTTCTCTGATCTAACGGATCGTTTAATCAACCAAACGTGCGGAATCCGTTTGGTTAGCGATTATTGAACGAATAAACAAACACACGATTTCTATAACGTTTTCCGTATATTAACAATTGAAGTATAAACGTTTACACACACTTTCAGTTTCTTTCACTCTGAAAATGGCTCTATCTCACTCTCTAGGGTTTGATCATCCTACAAATGAAACCCTACATGCCTATTTATAGGCTGTCCAACCCTATAGCGACACTAGCCAAGTGTCGCTATATGCGACACTAGCTAAGTGTCGCATAAACACTTATTTTGTGTATATATTCTATTTCACTATTCATTTACAAACTTGCATATACACACTAAACACTATACATATGCAGACTAATTGACTTTGACAATTACAAACGTTTGACCAACTGACTGACACACAAAATGCACCAACAAACTCCCCCATGTCAACAGCTTGGTCAAATAAGTCTTCAATTAGTCTTCATCAACAAACTCTTTCATGTCAGCAACAATCAGAATCTCTTTCATGTCTTTAACAATAAGAATCTCCCCCATTGAGATAGCATGGTCTTCAAAGAAATCTTGATGTTCAAATTCATGTGACTGACACAAATTCATCATACAATAAGATCTTCAAACTATGTGACCATCTCTCAATCATCAGCAGCTTCTCCAATAGAATTTATCTTCACAGTCTTTGGAGAATAACCGACATCCTTTACATCTTCAATATTTGACTTTAACAAGATATGTGATGTTTGAAGAAAATAATATAGAAATAAAATCTTTTTGTATTTTCTTTATAAAGGAAAAGTAAAGAACAAAGATTAAAACAAATTTGGGGATAGGATTGTTTTACGCCTGCTTTGAGATCATATCAGACAAACATGCAATTACTAGGAAATAGTAAGTGTTATTTCGATTATCAGTATATTTGTCAACTTTAAATTTACTTAGCATACTTAAAACACCTTTTATAAAAATTATTTCAAGACGATTACTGGTATTGTTTGTCCACTTAAACATCTTACATCCGGGTCTGTGAGTTAACCTTTTATTGTTAGTATGAATATTTCTCCATAGTCCCCACCTATGACATACCCCTGTAACCTAGACACGAGCATAACTTCCAAATCCAGAGAGAATATAAGAATATCATTTTTAAGAATCAAGTCAGCGGTGACAGGTCTGTACAAACGTACAACACGACATAACTTGATTCAAGTGTAAGCAAAACCAGACTTGGTCAAACCATTTTGGTGACCTTTGTTAGGTATCTTATGATTTAAGACTTTTTCAAGTTCATAGACTTGCGTTTGCTTAACTTTTAAGCATATACTAATTGAGACCAAGTCTGTACTTACGTACAACAGAGGAAACAATCAGTATAGACCCCCAAATGATTTCAAGATAAACCTCAGGTATAGAAATATATCATGCTACGTTAAGGAATTAAGACATTTAGTCGTACATCATATGGTGTTTACCACAAGATCATAGACACGTATTAGAATTACTTCTTAAGAACCCAGAAACCGGTGTGTATCATGCCTACCAGTACATCATATGATGAAGCTAATGTTTATAAAAGCTATTTTAAACATGCCAGATAAACCTACTGACACATCAAACATAAACCTTAAAATTTCCATTTTGTGCATGTCATCTGATGTACAATCATTTCCCATGTTGTTTACAGACACAATCCAATATTTTTTTAAGGAATAAGAATCTTGCGGTTCACATTTTGGATCCAAAGAATCAGAATTTTAATTACTCCCCCTGAACAGCAAATTCTTTTAAAAAAAATCTAATTCAAAGGTACTCCTCTTAAACATTAAACATATTTTTGTAATTTTTATTTAAGATATTTCGCAACATTGCATTTCTTTGATACTAAAAAGTACAAAGAATGGCTGTTGCAATAATAATAAAATTTAAAAGAAAAATATCAAAATCACATATCAAGTCAAATCAAATGACTTTTAGCACTTTTACCACCACGAAACTTCAGAAATTTCATCCAATCACAAATCATCATAACATTCTTCCAACAATATCCACATTCATGCAGTCACTAAAAATATTACTTTACAAGAAACTGACTGCATCACCACAAACAATCAAACATTAGTACTTATGGGACACCCGAAGCCTTGATAGACTTGGGTTGTCCATGATCATCCATAATCATCACACCAATGAGTTTATGATATTTTAAAAACTCAGAAGATTTCAATGATGCATTATTTGTGGATTTGGGTTTCCAAACCTGTTTAGGTTCTGATGATTTGTTTTCAACAATGTTATGCTTTTGAACTCGAGGTCTACTAGGCACAACTTTGTTTACTCTAGCCGTAGGTTTTGGAGAGTTTGATGCACAACTAGATACAGGCGTATACGAACGACGCCTTAAAAAAGTTGTTGAAAAAGAATTCCTGAAAGAGGAAGTTCTTGGCATCCCTCTACTAAACCTATCTAGGGATAATAACCTACAATCCCTAATAATATGGCCCTGTTGACCACAACGAAAACAATAACGTCTCTCAACATAAGATCGATTCCAATGAGTTCCCTCAAATCGTTTTGGTGGAGGACAATACACAGAAGGTCTATGAACAGGAACATTTGTTGAACATGCACTCTTTGGTGTATATGCTGAAGTAGATGTTCCTGAGGTTGAGTTAGTAGATTTAGAATCCCTTTTAACATTTTTAACTTTGAAATATTCATTATCAACTTTAGCTTTGCCTTTGCATTTAAAACAGTCAGGTTTGACAGCTATTTTCTCAACCTTAATGGTAGACTCTTCTGGTATATCTTCTACCTCAACAATCTCCTCAATACTAACTTGAGATTGACTTTCAGGTTTAACAAACTTAGGCAAGGGATACTCTGGCCTTTTGGTTTTCTCCTTTGCCTGTTTGTTTTGCTTAGCTTCTTTAGCTTTAATACCATAAAGCTTCGTATAATCAACTGGAATCTCTTCAAGCCCTTCCTTAACAGGCGCAGGACAATATTCGGCATGGGAAGGTGGTGGTACTTGATTATAACCAAGTCCTGCCTTCTTTTTACCGCCTGTCCCTTGCTTGTTAACGATTTCATTAAAAACAAAAGTTGCGGATGAAGAACCTAAAATTTTGCTTTTATGGTTATCGTACTCACTTTTTAAATCAGAGAGCTCCTTTCTTAACGTTCTATTTCAGTAAGATAGCTGTTGATAGCATCTTGTTGACTAAAAACTTTTGATTTGTAAGTCTGTGTGTCTAACTTATATGCCTCAATTTTTTTATCATAAAGTTTTTCATTTTCTTTCAAAAACTTGTTAGATTCTGTAAGTTTTACAACCTTTTCCCACAACTCTAAGTTGTCTTTCTGAAAAACGTGCAAAGATTCAGTCAATTTAATGCATGAGATACAACTTGGAGGTGCTTCAGATTCAATGTGTACCTTAGGTGCATTAGAATCAACGTCTTTTATTTGAGCCACCATTACAGTGTGTTGATCCTCTTCTTCGTTTATCAACCTTTTCTTTTGATCATAAGCCTCTATAAGAGCGTCCCATAAATCTGTAGAAGTTGCTTGATGTTTGAATTTATTTATCACAACTTCTGGCAAGCACATGGTAATCATCTCATATGCTCTATTGTCTTTGTCAAACTCTTCCCGTTCATTGACTGACATTTGTGCTCTTGACTTAAGGACCCCATCGAGTCTTGGTTGCTCATATCGATCAATCGCGGTAAACCAGTTCCACAACTTTGGATCTTTATGTTCAATGAAGTTGCATAGCTTAATCTTCCAAGTAGCAAAATCACTATAGAACAAAGATGTAGAATGAGGCATTTTCGTACCGAAAGCCATTTCTGAATTTTTCCTCCAAAATTGAATTCGAAAATTTCGTAAACTTTCCGAGTATAGTGAAACTTTTCTGACACTAAAATTAAGTTATAGTAAGCTTAAAAATAAAATTTGAAATTACAAAATTTTTCGCGTTTTTTCGTAAACAATTTTTTGTTTCTTCCGAATCTAGAGCGACACTAGGTAAGTGTCGCTAAAAATCACAAGTGACGCACTAAAGTGACGCTAGAGGGTAAGTGATGCAGGTAAGTGACGTACTGAAGTGACGCTAGGGGGTAAGTGACGCATGAAAGTGACGCTAAGAAGTGACTCACGGAAGTGACGCTCTAAGTGTCGCTATCAAGTGACGCAGCGAGTGACGCAAAAACGCGGTTGTCAGCTCCAAAAACCCTAAAAATCGAAAATTTCAAAACCCTAACTAATGTTGACGAACATCAGACGATTTAGCACCAAAAATCAACCCAAAACTCAATATAATCAACACAAATAACCTAGAAACTGATTATAATCGATTAATACCTTTGCGAATCAACCGAAAACGTTCTAAACACGATCCAAAACCGTCGAATCATTGATTCACGGCTCTGATACCACTTGTAGGTTCCCGTTTCTCTGATCTAACGGATCGTTTAATCAACCAAACGTGCGGAATCCATTTGGTTAGCGATTATTGAACGAATAAACAAACACACGATTTCTATAACGTTTTCCGTATATTAACAATTGAAGTATAAACGTTTACACACACTTTCAGTTTCTTTCACTCTGAAAACGGCTCTCTCTCACTCTTTAGGGTTTGATCATCCTACAAATGAAACCCTACATGAACGAATAAACAAACACACGATTTCTATAATCTTGTATGTATTAACCTCTATGAGTGCCCTCTGTGATGGATCTAAGTGATGATAGACAGAGATTGAGTGGCGGAAACAATCAATCACACAAATTACTAATAAACTTAAACAGAAACAATTGATTCAACAAAGTAAACGAGTTTATTAGCTTCAATAACGTATTGGAACTGATTACAAATGAGTTTATTCGACAAATGGTGCTAGGGTTTCGTCAACCCTAGCCAAAAACCCGTAGGTTTGTATTTATACTAAAACAAAATCGGCAGACATGTGTCACTAGCAAGTGTCGCATGTCGCCGCCTTCATGCGTCACTTACCTAAGTGTCGCTATGCGTCACTTAGGCAAGTGTCGCCTAAACCAAAACTTAAGTGTCGCTAGGTACAAAATCTATATTTCTATTAAACGACTAATCGACACTTTACAACTAGATAGACCAACTGACAGACAAACTAATATGCATCAACATTTAGAAAAGGATCAAAGGGGCAGGAAGGGTTAGAGGGGCAGGAGGAGCAGGAGGAGCAGCCACATCCCAACCATTCATTCTAAGATCCACGGTTGATATCATTCCACATCACTTAAGGGTTTAATTTGCAAATTCGTTTGGGCAGATGGGCCTAAATGCAATTTTCGTAAATTAAGGTGAGAGGGGGTAAAACTTTGGGCAGCCATGGTCTACTTCATTCTTCATTTGCATCAAATACACACAACACCTAAATATTCTCTCTGCACTAAATTCACACACACCTACACAAAATTGTTCACCACCATCACCACCTTTCACCGCCACCACCTTCAGTGCTACCGCCACAACCACCTTCACTGCCACCGTCACCACCTTTCACCTCCGTCACAGCCGTCACCACCTGTCACCGCCATCACCACCTGTCACTTCCGCCACCACCTTTCACCTCCGTCACCACCTTTCACCGCCACTTTCACCATTACCGTTCACCTTCATCGTGACCGCCTCCTTCACCTATAACACTCAGTTTTCAGGTTTGGAATTAAATAGTATTTTAATATGTTTTAAAATGGTTTATTTGAAAATAAAAAAGTAAAAGAGCCTCAGGTTTTATTGTGATTAGTAAAATGTTACTTTTTTTAAATTAATAAAGTTGACGGTAAAATAAAATATTTTGTTCGCGGGTATTTTCAGGTTCCAGACAATAGAATCAAATGGGATAAAAATAAACACGGATAAAAATTGGGGCGGTGGGGATTAAGCTGACATTTCTTCACCTAACATTTCATTTCTTCATTTTGCTCTTAAACTCTCTCTCAAAATTACTTCAAGAAATTAAATGATTAAGATGTGATTTGGATTCAAGTTTAAGGAAATTAGATTATCATCATCTTCATCTTATTAACCTAAAGATTGTAAGTATTTCATGTTCTTATCTTGAGTTTGATTTGATAAAGGAAATTATTAGGGTTTATGATTTATGAATAAGAAATTGTTAGATAGGAGGTTTGTTACTGATTATATGATGATATTTGATGATTGTATGAAGATATATTGTTAGAACTAGTTAGTGTTCTTCAAGTATGAGTTTTTGAGTTAAGGTTAAATTATATGGATTTGATGATGATGCATGCTTAAAATTGAAGTTGGGTAGCTTGTTTAGTGTTATATTATGTTAGTGTTTGATGTTTGTGGTCATTTACTGAGTAAATCCGTAAATAGAAGTTAAGATTTGGTAAAAATGGTTGTTGGTTCGGAGCTGTGCAAGAACAGATTGAAGGTCTGCTGTTTAGACCATGGTCGCGGCGCAATCTCATTAGGTTGCGACGCGATTGTAGCTAGATTGCGGCGCAACCTCATTATGTTGCGACGCGATTTGAATGGTAATCGCGATGCGATTCAGGGGGATTGCGACGCGATCATTGTCTGGACAGAAACAGTTTGCTATTTTGAATTAGCTTATGTATTGGTATATGATATATGTTATATGTAGTATCCGTATGAATATTTGATAAGTGTTTAATAAAATATAAAGATGGTATAAATTAGTTTAATGATGTTATGTTAAGTGAGATTATGAGATGGATGATATGTTATATATATGTTATGAATATTGATGTTGGATTATTACTGACTTGGTATTATTGTGTTTCCAGATAAGCGGGAAGCAACTCAGTGACATTAGACAACTGAGTTCAGAGGTTTAGATATCGGTGAGTGGTTACTGTAATCCTCGGTTCAACTCAGTTGTAACGGGTTCGGTTACAATGGGTAAACCAGGATAGATTTAGTTATGTTCAGTTATAGTTATTGTATATATTATTTCTGGTTGATTAGTTGATTGATTCAGTTTGATTGATATAGTTGTACCAGTTGTTCGGTGTTCAGTTGTTGTTCCATAACTGCATATAGATTATGCCTTTATGTGACTAGTTGCTTAGTTGATTTAGAGAGAGGTCAACAATGGTTGGGTCTGGTTACTACTGTGTAGCTGTCTTGGTTACTTTGATACACATAGTTGAGAACTAACCAATTCTGTGAAGGTAGTATTCAGGCTATCGGTAAATCACTGTGATAGTATACCAGTGATTGCAGGTGACTGTGATAGTATACCAGGAACCGCCGATCCTCTTGTAGTTATGTGCTTATGTGATTTAGTTTATCAGTTGTTGTCAAACTTGTTATGATTGGATTGAACCGTCGGTTACGGTTCCATTCACTTAGCGTGAGCTAATCCCCTCGTTGTTAAATCTTTTACAGATTTTGGTTAGCTTTTGATGTAGATCGGGATATGGTGGTTGACTGGATGTTTGACTGAGTTATCGCGCGCTCTGACCCTTTTTGTTAATATTATGTTTGGAATAGTTTTCATAACACCCGGTCTTTTTAATATGGTTATGTAATTATTTAGTATAAGTATTATGTTTTGAGAATCTATAAACGTTTAGTTACAGTAAATATTTTTGGGACAACGCTTCCACATGGATAATATTATAAAATATGTTGTGGTAAAATGTCGGGTGTTACATCACCTCCATCTTCAAAGTCCACCTTCACCACTTCCTTTATCGTCCACCACTTTCATTGTCACCGTGCACCACCACCTGTCACCGTTACCGTACACCACCACCTTCAATGTCGCCGTCCACACTACCTCCATCTTCTAGATCTGACTTTGTAGATATAAATCTACTTTTCATATCTAGATATTAAAAAAGTAGATCTAGATCTACTTTTTCAGATCTAGATCTAAGAAAGTAGATCTGGAAATATTCACTGCATTTTACGCCTAACATGCTGCAGTTTAGATCTATTAATCAGATCTGAAAAATCCACTGCATTTTACGCTTTATCTATTGCATTTTAGATCTATTAACCAAATCTGAGAAT
This sequence comes from Pseudognaphalium luteoalbum, assembly GCA_963422505.1. NCBI lineage: Eukaryota > Viridiplantae > Streptophyta > Magnoliopsida > Asterales > Asteraceae > Pseudognaphalium > Pseudognaphalium luteoalbum. The sequence goes on along the minus strand of OY730196.1, from coordinate 116,667,415 downwards.
TTACTGTATTTTACGCTTTATCTACTGCATTTTATGTTTTTAAGCCTTTTTATGCATTTTACTTTGTTCACTGCATTTTATGTTTTTACTGTATTTTACGATCTTTTACTGCATTTTATTTTTTTTTACAAAATCTTGTATATTATCATGTTTTTTGAATAAATATTTTTTTAGGAATTTTTGGATTAATTTTTGGGCAATTTTTCAAGGAGGTCCCTAAATTTTTCAAAATTGCAAAATAGTCCCTGATGAAAAAAGGGGGCCTGCAGGTGACACGTGTCATGTTTTGGTTGGCCAAAAACCTGCATTTTCTGCCTTTCTTAGATGGTCTGCTCCTCTGAACCTTACCCTAAATCTTTAGTAGATTTTTTTGTAATTTTATTTGATAATAAAAATTTTAATTTTTTTCTTTAAGTTATTGTCTCGATCATCATCATTATCATTACTTAAGTATGTGATCCAAAGTAGGATTATCGAACAAGAACGTGTAAACTGTTGTATATCATATCACCACACAATTCAAATTTATTTTTTTAATGTTTATTTTGACTAAAATATAATTTTGGATGAATGGAAGTAATTTGTATTAGCGTTGTCAATGGATCAAGACCCAATCCAAATCTGATCCGATCTGATTCAATTAAAAGATTTATCGGATCAAAAAATATATCCATTAATCCATTAAGTGATCCAACAAATCGATTCAATAATCTATTTATATATTTTGATCGATCCATGATTCATCCAGATCGATCCAGTTATAAAAATGAAAAAAAAATCAATAACTTTTGACTTTTTTTTATTAAAACCTATAGACTTTCATATGAATAAAAATACAAGCCCAATTTACCTGGTGGCATTTGTCCTTGTACGTAAAAAACTTTGTTATTATTATTATTATTTTTGATCAAAAGTCAATAATTCGATCCATTATTTTGTCTAGTTTAATTCATTACGAGCCCAACTTTTACCTTTCTGATGTATGTTTATGTTTTGATATCTTGTAATTTTTTAACCAAATCTCAGTTGATATGCATTACTTATTATTCGGTTTTCTAACAGCAACTTGTAATTATAATTATGTAAATATGATTTTGTTTTAGCTTTCATAGTTCTGTAATGAAAAAGTTGCAAATTCGTATAATTTTAGACTTATTACAAAGTATTAGAGTGTTGGTTATAGCAAAAAAAAGAAGCAATTAGTATTTGGTCATGTTCAAGCATTACTTGGAAAAATGTAAATATTAAAAATTTAATATACATCCTTTATATAATCGATAATAACAAACTCGTTGTCGCACCATGGATACAACACGTGTCTTCATTCCATGTGATGGCCGAAGCAAATTCAGCGACGAGGAAGGACAATTCGAGCAACAAAGAATTGACGTCAAAACCATCTATTTTGAAAAAAAAAAAGTAAAAAATTATGTATCGATCCGGATCATGATCCATCCATTTAAATTAGATGGATATGGATCAGATCATGATCTATTTTGTTGGATCATGGATTAGATCATGATTTATTCGGATCACTAATGAATCGGATCAAGATTCAATCCATATCTATCCATTGACACCCTAATTTGTATACAAAGGACTAAATCATGTTTACAAACCTCATTATTTGTAGTAATGGTAGTCTGATAGGTGGTAAGGTGTTGATTTCATTATTTCAGGGTGTGGCCCTTCCTTGGGCTCATTGATCTAAATAAGTTGTTGCGCAAATAAGTTGATATCGAGCCACCCACCATCTTGTTCGTTTTCTTCTCCCAAATCTTCTTCATTGTTCAAGTTTAAGTTTTGATCCTCTCCACCTTGTTGATTTCCAACATCGTTTTCAATTTTTTGATTACATGGTCCACCTTGTTGATTTTCTACAACGTTTTCTAATCCTTGATTAGTTAGACCCTCTTGATTTCTAACAGCGTTGCCAATTTCTTGATTAACTTCAAGTTCTTGATTATCACCATTATGAATTAGACCTCCTCCTTCAAGTTGTTGATTGACACCATTAAGAATTTCACCTCCAACTTCAAGTTCTTGATTATTACCATTATGAATTAGACCCCCTTCTTCAAGTTGTTGCTAATTGACACCATTACGAATTTCACCTCCAACTTCTAGTTCTTGGTTATTACCATTATGAATTAGACCTCCTTCTTCAAGTTGTTGATTGACACCATTAAGAATTTTGCCTTCTTCATCAAGTTCCTGATTTATTACATTAACGTTTTGATTAGCAACAACATGTGGGTACAACGCATCTGTACCCCACAATGGGTAAGCGACATCAAGAAGTTGATTACCTAATACGTGATTATTATTCATCGAACCCAAGCGGGTTATAAGATATTCCATACGCAAGATAGCCATCTCACGCGAATCGAATTCAAAGTTTTCCAGTTCAACCGTGTCAAGAAACAAGTTGAACATAGTAATAAAAAAAATTATTACCTACATCTTCAACGTTAAGAAATTCTACAAAACTAACAATCATGTTAATATCCGCAAGCATCGTCATTTTCTTCGATTAAGTAAATCGAATAGGGGGATGGTTTTAAGAATATTAATTGGTGGGTACTGGATTGTAATAATGAGGTTGAAATACGGAATGGTTCAGGGATTTTTTATTAGGGTGATGAAACTAATTACATGTAATGAGATTGGATATTCATAGGAGGTATGAGAAAATCTGTTATCTTCTCGCTTTCAAGACTAATTTTAAAAAAGGATTTTGAAGGTTTCCTTATTTACATTATAACTATTACTTTTTAACACCAAGATGACCATTTTTAAGGGGGCGAGGTGGTCGACCGCCTATGGCCTCTAAATTTTTCCCCATGTAACGTGATACATGTAAAATATATATATATATATATATATATATATATATATATTAAATAAATGAATAATCGAAAGTATATTAAGATCTGTAAGATCAAGAGTTAAAAAGAAAGAAATAAAACTCGTCTATAAAGCCAAATGAAAAAATAGATATTTATCTCAATCAAAGAATCGATCACAAAAAGAAAGATTAATACGAGTAGCTTTTTTGAACAAAAGAAAGAGTATAGACTAATAGCTGATGGGCCCTAAATAAATATTTTACATCATAGATCACAAAAGTAAAAAGCTTAATAGCTGATGGCCCACGATGCATAGGTGGGCCTGACGAAGAAGTTTATGTATGGGCCGAGAAAAAAGCGAATTTGATAAGAAATTCCAATATCATTAGTAAAATTTGATTTGGAAATCAAATGTTGACAATTTTTGTCAAGAAATATCAATTGCTTTGGTTTCCTTGTCATTTTTAAAGGGACTAAAATTAGAATATATTCTGATAAAAAATTTTTTGGCATGCTTCCCTTTCTTCCAAAACAGGATTTCACATCATATGATAATGAAAAAAAATCGTATAGTGAATCATTTCAATTTCAAATATATAGATATACGACAGGATACGAAGAAAAGAAAAACATGACATACTTTTTCATATGATACCAAGAACAAATTTTGCGTAGTACTTATAACTCAAAACAAACCAACATGATTGTTCTTCAAAAGCTACCGGCATTTGAACAATTGTAGCTATTTATTCAAAAATCAAATTTACAATTTGGAACTCAATCAATTACAAATGGAATTAATTAAGATCATTGCCTTGTTAATTAGTCCTTGTGCAATCACGTCTGATCTCCCCCTGGTTCCCTGTCAAAACCCCAACTCGGCCAAGCTTAGTAATAGCGGTCACAAAAGCTTGGTTGAAGGCGGTTTTGCTAGATGCAAATTGGACAACTGTCGCCTTTGAACGACTGTCTGTAAACAAGACTTGGTCAGAGCTAAACAAACCCTTCCCTTGCTGGAGATTTTGGTAATACACATTGTCAAATGTCTGAGGAGTGTTGGGGTCCATGTTAATCGCAATCCTGGGGTCCACATTTTGAGGACACATCTGCTTCAGTTGTTGAGCGTATTGTTTGTTTAAGGTCGGGTCAATTCCGTTCTTCCCATAGATGCGCGATGCGAATTTGCTACAATGAGAGAATCCAAGTGTATGTGCACCTGCAAGACGAATTATTCAAACGCAATTAATATATTTGCCTCTAGTCGTTAAAACTAAAACAACGCAAACATATATATATGTATATGTTGTGGCGTGTTAAATATGTACCAGAAAGTGCGATCATATCAGTTTGAGATAGATTATGCTTTGAAAACATGGTATTAAGTTGGTCCAAGGTAAAATCCGGATGTGGAAGACTACGTTGAACACTTGCTTTTGTCGAAATTTTCCCGTCTCTTCTTCCCAATTCTACACTGTAAGATGGTCCACCTGACTATTTATAGTCAGCAAACAAACAAATACAACCAAAGTTCCGTTATAAAATTAAACATATATACTAAAAAGAAATTCAAAAAATAGTGTGAAAAAAAAAATGATGTTTATAGTTTATACCAAGCCTATGACATCTCTTGTGGCAAGAGCAAGTATATCAGCACAAGAAACTTTGTTCTGGCAACTGGGATTGCTATCAAGGGCAGCCTTTGCTTTGATAACAGTATCGAACCCGTCTCCAGCGAGGGACTGGTCATCCGGATGGTCTTTTTCGGCGTTTGCATTTGCCAGGATAACGGAAGCGTCACATCCCTGTATTGTAAGCACGACATACGATAGTAGGTTACGACGTATATTGTAATTTTCTAAACAAAAGGTATAAGTGAATATATGGAAATGACACGAACCCGAACAAAACAATCGTGAAAGAAGAGGCGAAGAGTGCCTGGAACAGTGACAAACGTTTGCTTGAATTTCTTGGTGACGGCTGCTTTTACTATCGATTCGACATTTGGGCAAGTAGATTGATAGAAGTTTTGTCTAAGTTGAGCATATGATGAAACAACAAACAAAGAGAGGAACAACAAACATAGCATTTGCTTCTTCATTCTGCTTTCTTTTCTTTTTTTGTTTGTTTGCGCGTTATAAGACTGTGGTATGATCAAGAAGTTATATATAAATACTAGAATACGACTATACGAGTATATTATAAACAATAATAATAACAATAATAATAAAATAATATTATATTCTCATTGTCTTCTACATTCATATATATGTATTTTTATCTTATTGTTAAGTTGTTCATTGCCTTACTCAACCATATATGGTAGTATTATTTATATCATGATTTAATACAAAGTCTTAGTCAAATGGAATATGTGTACCATAACTGAATAATTAACGGAGCAAGTAGTTTTTTTCTAATAAAAATATGTGTTACAAATTACAATGCGCTGAGTTTCAATAAGTGAATAAACGCGTATTTCAGAATTCTTATTGATGTTAGTTACTCGTTTTTGACAAAGTAATTATGTATTAGTGTATTCATTAGCTTCTTTTTTCTTTTTTTTTTTGGTAGAGACGTTGTTGATGTTATGACATTATAATGAGTTTAAACTGAACACAAAAACGTAATAATTATAAGACTTCGAAAATATTAACTAGAAGAGACCGATTATGTTAATCTTATGGGATATAATATTATCTACGGTTAGATTATTCGTAACAAAAAGAGAAAAGTAATTATTGAATAACTATACGTGAATACATCCAACATAAACTTAATAAACTTAATATCTATTGTGTGTATTCAACTACCGGATGATATTTTTAATGCAATACAATTTATAAAAAAAATGTGTTTAAAATTTTGAATGTGTTTTGTAGTACTTTTGTTGGTGTGTCAGATTCTATGGATGCTACATGACAACTTAAGGAGATGACACATTATCAACATACATAAAAATACGTTTTTGAAATTTGTAAGCATTTAAAATACCACTCGTTAGTTGCATATACACAATAGATTTTGATTGCAAGTTTTCGCATATAATTATTCGATCCCTATAAATAATATAATGTGTTATCTTATCATATACCTTAAATATATATCATCATTAATTAAAATTAAATTCAGTTCATCAAATTAAACCCCTTTACTTTAATTAAAGATTTAAAATCTCTATTTAATATTTTCATTAAATAAGTATATATATAAAGGTTTAAGTTCCAGTGTGTGTATATGTATATCAGACTATCAGTATATATTTAAACGGTGGCTGAAATATTCATGAATCGAAGAGGTGGGAACATTGAAAGTGTTAAAATAGCATTTTACTTTTCCAAGTTTTTTTTTTAAATGGAAATAATGGTTGGCATGATTGTGAAAGAGTAGACTTAGGCTGGACATTACTAACAAACCTCATGCGAACCATATTATATCAAAGATCGAGTATATTATCGTTAACAATATTGAACTAGTTGTTGGAACCATTTTGTGGAAAAATAATATATTAATAATAATAATAATACAATTCTATGTAATTTATGCTTGTATGTATGTACTAATGTATATACCTTTTATTTGTACTAATTGCATATCCATCATATATCCATCGTTTATCTTTACTGTTATAGGAGCTAGTATTATGAATTTTCTTCAAATAAATGTATATATACTTGAGTCAATAATATGTTAAGACAATCGAAATACCTTTCTCCAACGAAAGACAAATCATACCCGTTTATGACATTTCTCATATAACAAAACTTGTCGTGTGTCCTTTAAATCTTCTGTCTCAAATGAAGCGTTAACTATCAGTTTGCACATATTGAAAAATATTTTTGATTGGTTAAAATTTTGAAATAAATAGAATGGTGAAAATTTAATTTAAAGCCGAAGTAAAACTAAATTTTCAAATTGAAAGAGTGAAAAACTCGTATAAAGATACAGAAAGTAGAACAAATCTACCACTGATATTCTCATATTCAAACCTTTTTTTACCAAGTTATGCATCAATTCATTCTCTTTAAATTATACCTTTTTTATAAAATGTCAACGTAGTCGAGTAGACCGCATCTCAAGACAATAATAATTGTTTATCCTAACTAATACCTAATGTTCCTACTATATTTTTGATAGAGTCAATTAGTTACTTGTTAAACTTAATTTTGATATCAATTTTCCCTAATTGTTTACACCTGTTTTAGCGTATTGTTTGGATAAACATAAACATAAAAGGCATATTATTGACATTCGTTTACGATAACATAATAATAATAATTTATTCAGTGAGTTTGACAGTTACCAAATTCTAACATTATTATAGAATTAATATTTAGTTATTATATATTTCATTTAATTTAATTTAATTTTATCGAATATATAATTACATAAATTAAATTAAATGGGGTACAATAAGTCAATAAGCCCGTTTGAAAATGTGAAAAAGCCCAACTTTAACAAGATTCTCTAATGTAGCCCAATAAGCCAATTAGAAATCCAAAACCTCAAAAAATGACCCAGTGCGTTTACTCCTTTTTCTTTTCCTAACTAAGCTGCCTAAGCATTCAAGCATTGAATATTTGAATTTACCTACTATTATTACTTCTTCTTCTTTTTAACTTTGAACTCCTGAGTAATTTGATTCTTATTGTCATTAATCGTAAACAACTTACTATAATTAACATACATAGTCCTCAAGTACTAAGTTAATTAATGAACGATGAACTAGAACTAACCTATCAAAGATTAATGCTGAAACGTCGCGTAAACCAACTTTGTAAATCATGTCATGATTGTGGTTATATATAAGATAAACTTTTCCTATTTGTAGGTTTGCTTAGCTTAAACGTAAGCGTGCTCTTAAGTTATCTCCTTCTTAAAATGCTATTATTACTTTAGTACAAACTGGAGTCCATGATCTTGACAATCATTTTCCTATTACTAAATATTCCAAGCAAATTACTTTATATTATAAATTTTAGTAGTTAATCAAATTTTAGCTACTTGCTTCAGATGATAAGGGATGGAAAATTCTTATAGATCCCATAGTTGATGAGTTTTAGCTAAATTCACTTGCTCGGATAATTCATTAACTTAATAGTCTGTAGATGTACTAGTTAACAAAGTATACGACTTTCATGTTAATCTTGACGTACTGTTATTAATCAACCTCATAACAGAGCAAACGTATAATTAATTTCAGAATTGAAAAAGGTGTTCTAACCAAACGGACACATGCTTTAACCTAACTTAATCAACATATCATCCCTACACATGCTTTTACCAAATACCAAATAATTGTGTATTGAAGGCACTAATGATAAGGTCCTATACGGTGGTCGGCGGCTTAGCTCATCAAACAAAATTTATACTTTCTTTTTTTCAAAAAATGTAAATTAAACAATGAAAAGTGTATGGAAAAAATACTTATAATCGACAAGAAACTACAATGTATGCTACAAGTCTATTCTCAGTATAAAGTGCAATTTTCTTATAAAAATAACATTTTTAACTGTATTATTTGTTAATGCAATGGGGTGCCAAAAATTAAAATATCATTACTATGCGTCACTCTAAATCATGAATCCACCACCAAATAAAATAATCGGACTCTATTAAATCAATTCATCCATTTATCAGTCGATATAATGCATATATATGCACTATATGTATATGGTCCCAAAGTATTATTCGATAGGGAAGATATGCACATTTCAATACGCCTAACGTCTTGTCCAAACACCATTTCTAGTACAAAATAAAACCCAATTGGCTGTACCTTTCACTAATCCTGGTGTGAAAATACTTATGTATAATATATCTATATCGAATAAAATACTTATGGTGTTTTATTGTGTACTAGAATGAGAAAATACTTATGTACAAAATAAAACACTTATGTTAAATTATACGCACTAATAATTGTTGTACCATCATATCTTAATGAGTACAATTTTTTATTTTTCTTTATAATCTATATATGATAATGTTTTACGATATAGATATATTAAACATAAGTATTTTCACATCAGAATTTGTACTTAAGATGTGATGGTTCCACTTGATTTTATCTTTCGAGAACTAATTTCACTATAAAAAGTTTACAAACCAGTAGAGGAAAATCAAGTATGATGAAAATTTTATAGACTTGACTTTCATTAATTAAAGTATATAATAGTTGGAGCTAAATTTTTTATTTAAGGAAACTATATTAAAAAGGATTTCTTATTTTCCTGTTAATGTCCTGATACTGTATATTTTTTTAGAATATATTATAGTAATTTAAATACTCTTATCAAATCAATTTTTTTCACGAGGAAAATATTTGTCATTGTCAACAAGTGAAATGCTTTTCACCATGAAAAAGAAGCCGCCTATGTGCATTATTGTATGGGAAACAAACAAGTATAGTATGTACTGTAGTATTTATCTTTAAATCTCACCTAATACTCTTCTTCCCAAATTTAATGTCCACAAATAAAAATATACTATACATTTTAAGGAAGAGTGTACAAGGTGCACCGCAGAGTCGATAGGATTTTATTTCTTATCATTAAAGATGTATCGATCGGTTGAAAATATAAAGTGAACAATAAATTTAACCTTTTAAAATGGAATGGACACGATATTTGAGGACGAAGGGAGTAATAGCTTCATGTGGTAATAGAATGGGTGCGGTTAATATGAGATGTAGTGGCTTAAATAATAAAAACAAGATTACATTAAAGTAATCCACATTCTTTACAGCTAACAATACTAATACTAAATGCTACTAAATTACAATACATTAGTAATTAACACACGACGCATGCACTTTCATGCTTTCCTGCCTCCAATCGAACATATAATATACAATAATTCTTAAATATTACTAGTATTATTATTAAATAATTTTTTATTCATAAGTGGTATGTGACATAACGGCCATTTGCAATATGCTTCTAACCGGTAAGAGAATAATCGATAACATAGGTTTGCGTAGTTACAGGATTGATTCATATATTATTCTTTTTATTTGTTGTAATTGTGTTACACCATCAATTATGGATAAATATTCATTAATGTAATTCGGGTATCAACTAACTGAAGTTTCATTCAACTGTAATAATTAAAATATAAGGGGGGATCTATTTTATAGTTAATAGTGGTACGTGACACCTATCAGTTAAGCCGGTTTAATGTAAAATTAGTTATAACATTGTTGGTTATTTAAGAGTGTTATCACTCATACTTAGACGGGCACTCTAATGTTTAAAAAAAATTAATAAGCTACTAAGTGGAGTGTGCTTCAGCTTTTTGTGATACTGATTTTTAAATTTTTTGAGTCCGCCACTATGAAATACGGTTTACCTACTAAAGGTTGTTAATTATCGTGTAAATACTCCGTAAACTTTAAGATAGAATAAAATATTAGTTGTTAAATAACATTAGATCATTCAAAACTTAAGTGATTGGTCACAAAAAGTTTAATAATTGATCACAACTCAAAAGATATCACATGAAGCATTCATTATTATAATTTAAAACATGACCCGCATGATTGTACTTCGAAAGCTACTTGCATTTTAACAGTTGTAGCAACTTATTCAAGGAACAAAATATACATTTTAGGTTTAAGTCGATGATCAATAAATAATTAATAAATACAAGATAGCGTTTGTCTAGTTAATTAACTCTGTTACAGTCTCGTCTAATTTCACCTTGGTTACCGGTCAAAACCCCAACACGCCCGAGCCTGGTTATAGCGTTCACAAAAGCCTGATTAAAGGCATTGCTGTTAGACGCAAATAGGTTGACCGTTGGCCTTGATCGAGTATCCGTGAACAAGACTTGGTCTGAGCTAAACAAGCCCTTCCCCTGTTGGAGATTCTTATAATACGCATTGTCAAAAGTGCGTGGGGTGGTTGGGTCCATGTTAATCGCGATCCTTGGATCCACATTGACCGGACACATCTGTCTTAGCTCAAGAGCATATTTTCGATTAAGGGTACTGTCTATCCCAGCCTTTGAATGTATACGTTTCGAGAACTGACCGCAATGAGAGAATCCAAGTGTATGTGCACCTGAAAGTGCAATCATATCGGTTTGAGATAGACCATGAGCGGCGAACATGCTGTTAAGTTGGTTAAGGTTAAAATCTGCGTGTGGAAGTTTGTTTTGAACACTTGATTTTGTAGATATTCTCCCATCTCTCCTTCCTAATTCCACCGTGTAAGATGGTCCACCTGCCTATATATATATTTCAACACAACAAAATAAAATCATATAAAAATAGAACATTACGTAACACTATAAATATTAAAATGAATATTTATGTATTTTGTCCCTAACGTATATACCCAATATATGCACATCTTTGAAAAAGTTTGCCAGGTGAGTACATATTCACCAAGAAAAAGGATATATAAAATTTGTTCAAGTGATTAAAAGTAATATTTCACAAGATAATTAAGTGGAAGCTAGTCAAAATTAGTGTGTGTACTTAGTTATTTACCAATGCAACAACATCTCTGGTGGCAAGAGCTAATATATCTGCACAAGAAACTTTATTCCGGCAATTCGGATTGCGGTCAAGGGCAGCCTTCGCTTGGATGACGGTATCAAATCCATCTCCAGCGAGCGACTGATCATCAGGATGGTCCTTTTCCGCGTTGTTTCCATTGGACAGAAACACTGAAGCGTCACATCCCTATATATTGCATTCATTCATTCATAAAGTAGTAATCACAATGTCATTATTTGATTACTACTTAATTCGTCTACTGATTGAAAATATGGAACGTAAAATGTGAATAAGCCAAGGAAACAACGCAAACCTTAACAAAACAGTCGTGAAAGAAGAGGCGAAGAGTGCCTGGAATGGTGACAAACGTTTGCTGGAATTTCTTGGTGACGGCTGCTTTTACTATCGATTCGACATTCGGGCAAGTGGATTGGTAGAAATTATGTCTAAGTTGAGCATATGATGAAACAACAAAGAAACAGAGGAATAACAAGCATACTATTTGCTTCTTCATTTTGATTAATTGGTTTGTTATAAGACTATCGACGATCGATCAACATATTTATATAGTAGCTACGTACTATAGTCTATACATGTATTATTTAATTAATGATTGCTACAGTTTTATATTATATTATAAAATAATTATTATGGGTCATTGGTTTGTAAACAACTTTATGTAACTACCTACGCATATTCTTTTGGTATTTATGACTTTTTTATTTATTTAATGAAGTGGGCGAAATGAAGCAAAATTACTAGCTAGGCTGGACAATCCATTAATTATTTACATAAAATTATACATGTATACATCGAGGTTGAGTTATGCTTGATGTGTTTATTCATATTTATTATTACTATATTATAGTTGTTATTGTAATGTTAATAGAAAAAAATATGTGGGAATGGTTTAGAGGGGAAGGGGATGTGAGGGGCAAGGATTATTTTGCAATTTGACATAATTTTAGATTTGTTTGAAAAACTGCTCGAGAAAATATTAAAAAATTGTCTAATTTATTTTGCGATCAAAAAACTTGTTAATATGCAAGATTAAGTCAAATTATTTTAAAAACGTAAGATGCGGTAACATATAAACATGATGCAGTCACAAATATATGTGATGCAGTAAACAATTAATACTCATTTTTTAAACTCAAGAATAATACCGAGATTTACAAACATACAAAATTGGTAATAAAACTAAGATGCGGTAACAATATACAAGATGTAGTAAATAAAGTCTTAGTAGTTTTTTTATTACAACACATAAAATGCGAAAAAAAATATAAGATGCAATAACAATATATAAGATGCAATAAGCAAGTACTAGTAATTTTTCGATTTCAAATATAAAATCAAGTTGTACGTAGAAACACATAAAAATGCTAAATAGACATAAGATGCCGTAACAAATACAAGATGCTGTAAATAAGTACTAGTACAAATATATCAACTAAATTTACGATGTAGTAACAAATACAATATGCAGCAAATAAATAATAGTACAAATATATATCAACTGAATTTACAATGCAGTATCGTAAGATGCAGTGGAAAAAATACCGGATACAGTTGATTTTTTTCAAATCTAAAAAGTAGATCTACTTTTCAGATCTAGATTTATGAATTTTCATATCTAGATCTATAAAATGGAGGTAGTAATAAAGATGATAACGTAAGTGGTGGTGACGATGGAGCGGAGGTGGTGGCGGTGAAGCGGCGGAGAAGATGGAGAAACGATCACTGTTGGTTACGTCCGGTGGAGGCCGGTTCACCAACGTTGGTGGTTCAAATCTCAACTCTCCGACCACAAATTCGTTGTCGTTTATCCGCCTCTCTTTACCTGTCACAACGCGGTGGTGGTGATGGCGACGTTGGTGGTGGTGGACGGAGTGTTTATATGTTGTGTGTGTGTGTGAGAGAGAGAGGGGGGATGTGTTTTTGTGAAGAGTGGAATGAAAACTGACCAAGATACCCTAATTTGAACTCTCTCATCTTTTTTGATATATATAACAATTCAGTCCCTCCACTCTAAATAATTGTAAAATGACTCTCGTGTGATCTACACCATTGATCTCATAAATTGATGGTGATGATAATCTGCCCCTTTTAACTCTTCCAAAGAGCCCTTCCTCTCTTATCTCAAAACAATATATATATATATATATATATATATATATATATATATATATATATATATATATATATATATATTTGTTGGAATTAGTTTGTGGAAACGATAAGATGGCTGTAATTCTTGTCTATAATGACATTAGGTTAACACATATTAGAATATAAGTGAAGTTTTCCTGATATTATTATGAATTAATGTCGTGCCATAACAATGCTATTTATTTTATTTAACTTCACATATGTTGTTGAATCATGTCGTGCCATAACAATGTTATTTTTTTTATTTAACCTCACATATGTAATTGAATCATCATACATATAAAACACATAATCGATCTTGTAGGATATTGTAGTTAATTAAGATTATACATCATTTTTATTAATAATGGTGGTTTACATGGGTTAGGTAAACAATTGGGAGACACTTTGATTTCTATCGGAATTACGAATCTACCTAATATTCTCCGGTACGAGTTGTAACGGACAAAATCGCCACTTTTTAAAACCATTTGATATGCCGGCCGCCGGGGTTTACTTATTTCGTCACCACCTCAATGGTGTAGAAGTAAATAATTCTACAAATTAACTTTTTGTTATAACAACCAGTCAAACCATTTGAATTACTTTCAAATGATTAATAAAAGAAACGTACATTTAAATATTTGGCACCATCACTTAGGTACGTACCATGATAGTTGTGATTACAAAAGCATTTTATAACGTATTTACTTTCCTTGGATAAATTCGTTTTTGGGCAATGGCAAGCTGTCACAGGCTCACAGCAGACATCAAGGAATTATAGGATTGGAGTCGAGCATGTGCCATAGAAGCATTATAATGACCGAATCTCACTTTAATAATTACCTCCTTTTTATTCTCTCACTAACATCCATTTTGACTTTTCAAAAAAACAAATGATTCATTTCTTGAAGGAACAATTTGACATATCATATAACTTTTTAATATCATACAAAAATTGTAAGTATTTAATATCATACAAAAACTCAATTTCCTATCTTCTCCACTTGAGTTTCTTGCGACGACGCCTTCTTGCCGTCTAATTTTTTTTCTCCTTTTTTTTTAATGTATCAATAATCATAAAAAGAAAAGTATAAAGTTACGGTGAAATCGTACCTATGTACTCCCTCCATTCCACATTTTCGTCTACACAAACAATTAAAAGAACATACTCCGTATTATTCACAGCTTTCACCTTAAGATAATAAAAAGTTTATATATGTATTTGTAGATTTCTTGTATTCAATGTGTCCCAAATAAATGTTCATATTACTATTTATATTTGTTCAGAAATAATTATCCACTTGAAGAAAATAATTTGTAAAAAAATATTAACCTCCTCATTTTAATATAGGTAATTTGGAAGGTACCCCTTTCGTAGTTCCGTACCATAAACTCCTCATTTATTATTATAATAAATCATTTATTTCTTAAATAAATGCAGTTAAATTTGTCTTGAATATAAGGGCAGAATCTGAACATTAACCTGGCAAATCTTAATTTCCACAAAATTGTTGCAGGATGGAGGGATTTCAGGTCTACGTGACTATGTATATATTTGATATATAAATGTTGATTATTGAGAGCAAATTATGATTACACCTTGAATGTGTGTTTAGAATGACAAGTGTTACTTGAACTCACTATATAGCATACTCCTAAAACTAGCTACATGATTATACTAAAAGCCAGGTTTACATCTCTATATTTTTAGTCCTAACACAATTCATACATACTTATTTTCAAAGGTGGATAATAATTTTGGAACAAATACAATTCAAACATACTTATTTTTAAAGGTGGATAATAATTTTGGAAGAAATAATAATAATTAAATAAAATTTAATTGACGGAGGGGATATTAAACATATATCGCTTTTGATGATCTTATCAATGCCACACATAGCTGACTATTTGCGGTCAATAAAGCAACTTGTTTGCTCTCAAAATAGTGGCCGTGGGTTAACACAACTTGATTTGATAAATTAAACATGATTCACATTCTCTATTTCGTTAGTCATTTTACAAGACATTCGCAGTCCTCAGTCCCTCGTGAAATGACCTGAATACCTTAAAGTTTTAAGACCTTTTTACCCTTTGAAGGACGGGAACTGAAACGAAATACAAAAAACCCATCTGGTGATGAGGAGTGAAACGTATAATAAACATCATGGACTAGTGATGTAATTTACTCAACGTATAATATACATCATGGACTAGTAATGTCATTTACTCTTTCATGTAGTTGCAGCAGATAGAATGCTTTTAACTGTTCATTAAACAAAACCATCAGCCACTCATCCAATATACATTGTGGAAAAATAGCCTATCGTTATTGTTTAGGAATAACATACAATCAACTAGCACCATTAATCATGGTCAAAACATAAATGTTTGGCGTGAACAATGGCTTTATAGAAGCCAATATCAACGCACATCATTGTTTCCCACGAAACGTACATACGATCTACAACTCTATACACGCTTCTTATAGTCCATTTCGATTGTGCTAGTCATCAATGAAAAAAGTGAGTAACTTACACCAAGAAAGAGAGCCTTTATTTCTTCACAAACCACATGATGCAACAGAAAACCTGCACTAGATCAAATCAAATATTGGAAAACTACATTGTGCTATTGATATTGAACATCCTAAAATACTAGGTATATGGTATACACAAAATATAAAGTTAAGCAGTTTTGAAGTTTGTCTCGACAACAAAACAGAACAAATATTGCCCTAAATCATAGGACAATACGCAAGTTCATGTTCAAAACTTCAAATTGCATCAGGAACCACCACCAAATTGTGGTCTCAACATATGCATAATTGTATCTGAAGGATGGCAAGTTCGGCAAGTTGTAATGGCTTAAAGGAGTATAACTAAGCTTTGGCCTCAACACGTAGACACCACCCACACAACGAAATATTTTATGCGGGGCATTTCGGACCAAGTCTTTTCAGTTTTCAAGGAAAAAAGAGAAAGGAATCAAATCCTCCAGCCTTCTTTGAGAGGATCATAATTTAGCCATCAAATTTCAAAACAAATTCAGAAATTATAAGAAGAAATTTTAGAATCCATATGAAAGAAGCAAGTTGTAGAGCTATGACATGACAAGTCATTTTCTCTATCAAGATTTAAGACTAATGAGGTTACACATTTAACTAATGAGGATAAACCTGAAATCCCCAGACGACTGCCACTAATAGAAGAGACATGGATAGTAAATGGATTGTGCAACATACCTGT
Source organism: Pseudognaphalium luteoalbum (assembly GCA_963422505.1). Classification (NCBI taxonomy): domain Eukaryota; kingdom Viridiplantae; phylum Streptophyta; class Magnoliopsida; order Asterales; family Asteraceae; genus Pseudognaphalium; species Pseudognaphalium luteoalbum. The sequence continues at coordinate 116,650,664 of OY730196.1, read as the reverse complement.
ACATAACATACACCATCAGCCTACTTTTTCCAGCCAATGTAGACAACTTTCTTAGGAGGTTACGAGTCAAGCTCCTTGTTGACTGTTGAGAGTTCTTGCCTTCCTCTCCACTCTTCACCAGGCTTTAACGTAATAGGGTTTTCAGTTGCCGCAGCCTCTACACAGAGCATATGCTTGTACTCATCGTCTCCTAAATCAGCAATCGCCTTGGCCTTCTTATCCCATGGATTCCACACCACTACCCGACCCAAAAATGGTCAGTGTTAGCAAACAAAATAAAAATAATACTAGATAAAGGTTAGATGCATCAGTTATATTAATATCCTTAAAACTTAAAAGATCTCAAAGAAGAAGAAGAAAAAGAAGAAAAGATAAGGAAGGAAGGTTGATGTCTCACCGGCATCTGGAAGTCCATCTTTCCGGATCACAAATGTTCGTTTCTTTTCATGATCCATAATTGCAATTTTGGTTGGTGTGCTAAGATAAATCTTGTCAACCTGGTAAAAAATACACTATTTAAGCCCTAACTACGCTTAAGTACTGAGGTTGAGAAAGAGATGACCAAGATTACTTCTGATTCAAATGTTATTGAGTCTCCTTGTTCTGTATATCGCTCCCTATTTTGACAATTATCAAGATAATCCAAAGTTTCCAATCCTTCCACCCGAACTTCACTGTATGAACAAAAATTTACATTATACATACTCAAAGATGATGACTAGTTCCACCATACAGAAGCAAAAGATCAATTAACAACAATAACCTAACATATAAGTAAGTAAATTTTTTACCTGATATCTGAAACTGAAAAATAGGTATGATATGCAAACGAAAATGTAAATGGCTTTCCATCGGTGCCAGTATTTCTGATCCGAGAAGTCAACATCAAGTCTCCTCCAGGTCCCAAAGTAATCCGCAGCCGATACTCAAAGCTAAACAAATAACAAAATCGAGTTAGTAATTTGAATTGAAGCAGCCAAGACAAATTTATTAATGGAATAAGTTATATAAGATGTACCTGTGAGGCCATATTTTTAGATCCTCTTTAGTGGGTCGGAGAATCAAATCAATAAATACTTTATTGGCGGCATCAGGTGGAAAAGGAGGGGGGTCATCATCAAATGTCCAAAATCGGTTTCTAGCAAATCCATGTGGTTCAAGAGAGCCTAGTTTTGAAAACTGCATCGAGCAAAAAGCAAGTTTATAAATCTCAAAATAGCATAATGCAGCAACAAAAGACCAAAAGTTGCTTACTTGAGGGAAACATATAGGAATACCCCCACGGATCGGTTTTGGAGGCTTAAAGATTGCCTGCAGAAAGAATATACTCATATTTATATAGAAAAAGAAAAAGAACAATGGAATGTACTCAAACAAAATCGAAACTAAATCGATCTGAAAGGAAAAAGAAAACACCTGCGACTCGAAATACGAATATTGCGAAAGAGGTAACAATAGATAATCAGTAAATCATTCATTGTCATAAGTAATTAAGCGATACATGTATCTACCAGCCAAACACCTTACTACTGAGAAAAAGCAACTCTTCTCCATGCTCATTTTTCCAAGATGTCACATGAGCCCCATACATGTATACCTACACAACACAACACATATGGAAATGGAAATATACACAATTAGGAAAAGCCTCCGACTATGATGACGCCACAATGGCTATACTACGGTACTATATCAAATGAGAGCAATCAATCTCCCTGATTTATAGATACAAACATGATGCCTAATATCATCATTAAAAGAACATATGTCAACTAATAGATCTATTCATTCACTGCCTGACAAATAGCATATCCCTAATCCAAATAACGTTTGAACTCTTGTCATAAGCATTTTATCCGTGCTAGAAATTCACCTAAACTTTTTACCACGTGTCCCCTACAGTAACTAGGTCATATATCTATACATCTAAGTTACTCAAAAACGGTGACCTAAAATTAGAGTAACTTACAGTTTCCTGATCTAATTCATACAATAGTAGTAAAACCTAACTTCAGAAAGATATGAGAATTACTGTAACTTACAGACCTCAACACTACTGCCATGAATTCCACGTAAAACAACTTTATCGAGGCCATTAATGCCTTTAATCACCTCCATCGGTTTTCGTTCTGAGGTCGACATCTCACTTCAATCAGTCGCCAATTTCCATAACCTAATTTCCAAACTGTATATTTCACGCACACTGAAACCGTTACCGTGTGTGATAAATATGCGTATGCGTCGCCATCAATAGTATAGTACTAGAAACTAACTGTGTGGTTTGCTTGCTCTCTGCTGCGTTGATGATATCATGAGCCATATCTTTCTGCTGTCTGGATAGAAACAATTTCCTGATGTACAGTTTCTCTCCCTTAACTATTGTAAATATCAAATTTTGTCCCTAACTCTTTTTAGTAGTCTATTACTGTTAATTAATTACTCTGTATAACATTTCTGAAGGGGTAAATCCGTAAAATGCCTATATACTTGATAAAAAAATAAAAGGAATAAAATATAGAATTGAATATATAATAAATTGATGATTAAAAACCAATAAATAGTGGTTCATCTGTATTTTTGAAAAGGATTAATGAAATGCAATTCTCATTTATCTCTGTGTTTTCACATCTTATGCTTGCAAAATAATTCACTTGTTGGACGTAGTTTGATCGATTTTTTTACGAGATTACACAAAATTGGTTACATCATAAAAAAGAGCTTTACCTTCTTGTAGTAGAATGGACAATATATATACGCATATAGAATGTAACGTATCTGGTATCCTACTATATACACGTGTAATGGAAATGGAAGTTTGGGTTTATATGATCATGAACACACTAAATCATTTCCTGCCTAACAAAATGGTGCTGATATCCCAAATGAAATGCCACTTGTCGTTACAAAAATGAGATCAAATTTTTATTACTGGATAATGACGGATTTACACTCGCTTTGCTCCGTATACCCTTCCATTTAAATGTGTAATCAACTGATGGATATATGAAGCTGAACCAGGATGTGTGATATACAGAATGGAAGTAACTAAGTCAAAGAAGAATGGAAAGCTAAATAGCAGACCTATATATATCAGACTAAAAGAATAAAAAATGGATCTGCTGCAACATATAAAAAAACTGCAGTTAGAGTTATTTATGGGTTTCGAACTAGAGCTAATCTGCTGATGAAAAGGGAATTTGGTTAGAGTGTTTTCCTTCATATGCCATTGAATGGAAGTGTAGATAACTCAGAACAGATTAATTGATATTTTCATCTTATTTTGTCTCCATTTTGGCATCTTGTTGAAAGCGTCTTTCGTCATATTAAACTTCTCCCTGAACTCAGCCTTTGATAGATACATCTGCATATAATATCAAAAATTATTGTCACGATGAGGTGAAAATTTCAACCCAATTTGAATTTAATTTTAACTTTTAACAGATCAAATGGAGAAATTAGCTTCAAAGAGATGGGGCAAATGGGTTGAACAGGTCAAATGTCTAGAAAGTCTCCTAAAGTGAACATATATTGCATCAAAAATTAAATACCTTCTAAATAAACTATTGAATAACAAATTATATAGTGAATTAATATAACTTTTGAATCATACTTTACCCCCTATCTATTTATTAACAAATAAATAAATATGAAGTGTTCTGGGTCAACCCAACATGACCTGTTTTGATGAGTTTGACCCGAACCTGTTTTTATCCTTTAACCAACCTTCTTGACCGCCCATTTTGCCACCTTTAGTTTCATAGATCCAACTGTCATTTTCGGTGAGCGTGTTAGAAATAAATGTACCTCTCGTTTGGTTACATCAATATCCGGAGCAGGGTTTGTTGATGATGTTGTTAAGCGATCGTATGGGTATACTGTGAGCCCTTCCTCATCTTCAGCCTCATTCTCTTTGACATCTTCCTTTACTGGTAGTGACTCTTTTCTACTACTCACTGGATTAACCTTTGAGTTCGACTCAGAAATTGCAGTTGAATCGGAACTCACTGATAACAAGATAATACAATAACTTTCAGTAGTCCTTTAATTTTTATTTTTATTTTAAATTAAGGCAAAGACTAATAGACCCAACACAGCAACTATTATTAGTAATATTACCTTTAACAGAACGGGGCATAAGTTTTTCTCGTGTTGGTTTGTCAAAAGAGGCAGTTAGTGATGCTATCGCCTTAGACTTGGAAAGAATTCTAGAGGTATCTAAACTACCGCCACCACCACCACCACCACTGGATTCACTAGCGCCACCAACTTTGGGATAAAGTTTGTTTAACTGTGGTGGAGGAGTTGAAAGATTCCTTCCACCTGGATTATCAAACTTGGAAGCAAGGGCATTGAAGGCTGGAGATCTGCCCCGGGCACGTGGTCGGTCAGAGCTGAATGACACACTTCTTGACCTTTGTGGTTTTTCAGACGCTGACCTTCCTCCAAATGATACCGGTGCTCTCTTTTTGGGTTTCTGATCATGCAACAAGGACCGTTTATTTCAAAAGAAAGAGAATAAAGGAATTATCCCGTAATAAATTAATCTTAATCTAATGAATCAACATTGGTGGATATAAAATGCACACCATAAGGCAAACATATGATTTGGTTGCTTACAAGATTCATAGTTGACCGGCCTCCATCTTTTATAAGAGAGAGTCTCCTTTGGAATGAATTTCCATGCATCTGTAGACATACTAACAGAATTAGCATGTAACAAACTTTGAGATTATGTGGTTTGCTCCACATTATGATCAACGAATATAACTTACTGCAGATTTTTTTGAATCCCATTTGAAGAAACGTGTGTAGAACGGTGGTTCACTTGCTTCCATTATGATAAATATTGGAGCTTGAAGAGATAATTTCTCAAGAAGAACATCACGATCGATAAATTTCTGTAAATGTCCATTTACAAAGTGTTGTTATTGATAATTACATTGCTCTTATGTTGATTAAATGGGGTATGATTATTCAATGAAAACAAATAACTGTCCTACATTCTAGAACATCATTAAGTCATGCTGTTTATAATTCTAAAATAATACCTCGCCAATACGTAATACTTGTGTTTTGGTCTTTGAATGAAACTCCTGTCCTACCCAAAGAAAGATGCTTGTGTGACAGTCGAGGATATATACATCTTCTGTCAACAAATCATCCTGGTCGAAGTTGTATATCTCAGTCACCTGCATCAACAAAAAACCAGCCTTTTATGTAATATATATATTATATCATGTTTGATAAATCAAATTACACAAGAAATATATCCACAGTGAACAACAGAGGAAAAAACTTCTGAAATAATTACCCACCTTCAGATCGTCTCCTGGAGAAGCAAAAATCCAGAAACAAGCATCAAAAGCAAAAAAAATAGTTAATATGAAGAAATAGGGCTTGGAGAATATGGTTTCCTTTAATGGAGTTGGTTTAACCTTTGGACAATGTGCATGAGAACAGATGAGGATCACTTTCAGCCTCCCTTGGAATCTTTTGAGCGGCATATTCTTTCTTCCCGCCCAGAATTTCCCAAAACTGGGTAGACTCTGCACCCTCCTTATGAACTCTGGTTTGCAAATCGGGCTACAAGTGAATATAGAGTGTCACTAGATTGAATAAAGTTACTCATCTAGGATTATTATATGTATATATATATATAACAAATTATATGTATGCCTGGATATAAACATTACAAAAAAAAAAGGAACAACATTCAATATTTGTTTCACCTGTATATGCTAATTAGAATTAGATGATGGTAGTAGAAAGATGCACACCTTAATGAGATCCAGTTGTCTCTCAGCAAGTTCTTGGTCATCAGCAGTAGTTTGCCTTCCGTTCCAAGTAAAGACAAGTGAATCCTTGTGTAATATGTAACAGTAGCAGGAGTTCAAGGATGAAGCAACCTGAAACAGTTAAAACTAAATTGATATATGTTTTGGTGATTAACGGTAACCTTCTTTGGCTATGAAAACAAAAAATGTGACACCATATTTTTTTTTCTTTTATCATCTAAGTGAACTTACAGGTTCAACTTGAATTGATTGCATGTTTTCTGGTCCAGAGCCTTGAACTCGAAATAGTGCGATTCCATCCTCTTTATAGGTATCATCTGGTAGTCCCTTCTCTGATATGTACTTCTTGTATCCATTACTGAGACCACCCTGAAAATTAATCATATTTAAGAAATAAATTTATATAATTGCTAATAATTTTCCTTGTATGTTAGTTGAAACACACCTTGAGAATCATAAAACTCTGAAATATTGCATAGAAAAGGAAAGGTTCATGTCCTTCGTAAATGCGTGCCTAAAGATCCATCAGATCAAATTATGAGTATATCATATGCTAAAAATTTCAAAGCTCTTATAATACTAGGTTAGTAAGTTAATTACCTGAGTCGCCAAAAACTTGACTGACTCGATCATCTTGCTTGCCTGTGAATGAGCTGAATCTTTATCTTCCTACAATATATATATTGTTGAATAAGTACATTAGTTCCTAGCATCGAAACAACGCTTGAAAGTTCGAAAACTTAGGTGCAAAAGAATTACCGTAACACTTTCCTTTCCAAACCAAGTACCTATAAGGCACTCCTCTTGTTCATCTCCAGAATATGTATATTGAAAGATATAGCAGTCTCCAGTGTAGAATTTTGACTGATCAGTCTCTGACAAGAGACTCTTCTCTTGGCCATTCACACGCCACACCTATGAAACCAAGTTAGGGCTACATTTATATACTACAAAGCTAACACATACTCCATAATACAAGGTAAAGAAACAAATTTTGTCAGACCTGCAAAGTTCCACTGCAATCGATATATGGTTCAGGTTCCTCCTCTGGTTCCTCCTTCGCTGGATCAGCTTTAAGCAGACCCTTAACATCAAGCCCTTGGCGTTTTAGAAGTGCTATAAAACACCGATCACAAACACTCAAAAAATAGTAAAAAGTATTTTTCAAGTATAATCTATAAGAAAGTTATGTTGAAAAGTATGGCATAACTAACCGGCCACCTTGCCTCTACCATCCTCGGATGCTACCACATCACCAGGTTGAGGCCACGAATCAAACTTTGACCGGAAAGATACTGTCTCAAAATTTTCAATTATGCAGATTATCTTAGATTTTGTCCTGTCCTGGCCACGTAAATGTTCCTGCATATTATAATGAGCAAAATAAGTGGAGATAAGGTACGTACATCAGTATAACAATCTTTGAAATTTATAATCATATTTTACTTCTGCAGCTCCATTTGCAGCTTTTCTTTCATCTAAAGAAGTGCTTCGTCCCACCCAAACATAAACTTCCGATCCGCAATCCAGAAAATAACATTTGTGTGTGTCTAGTAGCTTCTTTGTGAACGAATCAGCAGCAACACGTTCTGCCTGCCCTTTGTTCACACTTGAACACCAAACACAAATCTTGTTAGATATCCAAGTACAATGCTTTGGGGGATTTAAATAAGGGGTAAACATCTAAGATGTATTAAATTCTATCCAAAACTCTTTTATTATAACTTGTAAACGAGAGACGTGGTGGATTATATTGCAACTTAGGGCACTCCCAACCATTTATCAACCACTTCCGCCACGTCAGATTTTCACAACTGATTCAAAAACTAATTCACAACCGATTACCCACTGCCATCAATGATTAACCACTTCATTTTTCTGGGCCCCACATTTACCAATATACCATCATTTCTATACACTAAACAAAAAAAAAGCACGCATGCCTCAATTTTCAACCGATTTGCAATCGGTTATCCGGTTCGGAATCAAAGTGGTTGGGAACTGAGAAGTGATTTGGCCAATGGCACCAAACTCAAATCAATTGGCAAACGGGTTGGCAACCGGTTTGCCCGTTGGGAGTGCCCTTATATGGCGCCCATGTCAGCAAAAATTTTGGTTACCTGATGAGGTCATCGGATACATACAAGAGCAATTATTGAAAGTTTGATACACACAATAAAAAATTCTAAAGTTGGATACATATAAGAGAGTTTTGGATAAAGCTGATACGTTTTCAGACATATAAACCTTTAAATAATTAACATTCTTTGAGGTTCAAGTTATAAAACAATTCCACAGACTATATTTTAGTTCACACTGCTTATAAAAATCACGATAGAAACATATTACCAAAATAGCTGATTAGGAAGAGCGTCAGTACTTTGAGCATCATTCGCAGTTGTTTTCTTTGGAAGTGGCGCGAATCCACCAAAGAAACCCCAAAATTCACCAGCCTCAGCATCACCCATCAGCATCCCATCCTCTATCATGAAACCAGAAACAAAATCTCAAGATATGAAACTAATTTGGATTTTACATAATATAAAATCCACTTACCAATAGTTGCTATATCACATTTCGAACGATGGTAAGTATCTCTGATATACTGCATAACTTCTAGTGCTTTAGCCCTTTCTTGTGTCGAAGTATTTGACCCATTAAACTGGAATATCTTATTTTTACTGTCTAATATACAAATGGCATCGTGTTTGAGTGAAGATCGAGCACAATGAACCTGCGTTCAGTAAATAATATTTTAAATAAGATAACTGGTCATACGTAATGAGAAGTGATGGAACAGGTAAAACGAATACATGCCTCTTGTACATGAACCACGTGCTTTCCTTTGCAAACAAACATACGAGTTTTGTGTTCTTGAGGTTCAGCTTCTTCAGGTATGATACATGGTTTAAAGCAAGAAAGAAATCTCTCGGTTTCATGTCCTTGTAATTCACGATACTGGACAGCTCGTCCTCCAAGAGCTGCATCGAGTTCAAGCGTTTTTATGGCTACAATGCCAGCTTCACCCTTTGACAATATAAAATTACATACAATTTATGTGATACAATTAATAATAAACAAATTCATGTAGATAAAAAATTTAGAAAAAAAAAAAAAAAAAATTTGTGTGAAAACTCACCTCACTTGCATCTTTACCTATCCAGTAGTGAATGTCATAGCGGAAGGCACCACTTTTTGAAGCATTGGTCTATAAAATGAATGGAAAATGCATAATTCAGTAAAAACAAAAGAATAATTAAACAATGGATTGTATTTCATTGGGATTTTGGGAGATCTATAATACAGTTAGGAGATTATACAAGTCTTTTCATGCTTAAACCGTAAGGGAAATACCACTGCAAAACACATACTCTAAAAACGACAGGTGCTATAAGGATTCGTTGTAATGTTTTTTAACAATTTCCAGGAAATGTCAAAATGACTGTCAACTATAAAATTATTATACATAGTAAGATAAGAGAACACACCTTTAATATCAAATAGGTTTCCCCTGTAAAAAATTTACCATAAGAAGACTCCGGGACAGCCACTGGGTTAGAATTTTCGATACGCCATACCTCAATTCCTCTGTAAATTGTCAAGGAAGATATAAAGAGGAACATCCTCAAAGAAAAAAATCCTATAATCTAACATACTGAATCAGAATCAATTGCTGTACTTTTTACATTATTTTTATAATAGCCTTCTTTAATCATTTACATATGGGCATTCTATTTTTAAAGCAACTAACTTGTAGTTTTAACAACATTAACTATTAACTATAATTAATTCTTATAAGACAAAGGATACGGTTTTTGTCCAGCTCCTTGAAAGACTGGGTCAACTTCTTTCATAGAAACAGACATTATGCTGCTACTTTATGCTTCCTTCAGTTTGGCGGTTTAGTACCAAAACCTGAACGGTAAATATGCATTATTATGTCAACTGCGGTTCAAGGTAACCATATAAATAACAAGTGCAGAAACATTTCATTAGATGAACAATAATCGGAAATACTAAATGATTTCAAAGTTCATTAAGTCAGAATCTATACATTAGTTCATTATCGATGACTCCTCATACAATACCACGTTATTATTATTATTATTAAATTATTAATCAATTCTTTTGTGATATAATTTGAGTAATGTCTAATATTATGGAATTATAAGCTCAACCAGTAACATTTCGCTAAAACTTCATCGTACCGCACCATTTTCACATGTAAATGAAACTCACAACATTTTCATAGTTGATATCAATCAGATAAATAACTGTGTGACACAAAACTTACGATATCAAGCATCACACAAAACCTAATTAAATCAAATCAACCTGAATTTCAATATACATTAACACGCACACAATGCAAATAAGAAATCGGAAAATGCATAAACATATTGTGATGAATCACTACATTACCTATAATTAATTAATTATGAACGTGTTAATCCAATCCAAACGTGTAAAATTATCTGAAGCATGTTGAATGCAGAATCGGGAAACAGAGAAAAATTGAAGAGGAGAGAGAAAATTTTCAGAGAAAGGCGAGAAATATGGAATGTTAAACCAAATCATGAAGGAAACAACCGCTTTTTTATTGGCTGTATTTATGTTTGTTTAATTTTATATTTTTTAGGGATAAAACGGAAATACTTGTAACCAAAAGGCAACATCTGAAAAATTGCACACCGTTAAAAGTAACTTTACTAGTATAGTCCTCCGTACAGCGCAATAACAAAATTACACTTATATCCTTCAAGGTTTAGTATTTATAAAAATCGTCCTTCCAATATGCAAGTAAGATCTATTCAATTACAGAGTATAAAGTTTATAATTATGTAATAAGAACTGCTGTTTTTTTTATTTTTCCCCTATGTAACATTTTAGTAACGGGGCAACCCTAATGTGGAATCCGTTTAGATCTGATCCGACCCTTCCTTAAGAATCACACCATGTTTCTTGTGAAATCGTGAGAAGATCTAATTATACCATATCTTTTGTGTCTCACACGTACGTTTACCCCGGGTCCATGATACCATTGGGGTAAAGTGACAATGGTACTATTTTGAGCGGATTGAATGCAAGGTTTATGTATCGACTCATGTTTTACATTTAGTTTAGCTTCGTTATATGATATTTTCATAGTTGAGATGTCGTTTATCAACATTATAAATATATATATATATATATATATATATATATATATATATATATATATATATATAATATTGGTTCGAACATATAACAGATAAAAATAGAAGGTACATACATATCTGCTTTATTTTCTATCAAAATATGCCATTCATTTACAAGCTATAGATAAAATATGAGTATAATAAAATAATGCAAAAAAAATATTATGTAGAAAAAACTAATAAATTCTTCATTTTCAGACTGAATTCTCACCAAATTTGGTTGAAAGGCTTCGGCATACGCTGAAATCTATAGAATTTGGAGGTTGAGTCAGATTAGGTGATTCGCTTTCCATTGGAGAAGGGAAAAAATCTGAGATGACTTCCCAAGATTGCTTATCAACCTTCTTTCGACGTCCTCCTTCCAAGAATGTCGGTTTTATTGGTGATTTAACCATTTCGACCTTCCAAGTCAACATCGCTACAATCTCTGACATGGGTGGCCTTAGGTTTGCATGAGGCTGAAGACATAATAAAGCCACACGAATTGTTTGCATTACATCTTTTTCCACATAACCGTCATTCTGCATTCTTGGATCTATGAGATTCGCCATCTTTGACTTCTCATACAGTTTCCATGCCTATTCCCATCAGAGATACAGAAAGAAACTTTTCATTGTTGGTTACTAGAATTATAGTTAGGATGGAAAATTATAAATATTTATGCAACTGGCTTACATATTCAGGAAGGTATTGCATTTCTAATGGTAAGGTAAGATCAGTATTTTTCCTGCAGCTAATGATTTCAAGCACCAGAACTCCAAAACTGTAAATGTCAGCCTTTTCCGATAGTTCTCCTTTAATGGCATATTCTGGGGCTGTATAACCTCTACAAATCAAAATAAACATATAATAACTTATATGACAGTTCTAGTTTCATGTTTTTTTATGATTACTAACTCACAATGTGCCAGCAAATGCAGTACTGAGATAAGCTTGATCCTCGGGGAAGAACCTAGCAAGGCCAAAATCTCCAATTCTGGGTTGAAACTTCCCATCAAGAAGAATGTTACTGGCTTTAATATCTCTGTGTACAATTCTGATGTGAGAGTCCTCATGTAGATACTGTAATCCCCGAGCAATACCCAAAATTATTTGGAACCGTGTACTCCAGTTCAGGTACTGATCATTTTGGCCTGATTGATGGAAATGCAATAATGGGTCATATTGATTTGGGTCCACCAAATTCCCCTATTTTTTTTCATATTAAAGTGAGTTTTAGACGTTTGATTTTGGTCACAAAATTTTCTTAAACTATATATATGTTTGATTAAATATTCTAAATATCACAAGACGAGCGTATAATACAATTACTACAATGATAAATTTCCCATCTTTTAGTACACTGGACATAGAGATTTTTGTACTTAGGCAGCTAGTAGAGGTGGTACTGGTACCCATTTAACTTTAAATGGGTCGATTTGGGTTATATTTTATCTCTAAGGTGTCAACTGGATTGAGCTAAACTATTTAACTACCTATCGAAAGGGTTGAATGGATCAAATGGGTCAAATTTCGATGCATATGCAAATGCATAAAAGTTCTTAAAGAAAACTATTGCAATACTATAGCTTTTGAGGTCATATTTATACATATTTATATTGATTACATATAAAACATTTGAACGAGATGGATAAAAAAGTGTTTCCTGGTCAGCCCAACCCAATCCAACCAGACCCATTTTGGCCCGCACTAAGAATTACTGATTTTGACACAAACCCGCTTTGACCTGTTGCCACACATTTTGCACCTATTGTATTTAAAAGAAAGTTAATGTGTATCACAAAGGGATCTTTAAAGAGTTTTACCATATATAATGAGGTCCAGACTCTTGTTCTTCATGTATTCATACACGAGTATCCGTTGAGATCCTTCAGAACAACAACCTAGAAGACGGACAAGGTTCTTGTGTTGTATGCTAGTTATCATTCTCACCTCTGCTAAGAACTCTGCATCTCCTTGTTGTGATTTGTCAAGAGACAGTTTCTTTACGGCAATTAGTCTCCCATCTTGTAATTTACCCTAGAATAGCACGTTAAATTTTGTATGTTAAAAGTCCATTGAATCATCAATAACTCATCCATCACTTCTCAAAATTCATTAATCGCCTCCCTTTCATGTAACTAGTTATGCTACTTACTGGCATATAAATTGGGTTCTTAATTAAGTAGAAGGAAGAACATGGATAAACGACTATCAAATAGTATTGTTTAAGGAAAAACTTACCAAATAAACGGGCCCAAATCCACCTCTTCCAAGAAAATTACTTTCATGGAAGTTTTTAGTAGCCTTCTTTAACGCTTGGAATCTAAAATAGCTTATCGTCCTAAGATTCCCACTGACATAATCTTTTGAAGCCACAACACAAAGGATGATCAGTTCATTTAGCATAGGTTTAGCACAAAATACATAAGAAAATAATATTGTTGAAAACAGCATGATAAAGTCACAACCTTTGCATCTTTTTTCACGCTTTTCGGACTTTCTAAGCCGTGCTGGTCTGACAAATTTCCAGAATACGTATAAAAGAATCAACAATATTAGCAGCACAATTAGCCCTCCAAGGAAAAAGAATATCGCCGACGGATGGTGCTTCTTAGCCGAGCTATCTTCATTAGAAGATATTGCTGCATAACATCCACAAGTGATGTTACAATTAATTAATATCTATATTAACTGATAATAGACTTTTTTAGCCCATATGCATAATCCTTCTCTACGGTTTTAAATGCTTAATCTATATAAGAACATAAGAGTCTATGTTTCTTGATGCAAATATGGCAACTTAAAAGAGTAACATACTAACATGATGATGATGATTATATATGTATATACCTTCAAGTAAGCAACGCATTTCTTCAATAATTTTGCAAAACAAGATCTTTATATTCCAATGCTTTCATTAGAAGAACTAAATATGGTGGGTGCAGTGTTAAAACTTTAAAGAAACCATTTTTCTCCAGTAGAAAGAAAAAAACAAAGAAAAAGGCAAGGCAAGTGACTAAAGACAACATGGAGATGATCGAAGTCAAAGTTGTTAATCGGAGTATACAAAGTTATATAGCAAAGTACAAATTACAAAACATTATGTGGCGAATTATGTTGATCAGAACTACTGCAGGGTCAACTTTTAAAATTGGATTATTAGTGCCAAAAATGCAGATGTAATTGGCATACAACATGCTGTCATCCACAAAGTGACTTTAACAAAGAGTATATATAATTGTTGATTGATATAAAGTTGTCACGAATTTCACAAGAAGTCGAAAATTTAAACAATAATGTTGTACTGGTTTATATATCAATGAAGCATAATGCTTATGATGTGTGAGCATATACCATACCAGTTATAACTTATAGCTATGGTTCTCTTATTTATAGCTACGTGGATGGTAGGATTGCCTTGATTGATTCGTGTTGGAATAAGACATTTGGTAAAATTGGTATTTGATTTGTATTAGGATTAGTATTTGGAGTTTGGTTAAAATTAGGTTTAATTAGTTTTCTCTGTATATAGATCATTAGTTTAGGAACTTTGGATCATCGAATCTGAATTTGTTAGATTGTTTGTACCTTTGAATTTAATTTGTTTGATTTGCAATTTGAAATTCGCTTCCGCTTAGCATTTGTTTTTAACTTGTTCTTTGTCGTTCGATATATCTCTAATAAGTAGTATCAGAGCTAGGTTCGATGCTTTGAATTAGTCATCTTTCAGTCGTCGACTAATTGTTGGCGATCCGGAGGGATCCCGTCTTTGTTTGAGTTTGTTTCATTTTCGTTGACTTGGTTTTTGGTTCATCAAATTTTGTGCAGCCGTAGGAGAATTGGCACTGCGGATTCGTTAACCGTTAGATCGTTGTGAAATTTGAACTGAAGATTTTAGACACATAGATCTACAAACTGGTTGGGATCTTCAATTGGAGATTTGAGTTGAGAGATATATATTTTCGAAGTTTCTGTTCGAATTTGGTTTTGGTTATTGTTTGTTTTTGGTGGAGCGATCTTTGGTTTTGGGATCCAATTGTATTTAGATCATTAGGTTTTGGATCGCGTTTGAATTTGAAAATTTGGATCGTAAAGTGGGCCGTTTGAACTTAGGGATTTGAAAATCGATTTGGAGTTTGAAGACTTGATTATTATCATGTCGTTTTGATTTGTTCGATTGTTTGAAATTTGTTATTTTGAAGATCTTCGTTTGGTGGGTTTTTGAATCTATTGCCCGAGTTTGATTGTTTGTTTTAAAGATCGAATAAAGCCCATTTGGTTTTGTTTGGTTAACCATTTTGAATTTATCAGTTAACGTTTAATTGTTAGGTTTGAATTCATCGACGCTTGATTTGGATTGTTTTTGAAAATTGATGGTTTTAATTTGTTTGAAATTTGAATTTGGCTAGTACCTCTATCGATATCTTTGAACAAGCTGCGGCATTTAATATGGGTTTTTTTTTATTTTATTGATTTTCTTTTGAGTGAGCCGCTGCAATTAAGATAAACATTGTAGAAAAAAGTACACCACTACTTTTTAAGAGACATGCCAAAAAGAAAAAACAAATCGTCGTGAGGCCAAAGAATTAAACAAGTAATCTAATCAATGTTTTGAAAACCGGTTGAACCGGCCCGGTCCGATCGGTTCAACCGGGATTTTGAGGTATTCCAACGAGTTGAGAACCGGTTTTGACCAAAGTTTAACCAGTCAATGAACCGCCCGATTCGGTCAAACCGGACGGTCCAATCAAGAACCGGACCAGTTTCAAACCGGTTTTGGACCAGTTTGGACCGGCGATCCGACCGGTTCAACCAGAACCGAAGCCTTTTCCGGTCCGGTTCGGTTTCCGGTTTTAAAAACATTGAATCTAATTATATTTCCAATGCTGGGTTTTCAATTAGTAGTAAATAATCAATTTAGCTTAGATATGTTCTCATGTAAAAACAAATGGTATATACATACAACATAATGAAAAGGGTTAAGTATCTTGAAATGTATTCAACTTGTCCCGAATGTCTATTGTATGTATCATACTTACGTGGGGTGTATTTAATACATCCAACTTTCAAAAACGGTTTATTGTATGTATTTTGATAACGTGTCATCTTCTAAGGACGTCACGTGACATCTTAAATGGATGACACATCATCAAAATACATACAATAAACCGTTTTTGAAAGTTGGATGCATTAAATACACCCCACGTAAGTATGATACATACAATAGACATTCGGGACAAGTTGAATACATTTCCAGATACTTATCCCTAATGAAAAATATTAATGTAGTTCATGTCATATTTTGTACGAAGTATAAGTTGCGCATACTCAACTCAACCCTAAGAAATAATGTAACTTAAGAAAGACTAGTCTATAAACGACTTTTTTTTTGTAAAATACTTCATCCCAAAATTAGTCACTAATATAAAAAACACACGAACTTAAACGAAAATGCATTTATTCTTGTTGACCATCATTAAAATTTCATTTTTACTATTTTCAATTATTTTGATTGAATTATTATAGAATAAGATAATTATTTCGAAACATACCAAAATAAAATAGAATGTGATAAATAAACTGAGACAAATGGAATATACAAAATCACTAAATCAGTACAAGGTGAAAAATGTGAAAGTAGATCCACTCAAAAACTTAAAAGACATTAACTCAACCTTGTACTCCTAGTAGTATTTAATCTTGATTTGCTTAAGTAAGGAAACAAGGATTTAAAGAACATAACATGCCAAATAACACCCAAAGATGGCAACAACCACAACACCAACAACTAAAACACCCCAACACAAAACACTTCCTATCATCTTCCTCTTACTCTCACTATTTATTCTAACCATTTTCCTCTTTAATAAAAGAACTATCGACCCCAATTTATCTATCTACACAACAACAGCAGCAGCAACAACAACAGTAGATCCATACAACCCACGTCCAGAATCCAAAACTCAAACTGGGTTTACCGACTCTGAAACCATAGGAAAAACCCCAATTCTTGAAACCAACTCAAAAGATTTAGACTTTATTAATGATGATGACTCAATTCCAAAAAATGATACTGGGTTTGTTGATTCTGAACCTATAGATGAAAACCCATTCCTTAAAATCAAATCAAATGAAACAGAATTGGTTAATAATGACGACTCAGTTTTAGAAATTGAAACTGGGAATGTGGAGAAAACGCGTGAATTAGTTAAAAAGAGTGTGGATTGGGGAAGGAATTGTAATATGCATTCTGGGAAATGGGTGAAAGACGAAGAATACCCGATTTATAAAGCTGGATCTTGCCCTTTTGTTGATGAAGCTTTTGATTGTAAACAAAATGGGAGATCTGATGATAATTTTATGAAATGGAGATGGCAGCCGGATGAATGTGAGCTTCCAAGGTTAGTACTTTTATGATTGTTAGCATTAGTTAATGATAATGTGATTAATGTTCTATAAATTCAGTGTGTTTAAGCATCAGTTATGTATGAATTGATCATAGATTGTTTGATTTCTTGAGTATAGGCAGTACATTTAATGCATAATTTTGTCTGTTGTAAGCCTAAATTGGAGTGCAGAAAAATAACTTGCATTAATGAACTACTATAACCTTTAATGTTATGTTATGTACTGCATTTTTGTCAAAGAAACATGCTTCATTTGACTAGCATATAGTTTATTTAACAGTATTTTGAGTTTTTGACTTTAAATCAATAGTTCAAGATCAGTTTTGAGGAAATAGAACGTTTTTGTGTATCAAAATCAATGTTAGTAATATGTAATGATAACGAATAGGTAAAGAAGCAACTTTTAGGTTGAAACATTCGCTGAAAAAGAATTTAGGCCTTTAGGAACAAATATAATAATGCATCTTTCTTTAGTTTCAATGTACCATGGTGTCAGATAGGGACATTGAGGTATGCCTTAATAGTGAAAAAATGGATACTATGTGTGATTGACCTTGAGTTATGGCTAATTATGTGTTTAGGTTCAATGCAACTGATTTCTTGGTGAGGTTAAAAGGAAAGAGATTATTGCTCGTCGGAGACTCAATGAACCGGAATCAGTACGAGTCGCTTCTTTGCCTTCTATATGAAAGCCTTCCTAATAAGAGTAGAATGTACGAAATTCACGGCTACAAAATAACCAAAGGAAGAGGCTATTTTGTTTTTAAATTTGAGGTGAAACACTTTCTTTCATATCCTTCAACAAGACAATTATTTCTATAATCTTGCTCCTTAAATTAGTCCTCTTGTATAATGAATAATTTAGGATGTAGTGATGTACATATTAAGAGCCAAAGATTCTTAAAGTTGTGTTGTATTGCATGTTGCTGAAATTCCATTGAGAAATAAGGTCTACTGCTATGTTTTGACAGGATTATAACTGCACAGTTGAGTTTTTGAGGTCTCATTTTTTGGTGAGGGAAGGAACTCGAATCAATGGACAAGGAAACTCGAATCCAACATTATCGATAGACGTAATTGATAAATCAGCTGGACGTTGGAAGAAGGCTGACATTCTTGTCTTCAATACTGGACATTGGTGGGTTCATGGAAAAACTAGTAGGGGGTATGTACACTGATTCTTGTAAAGTCTTTCCAGAGCTAATTTATTTCAGATTAATACGGAGTCTCTTCTTAATCAGAAGCGTTGATTGCATATGCAAGTGTTGGAATTGATAGAAGCGTTGATTTTGCAGGAAAAGTTATTTTAAAGAAGGTGAATACGTTTATCCAAAGTTTGATGCCGTGGAAGCTTTTAGGAGAGCATTGAAGACATGGGGAAAATGGATTGATAAAAATATGAATCAAGATAAGTTGGTCTTTTACCGCGGCTATTCATCTGCTCATTTCAGGTACCGTCTTTCTAGTTTCCTTCTTATTTGTAGAAGGATGGATTTTTTGACTTTTGGAGTCGAACCGAGTTGTGTTCATGTTCAAGATATCCAGGGTCTGTATCATAAATTTAGCACCAAGTAGTTTTAGAAGTGTTCTGGAAAATATAACATAGCAGTATCACTTTTATTTTAATATTGCCTATTTGACCCCAAAAATCAAAATTTGCTTGTTTTAGATTTCGTAATCTGTAAAAGGTTGAAAATCACCAAAATTTTCTTGAACTATACTATTAAAACAGAGGTGGAGAATGGGATTCAGGTGGAACATGCCATGGCGAAGCTGAGCCCATCAAAAGTGGCCGAATCATCGAAACCTATCCTCAAAAAATGAAGATAATTGAGGAAGTGATCCAAGAAATGAAATTCCCAGTTGTGCTTCTAAATGTTACAAGGTTGACCAACTTCCGTAAGGACGGTCACCCTTCAGTTTATGGCAAAAATGTGACCGGTCTTAAAAAGGTCTCAACTAAAAAGGAAGATTGCAGCCATTGGTGTCTTCCAGGAGTTCCCGATGCTTGGAATGAACTCATCTATGCCACATTAGCTGCTCAAACAAGGTAACCGAATAATGATCAGAATTCATAATGGTCAGTTTTAGAGGAACGGAAATAGTGTTGTATGTTGTCAAATGTAAAAGTTTTGTATCCTATGGTACATATATATATTACACACAATAGGGCAGCTCAAATTTCCACCGCCAGTTTCATGCAACTTGGTATATACTACATAGTATTTAAGTTTTTAGTTCTTGATGTTACTAGTGCAGACACGGAAATGAACCTTTTGTTCTTCATCATTTTACATGGAAAGTTGTAGGGGTTAAGTTATTGGCTTATTGCTACTGTTAGTTTAAACTTGGCATAATTTTATATGATAGAAATGAAAAAATGATTTATCCTCTGTATCTCTAATTCTTTCTCATATTTTATCCTTACAAATTGTACTTCATTTGTTACTTGTTAGCAACACAAGATTATAATCATTGTACAACGATATAGAACAGAAGTAAACACAATATATGGATACATATTTTGAGAGAAAAATATTATATACGGCAGAACAGATTCAAACTTCATAAGAATGTATATAAGAGAATTTTATATATCTGGTAGATTTTGAATAAGTGGAGTGATAAATAGAACAAAATACATGTTACATACACCAAACTTATGCTTTAAAGTGCTTGTACTACAGTTTGGTGTTAATTAATTTGTTGTATCTATCAACTCCTTTTGAATAATAACTAAAAACTAAACTATTTCCCAAGATGACGTACTTTACAGACATTCCTAAAAAGAGTTATGTGATTTGCATTGTAAACGATATTACAGTAATTAGAAACTCCATCTTCAACTGGTCTATTCTGCACTCCCCCAGCAGCATTCGTCCGTCTGAACATTGGGACAGTAACGAGAAAAATGCCCCACTCCTCCACATTCATAACAGTTACCGGATCTCCTCTGCACCAAGCTCTGCTGGCCTCGCGCTCCAAACTGATGGCGTCTCGACGTTCTCAAATTTCCATAAAGTTTGATATCATTGAATTTGAAGGTCAGAAACGAAGGACTTCTGGTCCATCAAGACCTTTACGCGAGTCCTGGTAGACTCTGTAACTCATCCCTGTTTGAACGTTATGGCCATTTGAAAGTATTTCATGTCCGCGGTACTATTCTCGGCCACCTGAATTGTGTGTTTCTGATCAAAATCCATGATTTTACAATACACTGTCACTAATCTAGTTATCTATGTGACAAACAATCATTAACCAAACATGTGACAAATCATTACTAACTAACCCATCTTATTTAACTCAATTACTTATGGTTCTGCATGTAAGTCCTTGAATACTTATATAGCAGTTTTACAGAATCTGTTCATCACCAATAAGTAGACGTATCAAAACACGAATATTATCGTGATTTGGATCTGAATAACTATGAACAGTCCATGACCCAAAACATGAAAATATAACGATTGAATGAGAAGAAATAATCTCTTTTACAAACTCTACGAACAATGAATCATCATTATTGCACAAAACGCAATCGCATATTATCAAAAAGATAATGAAAAATGAAGGTCTTGTGACGGAGATAGCCATTTCGTTTTGGTATTATTAGTTATCAATACTTGTGAAATTTGTGTAGACATCAAATTTGTGCATGTCAACCCATTTGGATTGAATATACAATTTGGACACCCAACTTTTTGTTTTCTTATTTTAACACTAAAATAGTAAAATATATAGATTGCCCACTTTGTCATTTTGATGGGATAAAAACTGAATGTTAGTATTGACGTGTTACAGATATCAAATGTGATAGAGAAGAATAGATGCGACAATTTCAATCCACTTACCTAAAAGGTAGAAAGCATGACTAAGTTGTACATGTACCTAAAGAGGTACATGTACCTAAAGAGGCAAACACAAGTATCCACTTATTATATAAAATACTAGATCATAACCCGCAAAATTTACGGGCTAGTTAAGTTATAATACTTGATGTAGGTAATCCTCTAACGCTACTAATCTACTCATAGCCTTATACATTTGAGACATGTAAGTGAACACATTTGATGAATTGGTGGAGAAAATCATTACAACATTAATCATTAATTCTGCGAAAAAGGGTTGCAATCTTACAATTCCCTCAAATATTAAACTTTTTCATCAATAGTCACTATCTCTATCAGACAGTGTAATTTTTTCAACTACTTGATTCTCAATTAGCTAATACAAAAACTAAACTAAACAATAATCTAGCACATTGTACCATATTATTCAGTGACAAACACTATGTGTATAATAAATAAACAATACCTAGAAGTTTAAAACGGTTACAAACTTATAACTTAATTTTATTCAAAATTTAGAAAAAATGATCTAAAAAACAAATAATAAATAGAAAATAAAGTTACTTTAAAAGAAACTATTTTAATGATACAAAAAATCAAAAATTTACCTTCTTTAGCTCTTCATGGACTAGCTCCTTAAGTTTCTCAAAGATGACTTGATTTTGTTCTAGATGATTGTAATATTCCTAAATATATTATAAAAAACATAGGTACAATTCTACGACATTAACAACTTATAATAAGATTGATAATAATTAAACATAAAATATTGTTAGAGATACATCCAAATGAACGAATACGAAGAACAAACAAATACGAATACGAAGCGGAAGCTAACAAATTCAAATTCTAAATCAAATTCAAACGGACCGAACAAACTAACAAATCAAACAAAATCAAATTCAAAAGGTACAAATTTCCTTAACTAATGATCTCTATTTATAGAGAAAACTAATTAAACCTAATCCTAAACAAACTCCAAATACTAATACTAATCCTAAACCAACTCAAATACCAAATTTACTAAACAAACCCTTAAAGTTTAAGTCATATCCCAACAATCTCCACCGTGACTTGAACTTCTTCAAACTTCGAACCAAACACATACCAAATCAAATTTCAAATTTTAAACGCTAGTGATACTAGCCAAATTCCAAACGAATCAAACGACCGATTTTCAAAAATGATCCAAATCAAATGCCGATGAATTCAAACCATACAATCAAACGTTAACCGACAAATTCAAAATGGTTAACCAAACAAAACCATATCGGCTTCAAACGATCTTCAAAACAAACAATCAAACTCAGACAACAAATTCAAAAACCCGAAAAACGAAGATCTTCAAACTAACAAATTTCAAAGGATCGAACAAATCCAAACGACGTGATGATAATCAAGTCTTCAAACACCAAATAGATCTTTAAATTCCAAATATCCAATTCAAATTCAAACGACCCACTTATTTGATAAGGATTACGGTCCAAATTTTCAAATTCAAATATGATCCAAAACATAATGATCTAATCACAATTAGATCCCAAAATCAAAGATCGCTCCACCAGAAACCAAATTCAAAACGTAACCCAAAATTGTCTAGCAAAATCGACAAGCAATATATCTCTGCTGGAAGCTCAAATCAAAGATCCCAACGGTCAAAGTGTAGATCTATGTGTCTAGAACCTACAGTAAAAATTTCATGACGATCCAACGGTTAACGAATGCGCAGCACCAATTTTACTACGTCTACGCAGAAATCGACGAACTACAAAACCAAAAATGAAAACTAAACGAATTCAAAAACAAAAGGGATCCCTCCGGATCGCCAACAATTAGTCAACGACCGGAGGATGACTAATTCAAAGTGTCGAACCTAGCTCTGATACCACTTGTTAGAGATATATCCAAACGAACGAATACGAAGAACAAACAAATACGAATATGAAGGGGAAGCTAACAAATTCAAATTCCAAATCAAATTCAAACGGACCAAACAAACTTACAAATCAAACAAAATCAAATTCAAAAGGTACAAATTTCCTAAACTAATGATCTCTATTTATAGAGAAAACTAATTAAACCTAATCCTAAACAAACTCCAAATACTAATACTAATCCTAAACCAACTCAAATACCAAATTTACTAAACAATATCCCAACAAATACAAAGTTGAAGTTTTTATAATCCATATTATCAAAAATACATAACAATAAAATGTAAATCAATAGAAGTGGAATGACTTATTTGTGCATATTCAAATAAGTTATTTTCTGTCTAAAATTGCACCTCTTCAAAGCTTAAATTACCTCTGCGCGTCTCATTTTTATTTTCTTTTCTATAGATCAATGTATATCAGTTAATTAAAGTGATTCCACCGCGATATTCCTTTGTAAAATCTTAACAATTTTATTGTTTATGTGTACCTTTTGATCGGCTAACATGGATTGGTATTCTTGAACACCATGTGAGTATGCAACATTAGAATTAATGCATTCATTTGACAATGCCTGCAAATCAAAAATTAAGAACTACAAAGTCTAGATAATACTACATCCGTCTCAATATAATTGTGTAGTTTTAACTTTCCGAAGTATTTCTTTTTCAACTTTGACATTTAATATTTTGTTTATGTTATATAATGCTTGATGGAAAATATATGAATGGATTTGTATTAAATGTATATGCATTGGTATAATTTTCAGCAAATATTACATAACATGCACAAATAAAAATATTTAAACTCAAAGTTGAAAAAAAAAAAAAACTTCAAGCGGACAATTATGTTAGGACAAATGTAGTAGCACATTAAGTAACCTACGATTATTTAGAGATCAACGTAAGGTTTTTGAACTACAATGAACATTTGTAGAGATAATATACGTAATACTTAAAAATAATGGATAATAATGTTACTTGCATTGACTTCTTTTCATAATTATTTTCACGTTTGATGTTTGTAGAATCTGATGATGACACAAAGAGACCTACAATGTCTACAATAATATAAATTAACCGAGTATTCAAATTGTAAATAATGATAATAATAATAATAATAATAATAATAATAATAATAATAATAATAATAATAATAATAATAATAATAATAATAATAATAATAATTTTTGAACACTATTAAATTAGGACTATAAATATTAAAATTAATTGTATTAAATAAGTGTGTTGACTAATCCAAACTTGTAATTAATAAGGGTATTAGTGGAATTTAGGTGTAAATTATTTTAAAGCTTATTTAATCATCAAGTTACTTTGAATCAATGGCTTAGATTATGTTAACCTAAAATATGGATGGTAAGGATTAATTTTTGAGTACTAAGATTAGTTAATATCTACTATCTTTTAATAGATATAAGAGAGAAGAGAGATTACAAATCAAAATATTTTCTCAATTACATTATTGCAGCATAAGGTACGAGTTACAAAAATAGACGTGGAACAAGAACCACATCATGTAACCATATTGATCCCGATGTGGTTTCTAAAGTGATTCTTTAGATATTGGTAGAAACATAGTACGTGAAAGAAGAAGCTTATGCATTTAAGGGACCAAAATTAAGGTGGATCCTGAACTTAAGTACAGCCATGGTCGTCTTTGAAGATGGGTGAGGTGGTCGACCGCTCAGGGTCTCCGAATTATAAAGGTCTCAAATATGTATATGTTTGTGCATATGTATGTGTGTATATACATATACATATAATGTGATTGTTGACTGCAACAAAAAAATGTCCTAGCTGTTTCAAAATTGAATGGGACACAACAAAAAAGTAAGAAAATTAGTTTATTTTTCGACATAGGGCCTCATTTCGATGATCATTCATGATTTTACCCAGGGCCTTCAAAAACTCAGCGAGTACAATCATACCAGATAAAATGAAGCTCGATATGGTTATCAGTGAGATCATCACAAACAATAAGTGAGATCATACAGTGACGGATGTATGTGTTATGAAGGGTATGCACACGCATACCCTATAGGCAATCCAAGTGGTGTAAAAAAATAATTATTCATGAAGTTTTTTATATCGTTAACTATTAAATGCATACCTTCAAGAAAAGTCATGCACACCCCCACTTTGAAATATCATTGAAATTTAACACTGAATTGAAGAAATTCAAAAGAATCATTGTAGCATTTTTGCTCTCACAAAATGTCCATGCTCAAATTAGTATTTCGAATGAAATAGATACAAAAGGTTAATTCTCAAACATTAAATAAATATTTTTTCTGATTCACCATCTTCACTTACGGTATACATTACCAAACTAGCCACCTCTTCCGCTCTCACCAACGACCCCAACCCACGACAGCCTCTCTTTGTCCAGACGGCAATCGCTCTCCCTTCTCCATCATTCACCGCTCTTCGCTTGCTGATAGATGCTATGCGCAACTTCCGCTACTGCCTCTCTCGGCCTCTCTTCTACATATGTGACTTGTATTTTTTACAATTAATTGTACTTATTTTGCTTCAGAATTGCTTTATTTTTAGTGTGCATTATTACTAACTGATTGTTATTATTAAAACCCTATAACATGTTTACTTTATTGAATTTTTTATCATTCAGTTTTACACTGAGTATTTGGTTAACTAATAAACTAAATTGTTAAAAGTTGTTAACAGAAAGTTAGTATGTGTTAATTGGGATTGTAAAGTTGATATGAATTGCTTGCCTTATTTTTTAAAATTAGAAGAGCAAATATGTTGTTCAAGACTTTTTGATTTAGCAAGTACTATATATTTAGTTAAATAATAAGTAGCTAGTGATGTAGATTGTATATTTGAATTTTTTTTCTTAACAAGTAAGAGAGAAACTGACCCGAAAACTTGATCGAAAAATCGTACACTTATCTTTTGCTTATCATGAAAAAAAAATACCCATCAAATTGTGAATATCCGGTGACAAATTGCTAAATCCGCCACTGAGATCATACATCTTACTCTTACATGAGTTATATAGTGTTTGAATTACATAGATATGTTGAATCCTGTACGAAGTAAAGGTACTTTGTACGTAAACACGGAGTACAACGAAAGAATTTAGAGGATGATAAAGCAAATTTACCCATGATAATATTCCGTAAGAGTATTAAAATTATAAACTTTTGGTGTGTTTGGGACAAGTGATTTAAGAGACTACGAAAGATTCTAGAAGATTAAACTTCTATTATTTACAGTCTCACTTTCTTAAAAAGTAAATAATTTTTATTTGGCAAACAAAAGAATTCGATAAAAGAAAATTTCTAATAATCTTTTTCATAGAACTTACTTAAAGTAAATTGTATAAAGAATCTCATCAGTCACGATCTAATAACATACGAGAAAAGTTTATCAATTTAGAATAGGAAGTTATGAGTTCAAAATTCATTACTCCGTATATTTGTATGTAGCACACATTTACTTCGTATGCGCTAATTTTTAGGTTTAGTTTTTATAGCAAAAAATTATCTCGGTAATCTAGACAAAAACGCTCTTAGCAATTTTAAAATATAAATTACCTTTCCAATGATGGGTGTTGCATCTAAAAAAGTACCTCTCGGATCACTCACACAAGATATATATCACCATAACGAAATTTAGTACTGCCTCTCACACAAGCATCAATATAATACAGTATGAATATAAATATAAATAATATAAAATGGAAATATAAATATATAACTCTCGGATCACTCACACAAGATATGTTACCATGAATTATGAGGTCAAAATCTATTTTGGTACTCTGAATTTGATCAACCGAGTTTTCTATTACCCTGAACTTGTAAATGTGTAGCATGGTACCCTCAACTTAGAAAATGGGTTAAATTACTACCTTCACTCGGTTGACTCAGTCATGTGAATGGCACGTGACATATGTTTCGTTAAATTTGACGGAACGTGCACATCTTTCGTCAGATACTCATAGAATCCTCCATTTAAAAATCTCATGGATAAAGATGAGCACTACCAGTAAACACTCGAACACCGATAGTCATAATCAAATACTCCATATACATATACTTCCAAAATTATAACATCAACAAAAAAATACATGATCATATATTATAAAATTTTAATATTCATCGCCACTTAGTCCATTAACATCTTCAATTCAACGAACTTTTTATTAATTGATTCTCTTCAATTTGACCTGCATAGGATAAAACAATTACTCTGCTGTTCCTGTTAAATTTATGTAATAAAACAAATTATATGAGTAGTTGATACAAAGTTTTGTATATGGGATTATACCAACACCCGATTATAAACAAGAAAAGAAATCCCAAATGGAACTCAGTTACTATTTTAAATTTCAGGGTTCCTATTCACAAAAAGTAGAATTCAGATCCAAACAAATATGAACCAGGGTTTGGATCGAAAAACAATTATGTAAAAATAAATGAAGATGTTACCTATAAAAATCTTACGACAGGAATTTGATTTTGATCATGAAGAATTTAAGATTGGAGAGTTGATATATACAACAAATAAATTACTACTTACAACAAACAGTACAAATATTAAAGGTCACAGTACAAATAGTATTGTGCATAAGTATGATATCTCAATAAGAAAAAATGTTGTATTTATCACCTCCCTTAAAATTGACATCCATTTACTTTTGCCACCTAACCAAAGATTTTGAAAGTTCCGTGAAATTTAAGGAAACATATGTCATGTGCCAAGCACATGACTGAGTCAACTGAGTGAAGGTAATAATTTAATCTATTTTTCAAATTGAGGGTACCATGCTACACTTTTACAAGTTCAGGGTAGTAAAAAGCTCGATTGGTCAAGGTCAGGATACCAAAATAGATTTTGACCATTAATATTTAGTAAACGAAATGCCAAATTTTAGTAGTTTTTTAAGCATCAATATAATACGAATATATAAATAATGCGGAGTATAAAATAGAAATATATATAGACTGTATTAGTAAAGTCGTCACCCCTGGCAACCACTTAGAGCATCCACTTGCTTCTGAAAGTCAAAGTGATCCTCTTTAATTTGCACATGATGATGAGTACGTCACAAGTGGTTGCAAAAGTCACATCAAAAGAATAACCTAATCGAACCCCATTACTAATCTACTGGCCGGGCCCCACATACATCATCTTGAACCAGCTATATGTAGATTTATTTTTAAGGTTTTATCGATGGGATTTGATAGATACAACAAATAATTTACTTCTTACATTAAAGTGTACAATCATTAAAACATACAAGTGAACTAAAATTTTGATGTTTGAATAAAAATTTTTATTGTATTTATCATTACCCTTATCTATACATACCATTAAAAAATACTCACTATACCTTTAATCTATTAGAAAAAATAGAAAATGTATAGTAATAATTATATTTAAAATAAAAAATAAAAGAAAATGATATGGTTAGTAGGAAATTTTTTAAGATTTCCGATTATTATACAAAAAGTATTGGAAGTGATATAATTACGGTGTTACAAATTTATAATGTGAGAGAACACTTCCCTAAATTCTAAACCTATTAACTTTCATATGACATGCATTATTATACAGTAAGTTTTTTAACTGATACTCTGTATTTCATCAATCATAGAACGTTGTCAAACTAAATAACTTTTAAATGTTTTGGTTTCTAATTCACAACTATGTATTTATTTTCATACATGTGTTAACCAAAAAAAAAAACGTATTTGTTAATTATATATACTACTCCCTATTTTTTTAATCATAAAGGAAGTGTACGTATTCGTATTCTGGTCGATAAGTACCATCAAAATCCATTGACTTTTGTCATCCAACATGCATCTTTCTTTTTTAAATTTTGGAGAATACTGCTTACTTTACAAAATAAATAAAATAACAAAAATATTGAACAAAAACGGATCTTTTATAAATCTGAGGCTCCCCCTCTTTCTTTTTCTCTTTACATCTTACTCCCTTCTACTTGGATTAATTTACAAACAACACCTCCATTTTAACATCCTACTGAATTTGTAAACCAGTAAAACTTGTAGGTAACGGCGTCGGTGTATGATGATGACGGTGTTCTCTATCATATGTTACAATCAGCATCCTTGAATCCGTTACTGCTAACTCTACTCGCTTCCTTGCTGGACATCCTTTTGATGAATTGCATTTATAATACACTCTGCAAATTCACAAATCAAAATAAATCTCAATAAATATTAAATCAAAAATTCTACACAAAAGTAAAAAGAATTTTTTTACAGTAATTAAGCAGATTAATTAACGTTGATTACCTTGGAAACGGTGATCCGTCTACCTTCTTCTCGCCGTATTTCTTCCATGAGTAATCATCAGCCGGTATACTATCCACTTTAGATCCGGTTATCGGTATTTTTTTAATCCTCCGTTTCGTTTCCGTTTTCCTGAACAAAACAATAATAAACAAGTTAATTAAGCTATACATTGCTGAACGGCGCACGATATACGAGTAAGATATGGCTTCGCTAAAATGCGCAGTGTATAGGTTAATCATTCGGTTCATACCTTCTTTTACAGCAATGGCAACTAGAGCGCGACACAGAATGATTCTCTCCTTTAGATCCGTGTACCGAAACAGAAGGAGTGTCGGTACCGAGTCGTTTCCGGTGAGATGATGGAAGCGGCGGTTTTCTCGACGAAAACGACGGTGCCGGAGCTACTATACCTAATGACGATAACTGTTTTCCGTTCGAAACACTTCCTTCAGCTAGCGATAATACAGGAGATGACGTCATAGACTGAAACGACGACGTTGTGTCAATAACCGGTGGCTGTTTTGGCGATTTCTCTTCCGATTGTGATGAAATCGACGGCGTGTGTGGATCGGAGGACGACGGTGAAGGTCCTCGGCGGAACCGCGCGTGGCCGCTGCGTTTCAAGGCGGAAACAGCTTGCTTGAAATTAGATGAAACGGTGAAATCGTGATTCTGGAAAATGCGATTCAGGTGTTCAACGGCTTGAATTCCTACTAAATCAACCGCCATTGCTGTTGAATTTTGAGCGTTACAGATCAGGAATTGGGAGATGAGATGGATGCAGATTGGAGAAAAAATAGGGGTTATAAAAGAAAGGGGTTGGGGAAATCACAAGTCAAAGAGATGGAAAGATGATCGGACGGTTGAGATTTGTTTGACTTTCTGAAAAGCATTAAATAAACAGACAAATTAACAGAGCATCATTTCAGAAAGTCTAACAAGGACTGAATCATTTTATCAACATAATAAAAAAATAGTATGAATAAACAAAGAAATGACAAAGAAAGGGAAATGTATAGTATTAATTAAATCTTGAATTCATATACTGTATATTTTGGTGCAACATAGTCCGTATATATTTATATAAAATTGACTTTATTGTTGTTTTTATATTGTTTTCAGCTGAATACACATGTAAAATACTTTTATCATATTATGCTAGGTTCTTACACATGGTTTGTAGTATTATATTCCTTTATAAACTTTCGAATGTACTCGTTTTATTAGTAATACTTAGAGAACTTGTTTGTTAAATCTGTAGTGGTAAATAAATAGTACTGTATAAATTAAATATTATAATCTAAAGATGTTGTTTTCATCATTATTTTTTGATAGAATTGTCATAAGTGTTTCATAACTTATGTGTATAGTGTAAAATATTTAATGCACGATTATGATAGATTTATAAAATTAATATCAACGTACCATAACTAAACTAACTTTTAATATATAGCACTTATATTTTTATAAAAGAATGTCAAGCGGATGACATACCAAAATTTAAGAGGTGAGTTGATAAACCTCTCAACTATCATATATTTAGTGTGTTTTTTTAAAATAAGTAAGAATATTTTAGGTCACGTATACAAAATGTTGATTTAAGTTCAACTAATTTTTCCAATTAAAAAAATTCCGTTGACTGTGGACTATTATGATAACATTCTACAATACTCACTGACTCACAAACCAAATAACTTTTTATAGACAAAACGGACAAACTGCATTTGAAAATGCCTGTATTAGTTTGAGACTTTGAATCGAGTTTTTGACTATGGTACATCTTTTGCAAAACTAAATTTTCAGAATCAATTAAATTCACAATATTTTACATCTTCATACGATTCAATTATAATTACTCCGTACATTATCACAATCATGTTATGTCCATGAGTAATAACGTTAATAACTTAACCGTGTCCATGACAATAACTACACGGTGCTTGAAATTCGCATGACAACACTCTTTTTACGTGGCAACTTTATTTTCAAAGCGAATAATTTTATCATAAGAACATTGCAAAGCTCTCAAAACTTCAAAGGAATAGACTAACCGGATATCCCAGGTGGTCTGGTTTCAAGTAAAAATTATGACAAAAGCTATTGCTAGTTAACGACAATTTGAAATTCAGAAGGGGCTCACGATTCTCTTTGCATACTATCGTGCGACATGTGTTGTTCAAACATCCTCCCAAACAGCAGAGCAATAAACAACGTTGAGACACATTCACGCGAAAACTATGTTTGGTCAATGGTCATCACTGCTAACTATATGTTGGCAAAAAATTAATCTGTAAATATGTGTTGCACAAAATTTCCCCAATTTCAAATTTTTGTAGATTTCAATTGATTAGTTAACACTTAAGACTAAAGTGAAAGTATGGTCAAGGTAGTTTCACTTTAAAAAAAAAAAAAACCTAAGAAATTTGGGTTGCCATATCGTAACGCAGGGGAGAAATTGAGTGTGATTGGTTGTAGCTAGCATTATTAATTAGGTACAAATATACCATCATTTGGGGCCACATGAGTGGACTATTTTTCTCAATTGGGGACATCTTTTAAACACACAAGTGTAAAGAAAAACACCAAATTTGATTCTCCACTTTGGTCAAATTTAATGGAATCTTGATGCCAAATTGCCATTCTAATTAGTTGATAACCCTCTAATTTGCTTTTAAGTTAACTCGAAAATTCGACATGTTATGTTTAGTTTCCATTCTAGGGTAAGAGCACAGGGAGTGCCCGCAATTCTTCCACCGTTCAACATAGGAGAACGCCGATCACCGGCGTTCGGCGCTCCGGGCCGGCGTTCGTCCCCGGCGTTCGGATCAAAACGTTGGGTTTGCAACGTTTAAGTTTTTTTTTTTTTTTTTTTTTCGGGTTGCAACGGATACAAGAATTAAAAAAAAAATTAAAAATTAAAAAACTATCCGTTTTTTTGGCCGTTGGGCATTTTTCTTTTTTCTTTCAAAAATCTTTTTTTTACACTATAAATACACACTCAACTTCCACCATTTTTCACACCTCAAATCTTTTCTTCTTCTTCTTATTTCTATACTTTGTAATTTGTAAAAACTAAACAAAAAAAAATGTCTCAAAACCCAAATGACCCATTCAACCTCCAATCACAATGGAATCCATTTCCACCAAACTACAACCCCCAAACACAAGTTCCAAATGCTCAAATGCCGGGTTTTGGTCAAACTTACAACCCGCAAACAACACAATCATCTTCATACAACCCGTGTCAATCACAAGTTCCACCCACCCAATTCCCGCAAATGACACCCGAGTACCAAGAATTTTTGTTATGGAAGCAAAGTCAAGTGCCGCCGCCGTTGGAGCATTCGGTTGAGGCCGAAACACCGACGTCGTCTCGGCCCAATAAATCAAAATCCAAAGTAGTCGAGTCGCCGAAGAAAAAGAAAGTAATATCGGTCCGCAATTATTGGACGTCCAAAGAGTAGCTACTTTTAGCTCAATGTTGGATTTGTAATCCGAAGATCAAAACCGAGGCATCGATCAAAAAGGAGAGTCATTTTGGTACTTGGTGAGGGACGAGTACAATAAACGTGCGGATAAGGAAAAAGTCGTCCAACGGGGGAAAGACGCATTGTCGTCTAAGTGGACTTTTTTGAACAATCGTTGTCATAAGTATCAAGGAATCGTTGCTAGGTTGGGAAGAGAAAGGCATAGCGGTGAAAAAGATGAAGATTTTAGGTTGCGGTGTTTAGAGACGTTCCGGTTTGAGTCGAAATCGGCTTTTGGTCAAGAGCTCGCTTCGAATTTTTTCAAAGATAAACAAAATTGGTTGGTGCCCGAGGCGGTTGTAGTCGGGCGTAGGAACAAGCGAAGGGAGACGGTGGACTTGGAAGATGTAGCTTATGATTTGGAGAATGACTTGGAGAATGAAGTGGAGAATGAAGAAAACCCGAACGCCGCCCTTTTTGGAGATGACGTACACCCGCGGCCACTCGGAAAATCAAGGCGTCCTAAAAGTGCCAAAACATCTTCCGACACTTCTACTAAAAGTAGCACGCCTTCTTTTGATGAGTCGATCACAACAAACTTTCAACAATTGACTCAATCCAAAGCTAGCGTTTATCGTACCCGAGACATCGCCGAAGCAATGCGGGTTTTGAAGATGACAACGGATGGCTTATCGGAAGATGACGCGTGGTTTCTCAACATGGAAAAGGAGAAGATTCGCGAAAAGTTTGGGTGGAGGCGACCGAGTTCGGGTGGTGGATCGGGTTCGGGTGGTGGATCGGGTTCGGTTGGTGGATCGGAGACGGATGACGAATAATTAAGTATTTTCAAATTATCGTATTTTTATTATGTATTTTTAGGAACTTTAATTATGTATTTTAGGATCTTTAATTATCGTATTTTAATTATGTATTTTTAGGAATTTTAATTATTGTATGAAAGTACTTTTTAATTTAATGTTATTTGTTTTTTTTTGTATTCTTTTATGTATTTAATTTGTTTTTAGAAAATAATAATAATAATAAAATAATCACGAGAACACTGAACTTCAAGATTAACCATTACCCCACTTTTCTGCTTCAGTGTTCAAGTTCAGTGTTCTCAAGAACACTGAACTGAACACTGAACCACCATTCAGCGCTCCCTGTGCTCTAAGACTTGTACAAAGTAATGGCCTATAAGTAGTGATTCCAATATATTGTATTAGTATTGGAATTTGACTTTATGATATCATTAAGAAGTAGGCAAAAAATGAAATCAAGTGTTATATACTTGAAAGAGTTTTAACATTATTTTCTTTTCTTTATTTTTTTTAAAAAAAGTAATGATGTATCCTTCTAAAAAATTGTTTTGCTTATCCTTCGAATTGATAATTACAACCATACTAGTAAACTCGTGACTCGACTCGTGATTCGTAATATAGATTTTTTAACTCGTTACTCGAATCGACTCCTAAGTATCAAAATTAATATATATATATATATATATATATATATATATATAATTGGAGGATCTAAAAAGAAGATAAGTTTTATGGAGAAAAAGAAGAAGGAATCCTAACCAATCATTCCAATATTAGGTCAAAGGGTATATTGGACATTTATAATTTGATTATTTTATTTAATATCATCAAAATTAAATGCATTAATGTTGACGGTTTATGATTTAACGAATCTGTCTCCAACATTTTAGGCAACTATCAACCAAATAACTTCACATTTCATTTCCACTTTTACTATGATCCACGCATGCTTTCAATGCCAAGATATTTCGGTGCGGATTTCAACCACTTATACGGTTCATTGAAAAAGATTTTTGATCGCGCCAAGTTGTATTTCGATGCAGATTTCGACGGAATCAACAATCAATAAAACGATTATTGGGATCGAATTCTTGAGTTTTATTGAAGAAGAACCTGTGACGGTTGTTGGGAGCAATTCGTAAGTTATTTTATTACTCTTTGAATCCCGGTTAATCGCAATGGCAAACGATGAACAGATGATGAAACTTGTAGATACTGCAACATTATCTACACTGTACGTACGCGTCACCGTAACCTGAACAAATACACACAGCATAATGATTCAGTGTGACAACATGATGATTCAGAGGTTCCCACATTATGATTCAGTAATGTAGCAAATTGATTCAGTCATTCATTACAACTCTGATGATACCTAACTTAGCCTCATCGGACAAATTTATTATTCCAAAGCTCTAACTACCCAAAAAAAAAACAATTAACAATCTATCAAAAAAGAGTTCATATCACTACCAGTTACATACAAAACTATGATTCAGTTGTTCTGACATTTAGATTAAGCAAATTTACAAGTTGATTCAGTCGTTCCTCTCAACTTTTTGCATCATAAAAAAAATGCAACCACATAAAAGGCACCTTTTCCGGTACAAGTTTCAGCGGTAACTTGCAACTAACGTTATAAAAATTTCCGGTACAGACACAAACTACACAGACGGAAGCAACCCACATTTCCAACTAACGTTATACAAATGTATCAATGGTATAAACACTGAATTAATTGCACATTGCCTCATACTAAATTGTGATACCCCCAAACCTTAAAGAAACCAACGTACAACTATCGCAAAACATGCAATCTATAACACCCCGTTTTTTAGAATCATTTTTTTTTTAAACAATACATTGGAAACGTAGGTTATGACAAATATTGTTAAACCACTTTACAAATAATACATAAAGTCATAATATTCTAAAACCATAAAATATTAAACTGGGTGTTATATAATTTCAAGACACAATATGGACGCATCCAAAATAAATATCAGAGTGCACGCTGATCATCAAACATTCCATCTAAATCAACACTTCTTGCTCCTCCCATAAAATCATAATATAACCTGCAAGAAGTAGTGTGGGGAATTAGCACGAAGCTAAGTGAATGTACCTGTCACTATCAGTACAATTCAGTATAATAGTACTGATTATCAACAAATATCACATAGACACTGACACAACATCACCAAGAGGATCGGTGGCCCTTGTGGCGCCCTCAGCCGCGATGGCCCACTAAGCGACACTTATGATCACTGCAGGCCAATACAGTGATTTACCGATAGCTGGTTACTACCTTTAGTCAACATAATTTCTACTTTCAACAAATGATCACAAATCCCATGTTGACTAACCTGTAGCAACCCAGCCCAACAATTGTTGACCTCCACATCAGCAAATGCCCGAAGGCGACTCATCACATATTACACGTGTATTTCATCAATTAATAGTCAACAATCAACAATCACAATAGCAACTATGTTCACTTGTTGTAACCAAATATGTTATAACCAAATTACACTGAAAGTACGAGTCCACTCACCGATACCTCAGTCATCTCACTCAGTAGTCTAATGTCACTGAGTCTTCTGCTGATCTGAGAATACAACAGAATATCACAAGTTAGTAACTCATCGTCAATAATGAACTTATGATATAATGCTAATACTCATTACAACATCACATTACACAATGCACCATTTCAATCATGATAAACAATTATCAAATGGTAACCGACACTTATGTCATCTCATTTATAATTACAACTTATTTTATAATCATACAACATATCTCAAAAGTATAGTATCATCTAGCAACAACAACCAAGTTGTAATATTAATCATACCAGTTTACAATATCCATTCATCAATTCAACTATACTAGCTCCTCACACTAACACATCTTCACTTTAGTCAAGTCGTTAATTACATGACTAATTTACATCTTAGTAACCATAACTTAATATTAACAATTAAGCATATACTAAGTCATATAATCACAATGTATAAGCTAAATCAAAATATTCTGTTACACCCTATAAATCCGCCGGATTCAACTGAATCTGCCGGATTCTGATGGAATCCGTCGGATTTCTGTCATTTCCAGATTCATAACTTGGGACAAAACTTAATTATAGAATCCGGTTGAGGAATCCGGTTGAGGAATCCACCCGGATTCAAGATGAATCCGTCGGATTCTAGATGAATCTGCCGAATTCCCATCATCTTCCAGACCTGTGCAGTTCATAATTCTGCACGAACTCAGCATACAAAAATCTCAAATCCAGCATACCAATTCTGTTTCTAGCCTCAATTACTTCAACCAAAACATGTAATAATATCATATAACCAAGTTTTAATCATCAAATCCTCACAATTCATTCAAATCACTTAAAACCTATAATTTCACATTCAAACTAAATTTTCAAGAAATCAAGCAATTTCTTTATGTAATCATCATGAAATCAACATATTAAAGATCAAGAATCATCATTCCATCATCATATAACTAATATTCAGCTTCAATTTCATATAATTCATTCAAATTTCATCAATTACTCAATAACTCATTTTCTAAGTTTATGAAAATCAAGAATTAACACTTGCAAAGGGATTAGAATGATGAAAGGAAAAATTAATCACTCTCTTGAAGCTTAATTCGAAGTTCTCTAGCTTCAATTTGATGTTGTGAAATGTTTTTAGGGTTTACATGTTTCTGTATGTACGTATGGTAGGTATGTGTATAGATATATGGTGGAAACAACAAACCGACTCAATATATGAGTCTATCATCTAATTGTCTAAATTTCATTCCCCGTACTTGTCATTGTCTGGAACTTAAAACCATTTACGGGGAAACATTATTTTATTTTACCGTCATCTAAATTAAATTAAAATAGTTACTAATTTATTAGTCACAATAAACTATTTAACTCTTTTACCCATTTATTTTCAAATAATACAACAAACTTATTTTTTGACACATTAAATAATAATTTACCGTCAGAAAATATTAAAATATTATTAGACCCGAATGCTGGGTGTTACACAATCCAACCCCAACAACCATTTTCGTTAATTGATTCTAAAGACTTCCCAGACCTCACTAATACCCCTGCAACAAACCCCTATTTTTTTTTTATTAACTACTAATCTTCACCCATTTTTTACTAAACAAAAAACCTAAATGTTGAATCAATGCTTCAGAAAACATATACAGTAAACATAAAAGAAACTAGAAACGCTACCTTTTATGGTCGATTTTATTAGTTCTTTAGTTGTAACCATCTTCCCTGACGATACACAACGATGTGACCTCGAACAAATCCTTTAGTCTTCTAAAATACCACTTCAAAAGTATCGATATTTTCGTGTTGATTCCGTTCGCAATTTGCCTTGCGTAATCACAAATTAGGGTTTATGATTTTTCTTAATTGCCGCTGGATATGGAATAGGAGGAGTTTTTTTCGGTTGTTTTTCTGCATGCCAACCGATCGGTATTTAGTTTCTACATTAAAATGTGAATTGTTTCCTTTTTTTCTTGAACATAAGAATAGACTAAAGTGCCCTTACGACTTAAAATTTGTGAACAAACCCCTTTGACCAATCTCAACCATTGAATCACTCATCTGATGGCCAAGATTGCTTCATCATCTTCTCCCTTTAGAAACTCTTCTCTCTTGATCTCAATCCTATATATATATATATATATATATATATATATATATATATATATATTTCTAATGATAGCCCTTAGGGTTGTGTTAAGAAAATGTTATGTGTATAAATGATGATACATTAAGGTTAGTAGTGTAGTTATTAAAAAGTTAGTGAGGTAGTTATTTTCATGGTACAACACAGCCTTAAGAGTTGTCGTTAGAAAATTTATATATATATATATATATATATATTATTGTATAGAATTTTATTTCTAAGTGAAGTAAAACAAGATAATAGTCGTTAATTAACATAAATGATTAATTTTGAATTGATTATTAGTTATTTATTATCCTATTTTATCATTTTATGTTTTTTATTACATTAAATTAAAAGTGTGTCCTATTTTATCATTTTATGTTTTTTATTAAAAGTCATTTAAGAGTTGAGGTTCGAGTCATCTCATTTTTAAATATCTTAGTCGACTCGTGAATCGTAAGACTTTAACAACTATAATGATTACAACAATCATAACGCATTCACGCTTGTTTAAGTCAAAGGGTAGATTAGGGAAGACAAGGTGGTAAATTACGTAAATTACAAATGTGTCACATTCGCTAGGGTAAGACCTAAGAGGATGATGAAGTCATAGAAATTATTATTGTAACAAGTACAGTAATAATTACTATATTAATAATGTACAGGACGATAATAATGGAAACTGTTTGTAACATATGATACTATTTGAAAGCTGTGTCGTGATCAGCACGTGTAATATATCACACTCTAAAGTCTAAACGCTACAATTTAACTACTACCATTTGTTTATACGTACGTAAAACAATTAACAATGCCAGACCAACTGGTTAAGCAACTCCTTCATAAGTAAGACGTTAATTAAATAATAATTAGTCGTCATTAGTTTTATATAGTATTAAAAGTCGTAGCTGGAAGAGACAAAGTCAAACAGAAACTTTTAATGGAACTTCAACTCATTTTAGCGTACCATTTAATGGTCATATATCATATCATGTGAAAATACTTGAATACTCTGTCTTTTACTCATTTTGGCGTACCATTTATCGGAATAAATTTTTTTATATATAAACTTTGTTTACAGTAAGATGGTTACATTTATATTTCATCCTGCATATATATAAAAATAAAAATCAATTTCTTTATGATAGACAAAGATTAAGTTGCATGGAAAATAAAAGTCAAAACATGATAACCTAATTTCCATAATATGATAAGCAAATGGGGCTTTTTGTAATACCAACATGAATAAGTGGATGACCAAATATTACAATTGGTGTTGGCCATTGCATTGCATGACACAATACCTTGTTTTAATATTTATTTAAAATAAAATATGATTGATTGACCCCCACCACCCCATTTCTAATTTTGACTTTTATTATAAAAAGTCCACCATCAGCGATTGACTTTTTCATTATTTCATTTTTAAGTTACAGTATGCACTACGATAAGATACTGCTGTTAATATAATCTCCTTTTTCTTTTTAAATACTTCTTAACTTAGTGTGATTTTTTAGATTTAATAAAATCAGTTACATGATGTTTAACATTTCGCCAAATGCTCTTCAGACATATCTTATATCATATTTCTTAATGTACTAGTAAACGGTCGAATACAGATGAGAAGATTTCAATATTAGTGGCTACACTAAGATAATTTATAATTTATTAATTTGATTTCCCAATCAACATATTAAACTAAGTGATATCGATAATTAATCAACTTAAAACAAATATTGAGAACGTCACTAATGATGTAAGTTGTAACAACCATATATTTAGGATTTGAAGTGAATCTAAGAAGTAAACGTTTGAAATTTAGACAAAATGGTTTTTTATTCATTTGTATAGTCTAGTGTACGTAAAGAAACAACGTGCATACGTTATTCTGTGTATGTCTTCTAATTGGTCTATATACATTATATACTAGCTTTGAAACCTATGTATGCATACAGCTTTTTGAATGTGCATTAGATTTTCTAGTGTTACGCATATAATGTATGTGATAAAATTTTATCATTTTGTATGAGTTAAAAAAGATAAACAACGAAGTAGCGAATTAAATTATTTTAGATTATATGTATATAATCATATCGCTAGTAATTTTAGAGACTAATTGATTAGTTAAAAAAAATGGAAGAACAATATAACATGAATTAAAATTTGTATATGGTAAGGATTTTAATTGTAGTTAACGAATGATGTTGTACATAGTTTGATTTTATTTTTTATTTTTTAGGATGTTAGTGATTGTTTTATTAATTTAGAAATAGTACTAATACTATAATGATGGGCTGATTTTAAGATGACGATGTTAAAATAAGTAGAAAATTATTTGCTGCTATATTAATTTTAAATTATAAACAAGGATAGTATCCTTTTAAGAGTGTCGTTATTTTATTAAATAATATTATTACATCTAAATTATATAATACTATAGCTTTATCTTTATTATATTATATTATATTATATTATATTATATTATATTATCTTTATCTTTTATTATTATTATTATATAATTAAAACAAAATTCCATGTAGAAATTTTGACCCTTCGATATGTTTATTATCAAGATCTAACGATTGAGATTAAATCCTGTTAATTACAATTTTCACCCTTATAAATAATAAAAAAAGAAAATAATACTTACTACATATAATACATAATAAATAAATATAGTCACCACCCTAATAATAAAGATTTAATCGTATTAATCGTATAAGGATTTCTTAAAAAAAATCCCCTAACAAATAGGCTACGTAGGTAACGACACCTTCCTAAAAATTTAATATTAAAATATTAATTAATTAATTAATTGAATATATACAAGTTAGTTATCTACAAATATGAATTTGATATTTGAAAACATTCTGTGCCCAAAAGATCGCCACATTCTACATGGCCCATCAATATGTAACATAGATAATTTATATGTTATGACCCAATTAATTTGGTTCAAATTAGGGAGGCCTATTTTACACCCCCTTTCATCTCCAACCCTACCTCCCTTCTCCAAAAATAATTTCTGAAGCATTCACTCTCTGTTATATTACTCATGCTAACACCTTCAACTTTCTATTGTTCTCCTTTTGGAATAGAACTACACTATTATTATTATTATTATTGTTATTATTATTATTATTATTATTTTCTTTATTATTATTGTTATACATTAAATTAAATATTTAGATTTCTAAAATAAAAGATTATTCTTAAAATACAAATCTTTTCCATATTAATGTAGATCGTAAACCAATTACAATTGTAATACAATTTGGAAACTTAAAATTAAACACCTATAAATACAGAGATATAACCACGCATTGCATTCACCGAATAATCAACTTGCTTAACCCTAAAACTCGCAAAATCTAAATCGTTTCATCATCATCAATGGCTGCTAACCGACAGTTCGATTGTGTTCGTAATCCACAGAGAAAAAAACGACTGGGTTGTGAAGTTACAACTGCTTAACGTGTGGAAATAGACCTTCAAAAACAACCCAAGCATCGTAGCCTCAATTGAATTCATTGTTGTTGATGAACATGTAAGTATAAACTTATAAACATCCAAAAATAAACTACTAATTTCGTTTCTTGATTATGACTGTGGGTTTCTAGAATATGGTCATATAGTTGTTATATAATTTTGTATATGTTAGGGTGATCGTTAGTAATAGGGGTGTATATTGATTTCTATATGCTGTGTTTGATAGCAAAGCTTATTCTTTTTGGAGTATAAAGTATTAAGCAAGTTGCTTTTTTATGAAGTTTACTGTCAAATTACAAGTTGTAGTTGGGGCTCTGATTATATACAAATAATAAAGTTTGATTGTGTGTATGTGTTTTAATCTATATAATTGTTACCTCTAGAAATTACATGGATTGTCTTTTGGTTAAATGTTGTTATTAAATCATTATTGAATTTATGTTCTTTTGTTATGGTTGAACTTTAACCTGTACTTTGTTACCATAGGTACACACTATTCAAGGCACAATCAAGAAAAACTTCTTAGGTGACTTCGAAGATGAGGTTGAAGAAGGCTCTGTTGTTGAGCTCTCAAATTTTGGTATTGGGTCGAATGTGGAAAAATATTCACTTGTGAATCATCCAAGTAAAATAAATTTCTTATACACCACAAGAGTCAAGCAATCAGAAAGCTTTGAAAATGAAATCGAACCCTTTGATCTCATTGATTTTGCTGATATCTATGGAGGTAACATAAACCCCAACATTGTTATTGGTAAGTTTATATTCATTATTGTTTTTTAATTGTGGTACTCTTAATTTTTAGAAAAATAATCGCAACGAGAGTTTTGTAGTTTGATATGCATAACATTATTAACTATTAATCTATCCACACTTACAAATTTTATCGACCATGTTATACATGTTGGAGATATGAACATCAGGAACAATGAAGAGAACAAGGAATCACGCTTCATAACCTTCACCCTACAAAACTTAAGGTAACATATGGTCAAAAATAAACATAGATCATTCACTTGCTCATAATCTTTATAAACAAACAACATATGTTATTTGCTAATGAAACCAATAATCACAGTGGTACTAAGCTTAATTGCACCCTATGGGACTAATTTGCTACACGGTTGTACAATGTGTTCTCAAATAAAGATGACAACACTGGGGCAACAATTGTGTTGATTCATTTGGCTAAGTACAAGGAATGGGAAGGTACACAAAAACTTAAGCATATATATTACAACTCAATTACTTTTTACATTATTTTTTATCTTTAAATTCAACATCATTAAATACAAATACAGAAAAACTACAAGTCTCAAACTCACTCTTTGGATCTAAAGTATTCATCAATGATGATATTGCTCCTATCAACAGTTACAAAATAAGGTTTGATAATCAATTACTGAAAAATTAGATACACATTCTGTTATATGAACACCATTTATTTTACATTCATATTATATTTTGCCAATTATATCAATGTGCATTTTATTAAAATCACATTTAATTGTTAATACATACACAAACACGTGCTTCTCTAAACTTATAAATAAAAAAATAAAAAAAAATAAAAACCTAGGAAGCCCGCGTTGTCGCGGGCTCTTCACCTAGTATATATATAAAACAAAATAGCATGGAGGAATCTTGACCCTTCGATGGGTTCCTCCCTTAGATCTAACGAATTATATTAAATTTTTATAATTATACTTCCCTCCCCCGTAATCACATTAGTTACTAGATTTATTAATTATTAAATATATAAATGTAAGTATATTAGTCGCTAAAAAAAAGGAAAAAACAATTGATAAGCATCAAATAGATACTATATTTTATATTATTTATCCCTATATTTGTATACATTTTTATGCATTTATATGATTTTAGATACTTATTTTGTTAATATTTGCAGAAATGTATTTTAATTAAAGATTGAAGAAAAAGAACGAAAATAAGACCGAAACTGAAGAAATTAAAGCAATTGAAGAAAAGAAGATCTAAACCTTAAAGAAATGAAGACTAGAATGATAATAATAAAGATTTGGGCCAAGAAAACAAGTAAATCCGTTTAAAGAAGAAAGAGAAGCCCAATTTGAAACCCAAGCCGTTTATGGAAAATTCTGGAAATTAAGTCCAACCGGCGGTTGGATTGCCCAACCGGCGGTTGGGGCTAAGAGTTCAAGGCGGTGGATAACTGCGCAGAGTTGGAGTAGGATTAATAAACTCCAACCGGCAGTTGGAGGTCCCAACCGGCGGTTGGAGGGTCAGCCAGGATTAGTATAAATAGAGGCTTAGTTTTGATTAAACGATATACGATTCTTAGAATACAAAGTCGAATATTAAGGTTTAAGGTCGACTTTAGGTGCGAATTTGGAGGCTAAGGAGCTAGGGTTTGAAGGTTTTCAACCTTAGGAAAAGCTAGTTCGTCAATTGGTTCGGTTTCTTTATCCTTGTAGCTTCACTAACCTTTTGGGTTACTATGGATATTGTTTATTTGAATTAATTGCTTGTTAGATTTTCAT
Source organism: Pseudognaphalium luteoalbum (assembly GCA_963422505.1). Classification (NCBI taxonomy): domain Eukaryota; kingdom Viridiplantae; phylum Streptophyta; class Magnoliopsida; order Asterales; family Asteraceae; genus Pseudognaphalium; species Pseudognaphalium luteoalbum. Next base: position 116,606,185 of record OY730196.1, on the reverse strand, counting down.
TATGAATGTTTAAATGTATGTTTATTATGTTTATTATATGAATTATATGTTTATGTTGGAACCATATTATTGAATATTATATTGCAAGAATTATGTGTTATATTATGTTAATGATCATAATTAACTGATTTATGGATAAACTCACTAACCTTTTGGGTTTTTAAATTAAGTGATTATGTTTTATTAGATGTTAAGTAGCATTATGATTCAACCGACCCTGGAATTGCATCAATAATATGTTGATAGATCTTAATAAATAGTGATACTTTACATAACCTTTGACTGTATTGCTATATGAGAATTGTCATAACCTTTGAGGTTTTCTACATTAGTAAATCACAATAATAATAGCCAACACGCAAATAGACATAAGTTGATATAATAAGTGTAATAAATAATAGTTTAAATAGTCATAATCTTCTATCCAATTTAGTATTCTTAAGTTGTTCCTTTAAACTTATCTATTAAAGAATTGGTATCAATTATACATATGTTCGATCGGAACTAAAACGTCCCCCCTATCTTGTATATTATTGTACATTAATTGTGAATTTGTATATTTGTAATACTTGTAATTAGGATAAATAAATAGTTAGTTATAGATTAAATTACGTTTTCTGTGTTCGAATCTGGACTTACTTATAAAACTATATTCTATGATCAGGATAACACTTGCCTGAATTGTGTGATAGTATTATTTAGTATTTTCTTAATTAAAACTTGTGATTATAATTGCCTATACTTAGCACCCATCAACAATCCAAAAAATAGGTAAAAATAGCGTAAAAAAAACTCCAAAAAAAGGAAGAAAAAAAACGTCCATATAGGTAGGTATTTTAACAAAATATTAATTAATTATTAGTAATTAAATATAATATAAAAAAACCCCAAAAAAGAAAAAATCTTCAAAAAAGGGTAAAATTCTGAAAAAGAATAAAACGTCCCAAAAAAAGGTAAATGAAATATACAACATGAATTTTGATTGATACAACAAAACTGTGCATCCGTGAATTATATTGTATGCATTAACTATGTCTAATTTTGTTGTATGTATCAAAATTTGTGTTGTATTTATCAACACCCAAAAAAAAGAAAAAAAAATATACCGTATCCGCACAAAAAGAATCTCATCCTAGGTAATTTATTAATTAAATTAACTATTTAAAAAGTAATGATAATTATTAATTAAATTTAATATAAAAATATTAAGTAAATGGATTAGGGTGTAACACCCCCAAATTCGTTGATTGTGGTTAGCGGAAACATTGGCATAAGCTGAGGGTGCCACAATAACAATGTACATGCATACGTATCAGAGCATATGATTACAACAGAACATATATATATTAAGATGCCAAAAGTAATAGTTACAAAGTTTACGATTCATCGAATAGTATAAGTTTGAAAAGTAATTAAATTACAAAAGTAGATTTCGTAAATATGATTAAACAGTTTAGTTATATAAAAGAAATTCAGTTGTCAAAAGTTGGCATCCTATTCCTTCGTGGGTCGCCTATGTTCCATGTGTTGGAGGTTCTTACGTGCAACTAATTTCCTGAAAAACATAGTAAAAAAGTCAACAACGAGGTTGAGTGAATTCACAGGTTTTAAGTTTGCAAGTACAGTTCGTTAAACCATGTACGTTCATAAACAGTTGTTGCCATAATAGTTAAATAAATGTTTTGTGGAATGTAATATGGTTCGGTTGGGATGTTACCCAAAATACAGTATAAAAAACGTTATTGGTCGTTCTCCAGCGTTCTCAAAATAGTACCGGTCGTTCTCCGGTCTAAAGACGCACGGGTCGTTCTCCCGTCCAACTCGGTCAGTCGTTCTCTGGCATAAAACACTGCTGGTCGTTCTCCAGCGAAATACAGTACCGGTCGTTCTCCGGTCTAAACACGCACGGGTCGTTCTCCCGTCCACTTGTCCAGTCGTTCTCTGGCACTAAAATACGTTGCTGGTCGTTCTCCAGCGTTTACATACAAAGTACCGGTCGTTCTCCGGGTTACCAAACAAGTTGTATCACGTTTATAGTATGAAAATGTTGTTTCATAAATACCAGTTTTGTTGAAAGGGTTCAACAGTTCAAAGTACTCAAATCGTGCGAGTAAACAAGTATGATAAACAATCATGTAAGCAAAAGTAGTTATGGCAATCACTAAAGCAGTTGACTATGTTTTCCACCCCTGTCAAAAGTGGTAAAACAGTAAAAGTAAGGGCTGTGAACTCACCTATTGAGCTAAGTAATGTGCGAGTACTAGCAAAGCATAAAGCCCAAGTATAGTCCGGAATATCCTAACGCTCTAAACGTATGAGATTTGATAAGTATGTGTAGGTCTAAGTTTAACCATCCATGCTAGTGTTCGTACAACCAAGTTATGTCCAAGTGTTTGTTCGATGTTTATGTTTGAAGTTTTGAAAATGTATACGACTCGTTGGTGATAGTTTGAAATCGACATTTCAATATTATAAGTGTGTTTGTAATGTTTATAAGGTTCGTGTATCGTATCGTATGTAAATTTTCATTTCCGGTTAAATTCGACACTTAGTGGGAAAAAAAGGATTTGTAACTTTTCTGTTTAATGCGTCACTTGCCTTGGGGGTAGCGACACTTAGAAAGTGTCACATAAAATGGTAAGTTCTGAATTATTAGCGTCACTCGAGGAAGTGACGCAGATGGGGCGTCACTTAAACAAATGACGAGTACAAGTGTCGGGTCTAAATCAGTATTCGAGTATAGGCGTCACTTAAGCTAGTGATGTATGGAAGTGTCGGGTATGAGTGTCGGAAAAAGAGGCTTTGTAGCGTCACTTGGCGAAGTGACGAAAAAAGAGGGTTTTATGCGACACTTAAGTGTCGCTATACTGTTTTGAGTCCCTATGCGTCACTTAAACTGTTCGTAGATCAGTTTGTAAAAACGAGATTTAAGCTTCGATTTGGACATAATCAGTTGATAAAAATACTAAAACATGGTATATTAAGTATTATAAACATGAGATATCAAAGAAAATTGCAAGATTTAAGAGTTTGTCGGATTGTCAGGATCTTACAAAGTTGTCGCGAGAGAAATCCGAAAAGGTGGTTACGTAGCCCTCGTTATCATGATCGTTTTTCTTTAAAGGAGTTATGTGATTTGATGCGTTTTTGTGGTGGTTCTTAGGTGGTGGTGGTGATTAGTTGAAAGAGAGAAAAAGAGAGAAATGGAGGAAGAAAAAAATGGGTGATGATGAAATGAGACCATTTGAGGGGCAAGATCCACTTTTGTGGATCTTGTCTCATCTCACAGTATTTTTGCTCTGTGTTTGTTTACCCGATCATTAAATGATAAAATATTTTAAATTGGTAAATCTTTTAATTACGTTTCCGAATATATTTTTAGTTGACATATTTTATAGATTAATTTAGTTAAATCAATTAATTTTATAACTTTGTTTTATTTTTTTTTACAAATCTGTTTTGAGTTGTTTCAGTTTACGAAATAAACGTTATATGTTATAAAATACTTTCTAAATATTATTAACATAATATTTAGTAAACGTTAATGTTATTTAAAAATTTCGTTTTATTAAATAATTAGGTTCACCAACATTCGTATATTTTATCGCGTTTGTTCCAATTATTTCGTATGTAATTACAACTAATTACAAATAAGTAATACTACGCGTATTAACTGGTTGTACTTTGCTAGACTTATCTCTAAAATGCGTTGTGATTTCACTCAAAGTTAGGGAATTAGTCTAGAAATGCGTGCAAATTACGTTTATAATTATGTCAAAATTGCGGGGTGTCACATAGGGGGAGAACAAAATAAAACACCCAAAAAAAGGGAATAAATCCTACCATATCCAATAAAAAAAGAAGCTCAAATCGTTACCCTAAATCGTTAGGTGCTTTGTGTTTATCTAAATTTGTATCCTCCTAACCCTATTTATATTCATAATATTTCCACCAAAAAATCATTCTACGTCTAAACTCATTTTGCGATGATGGATTCAAAACAATTCTAAAATCCTCTATTGAATGATTCTCAACAACAATTGCAAAGTATGTTACATAAACCCTAAAACCTTTCCAATTTTTATAATAAAAACAACTACTAATATTCTTAAACTTATTTGTTAGATGTCAAAAGATATCCTATTATTGAAGAACTTAAAATTGAAAGAAAAAAAAATATGTTAATGTCAAAGGTATGTTACCGTTTCATTCAATTAAAATAATTTTTACGTCATTAACATATAAGTACATAATTATGTTCACATTATTTAGTTTAAGTATAACCTTTATATCAATGTGATTTGTATGTAGATAAAGCCTCTGAAATTTTTTTATACTAATTATATACTAAATCAAATATGAAAAAATACATGTGTAAAGATATTAGATTACTTATTTTTAAATTGCTTTAATTTGTAGATGAAAAATTAACTCTATTTGACTATTATATTTCATATATTAATGAAATACATTACATTTATTATAAATACTAAAACAAAAAAGAATCACAAAAAATACATGTTACAATAAAAGTATAAGAAAAAAACTTTACAAAGAAAATTAACAAAGTCCGCGTTGTCGTAGGTCCTTCACCTAGTATATATATAAAACAAAATACAGTGGAGCAAACTGGACCCTAGATTGATTCCATCCATAAAGATCATACGGTTAAAATTATTTCCTTAATCTTTTTTCAAATTTTATAATGTGTACCCACAACTATTGAAATTGACACTTTTAATATTTTCCTATTTTTTTAGTCCTTATAGTTTAAATATAATGACATTTCAAGTGGTAATTTATAAATAAACAATCGTATTTGAAATATTTATCTATATTGATTAATTACATAAACTTTTTATCAACATTATGAAATAAAAATTGTTCATCCATTTAGCCAAACAACCGTAATATCATGAATACGTTAAAACCGTAACTAAAATATTTTACGATTTTAACTAATAATCCTTCAAATAATGTAACTAATATATTTTATGATTTAACTGATAATCCCTTAAATAATATACATTAAACTAAACAATAGACATATGTCATATTCAGTCATAATAACATTGTTCTATTTTCTTTTTGTGATTCATAGATTTTATATTTTACAAGTTTTGTTTAAAACATTATCAAAATAAAACTTTCGTTTTACTATATAACTATTAAATGATAAATACCCTGTTGAAGATCATGAAATTTCAATAAATTTTGATGGTATTAAATTAAATGTACATTTTTATATTAAAATATTGTTTTTCCTTTTCATACACACATCTTTCAATTTATAATAACAAGTTTTAAATGTACTTGATAATAGATATGATATCGAGCGTTTTATTGATTTGCTAAAAATTAACGCCTACAAAGATCAAGTTGGCGAATATGGATTTTTATTATCGGTATTCAAAATATATTATTATTGCTTATACATATGTGTATATATGATCACAATAATGTTTGATTTGGATAGAATTTAGGTTTGAATTACAAAATACAACTATTTAAGTTACATTGAATTCATAGTTAATTTAAGTTTTAAAAAACTATTTTATAGGTTACAATAATTCTATACTTTCTTCTTATTATATGCATATTATATTAATTAATGTTTGACTATCCGTCCCTTCATAAAATGGGTAACTATTATAACTAAAATATTTATAAATTAGATAATATATAATTTACAACCTACATGTATTTTTAATTACTTAACTTAAAAAAATTTAAAAAACATGAACCGTACCAAACTGATAGAGTATAAGCCAGATGTTATTGGTTGTCGATAATATTATATAAAAATCCGCTTCACGGTACAATTTTATTTGACTTAACTTTTTAATTACACAATTTATAAAATCAAATGTTGAAACCCCACGTTGTCGCGAGACCTCACCTAGTATATATATAAAACAAAATACAATGGAGCAATCTGGACCCTAGATTGGTTCCATCCATAAAGATCCTACGGTTAGAATTATTTCCTTCATTTTTTTTTAATTTTTATAATGTGTACCCACAACTATTAAAATTGACACTTCCAATACTTAACTATTTTTTTAGTCCTTATAGTTTAAATATCATGACATTTCAAGTGGTAATTTATAAATAAACTAATCGTATTTGAAATATTTATCTATATTGATTAATAACATGATTTTTTTTAACATTATGAAATTAAAAACTAGACATCCATTTAGCCAAATACCGTAATATCATGAATACGTTAAAATCGTAACTAAAATATTGATTTTAACTAATAATCCTTTAAATAATGTAACTAAAATATTTAATGATTTTAACTGATAATCCCTTAAATAATATACATTAAGCTAAACAACAGACAAACATATGTGATATTCAACCATAATAACATTGAATATGGATTATTATTATCGCTATTCAAAATCTATTGTTATCGCTTATGTATATATGTGAATATATGATCCCAACAATGTACGATTTGGATAGAAATTTAAGCTTGAATTACAAAATACAGTTATTTGAATTACACTGAATTCATAGTTAGTTTAAGGTTTAAAAAACTATTTTATAGGTTACAATAATTCTATACTATCTTCTTATTATATGCATATGATAGAGTATATGCTAGATATTATTGGTTGACAATTATATTATATAATAATCCGGTTCATGGTACAATTTTATTTGACTTAACTTTTTATTTACACAATTTATAAAATCAAATGTTAAAACCTCCGTTGTCGCGGGACCTCACCTAGTATATAAAATAATAATTAACTAAATATTGAACGGTGATTGCTTAATTGAATTTTAAATTCAAAACTAGATATTGTAAATTCGTTTTCTATATTTTATTTAAGATAAGATAAGTAATTTATAATTATCCATGTTATTTAATTATTCTATTAAGGATACAAAGTTACAAACCAACATTTTTTTTTTCATTTTTTTTATTACTATTACTTGATTGATGGGCCGAACTTCACCGAGTTGAATTGAAATATGTATTGGTCTGTCTATAGTTTAAGAATAAGAATATATGTTATGAGATTGGGCAAAATGTTTATACACTCTTTTAAATGGGCTGATCATGGCCCAAAGATAACCTATTATACTTTTTATCTAGGGAAATTAACGAAAATACCTTATTTTTCGAACATATTTTTCGTTTTGCCCCTACCAAAAAAAAGTTGCCGTTTTACCCTACCCGGGCGCAGGTCGCATCATGCGACTTGCGACCCGTAACTTGCGACCTGCGACTCAATGGATTACCGAGTAAAAGACACCCTTTTGGACCAAATACTCCGGTCGCAAGTCGCACCATGCGACTTGCGACCTGCGACCTGCGCCCGAACACGTTGTAGCCCGAGTAAAATATAACCCCTCGGCCCCCATTGTTTTACGTAGCCGACCCACACCACCCACCCCTGCGACTCAAACCCCCACCCACGGTTCGGCCAACCACCCGTCACCCTACCCCTGCGACCCCTCGATCGGCCAAGAATCACCACCCTACCCCCCGTAAACCACCCCCTACGCCCAACACCGCCACCACCCGCGCATCTCCACCGCGCATCTCCGCCGCCACCACCCGCGCATCTCCGCCACCATCGTTGTACAATGTAATTAAAAATTGAAGGTTGTTTGACTCCAAACATGGCTCCTCAGCAGGTATATCAACTTTTATACTCGATTTAAATGTTTTACTTTTGAAATTTCGTTTAGGCATTTGATCGAGCACTTGGTGTGCGTGCGAATTTTACATATTTAGGTAGGAATTGCTTTGTTTTGGTGATATTATACATTGTTTATGCGTTTGTTAGGTTTGGTTAATGGATTATTTCGTTTATGCAAGATTTATATTTTTTTTTATGAATTCTCTTTGGGGCATTTCATCGAGCACTTGGTATGCGTACGATAGATAGATATTTGGCCCCTTGGTTTTGCGATTTTTAGTTGGTATTATTTTGTTACGGATGTGTTTGATAGCTTATACGTAACGGTCAACTAGGTTATACGTATATATGTGTATGTATTATTATACATGTATATGATGGGATTGCTATACATGTATATGTATTACTATACATGTATATGATGGGATTGCGTATATATATATTATTAGTATATATATATTTTGATCGTTATATTATTGATAGTTTGAAAAGAAGGTCGGATGTGTATTTATTATTAGTGTATATATATATATGATTATTATATATATACGTTATATATTTTGATCGTTATATATATATATATATATATATATATTATTAGTATATATATATTTTGATCGTTATATATTTTGTATATATATATATGTTTTATAGCTTATCGTTATATATTTTGTATTAGTATATATATATATTTTGTATATATTAGTATATATATATGTTTGATAGCTTATCGTTATATATTTTGATCGTTATATATATATGATTGTCATCAATTGGTTGAAGATTTTGATAGTTTGAAAAGAATGTCGGATGTATATTATTATTAGTGTATATATATATATATATGATTATTATATATATACGTTATTTTTTTATCGTTATATATTTTGTATATATATATATTTATGATTATTATATATATATGTATATGAGCATTAGTATAATATACATATTACACTATGTATGTATCATATGTTCCTTAATATGTATGTATATATTTATAATATATGTGTAATATGTATAATATATGTATAATATATGTATAATATATGTGTAATATGTATATGAGCATTAGTATAATATACATATTACACTATGTATGTATCATATGTTCCTTAATATGTATGTATATATTTATAATATATGTGTAATATGTGTGTAATATGTATAATATATGTGTAATATGTATATGAGCATTAGTATAATATACATATTACACTATGTATGTATCATATGTTCCTTAATATGTATGTATATATTTATAATATATGTGTAATATGTTCCTTTTATTTTAGACTAATATTGATTGGTTGATGATTTTTCCACAGTTTACTCATGCGAAGTTGACATTGAAGAGCCAGCTTAGTGTCATTATTGATTTTACGCGTGTTCTGACAACCGAGCAAGAAAAGATATTCCGAGAACATTGTTTAGGTCATTGGTTGGATTTGAAGACAATAGATAATGACCCCGGCTATGTACATCATATGCTTCAATTGCGCTGCACTCGACCTAGTCTGGAGCATCCTAGGGAGGAGGATGATGAGTTGTGGTTTAAGATCACCCAGGAACATTATATACGATTTGGTAGGAGGGAGTTTTGTCTAGTGACTGGACTTCGGTTCGGTCACAACGTTGATATTGCGCATCACATTAGCTCGGATGTTCTTAAGAGGAGCCCTGCATTTAAAGAACGTGTATTTCCGGAGTTAGATAAGGTGAAAGTAAAAAATCTTCAGGAAAAGGTTTGGGATCGAAACACATTCGTAGGGTCGAGTAAACTTAGCGATGAGGATTGTGTTCGATTGTGTATGCTACTTTTGATAAACATTGGTTTTATGGGGAAGCAGCCGACGTATGTTGTCGAGGATTATTATATGCACCTAGTTGAGGATTTTGGTGTGTTTGACAGGTAACATTTAGTCAATTTTGTTCTTCGATTAGAAAACTTTCAATGTGGTCAATTTTTGACATATAGTAATATATCTCTTCATTTTTTTTGTTTGTCAGGTACCCGTGGGGTAATGTTGTGTGGAGTCGAACTTATGCGCAGCTGAATAAGGGGTTGGAGAACCGGGTGGCTAAGGATGGAATGAAATACACATTGAGTGATTTTGGATGGGCGTTTAAGGTAGCTACATGTTAATTATTATTGTTTAACGTAGTTTTCTATATAATATACTATTATGCTAATTCGAAGTTTGCTTATATTTTATTAGAGTTGGATTTGGGATGCTTTTTCCCATCAATTAAAAGATGTTGTAGTCAAGAAGTCAAAGCAAGTTCCCCGGGGTGTCCATTTGGAGCGCAAAGTTAGGATTGGCGAATCTCAAAAATTTGACACATACTTAGAAGTTCCGGTAAGCGACTTACTTTGTTATATTTCCTTTTGTGTTATCTACTTTGAAGTTATTTATAAACTTATGTTGATACACTGTTGCTGAAAATGTGAAGACTTGTAAGCTAAAACATTAGCTGGTTTATTACTTTTATAAAAAGGACATTTCCAATTTTTGTGTATATATTTTTTTTAATTGTAGGATTGTACCACTCCTGACATGCTTCCGAAGATGACGTTGAGGCCGACTAAAACTGAGAAGGAGTGCGATTGGTGGAAGGATAGTTACAAATTCTTTCACGAGCAGAAACATGCCGATGATGTTGAGAGGCCTTCTAAGAAGCCAAGAAATATTCCAAAAGATAATGCTCGGCCATCTCCTGCCCCCGTATCTCATGACCAGGCGCTTGATGATATTGTTTTTTCAGCGCCTCATGATGATCAGGATACTCGTGCTACATCGAGTACAGGTCGTTGTCGCACCTCTCAGTCGGCATCACGGATGGAGGAGCCCTCCTTACTAGTTCGGGTAGACGCGCAGGATCAGATCATTTCCATGTTAAAAGAACAGGTGGAGAGTTTACTTAAGCGGGTGGACGCGCAGGATGTCATTATTGCGAAGTTACAGGGTCAGGTATGGTGTTGTTATTATCGCTTACCCTACTAACATATATATAAATATATATACATATATATATATAAATACATATACATATATATATATAAATATATATACATACATATATATAAATATATATACATATATATATACACATATATATATATATATCAGTTGTTTACTTATATTATTTGATTTTCAGGATGACGTGGTTTACGACGAGGGTTATGTATCCGACACTTATATTGCCACTGCGGGCAACATGTCTGCCCCACGTGATTTGCGTCGTAGTATGCGAGATCGACGACGTGCCCCGACTAGACTATCCCCGTTTATTACCCCGACACAACTTAAGAAGCAGTTTTTGAAGAAAAGTGTGAAGGTGCACGAGGAGGCGCGTGAGGAAGCATCGGTTAGTTTAGGAGCTGATGATGATCACCGGGAGGTTGATGATCCGGTTTTGCCTCGGGTGGTTGATGAGCCGGTTTTGCCTCGGGTTGATGATGATCCTGTTTTTCCTCGGGTGGTTGATGAGCCCGTTTTGACTCGGGTGGCTGATGAGCAAGTCCCGCCTAGTATGCCGATTACCAAGGTAAAACAAACTCAAATTTTTCCGTTTCCTTAAATATGTATGTATATATTAGTATAAATATATGTAGTGATTGATTGATGATGTTTTTTACTAATGCCAATTAACAAGGTTAAAAAAGTCAAGCTTAGGGCAAGAAGAAAGTCAGGTGAAGATGAGGATGAGATTGATGAGGACACTAGATTGGACATGGTTGCGAGTTTTGTGCACCCGGAGACTGGGGAGCTCATTACTCCCCCCCGTGAGCCACCTAGGTTGGATCAGGGACCATCCACTGCCCGAGATTTATATCTATCTGGCGGCCATGTGCGTTGTATGTTCATCCGACCGGGAGTTAGTTATATGTGTCTTGGTCCAGAATTTTGGGGCCGATTGTATGGTGAAGTCGATGATGGATACTTAGAAAACACTGTAAGACTCTAGATACCTTTATCCTTATCTTTATCCAACTATTGCGTTATAAATTTGATTTATAGTTAGTTTGTGAATGTTATACTAACACATCCGTTTCTTATAGCATATCGACGGTTGGTCCTATTTATTGTTGTGGTGGCGATATCGAGCATTTACACGTCCCACTCAGCTTAGAAGGCCATTGAAATGGACGATTATGCCCCTTGGTTTTGCGGATATGATAAAAGAATTCGTACACTACAAGGATGAAAAGATTAGACGTCAAAAGAAAAAGACGCGGGGTGTTAGTGAGGGTGTGGAGGACAAAGGAGAATCGGGAGTGGACTATAAGTATTTGATGGGGTACGCAGATGGCACTCGTGCACCTTACCCTCCCTGGTGGACTTGTGATAAAGTAAGTAAACCATATCTTTAACTATCTTTAATTATTTTACTTAATAATAATGCATCGTATCTTTAATTATTTTACTTAATATATGTGTTTGTATTATATACATATATATCGCAATATATTATTTGATAGTAGTTTATGTATGTGGATGCAGGTACTTTTCCCCCTTCACATTCCCGGACGACAACATTGGATCCTAGTGGTGTTTGATCTTCTCCTTTTTGACTGCTACGGATATGATAGCCTTCCAGGTCTTTGCGCACCTGATGAGCGTAATAAATTAGTCGAGGAGATAGGTCGATACATACTACCTTATATGGATGCCATTAGTTTTTGGAGGCATTGGGTCCACAAGAAGCCCTTTGATCACTGTCAGTTGCGTTTACACATGAAGAAGGATGCGCCCGTGCAGACTAGTGGGCTAGGCGACTGTGGAGTATAGGTGTGCAGGAATATGGAGACGATTGCCAATGACGAAGATTGTGCGATCAGTGGGGATACCACCACCGTTGCTATGGATTATAGGACGCGGATGGTAGAGACTTTCTTTAGGGCCTGTTTTGATTGGGAGGCACCCGATCCTTGATGATTATTGCTTTTTGATGTATTACAATTTATTAGTTCATTTTGACGTACTAGGCTTGATTACCCCTTTTGGTGTATATGAACTGTTGACTTTATGTATTAGTTCATTTTGACGTACTAGGCTTGATTACATTTTATTAGTTCATTACGACTTTATGTATGGCGGATAAGATTTTCTGACATTTTTGTGATTTCCAAGATATTCAAGATAAGATTTTATCTAGCTAAGTCGCTGATAAGATTATGCAAGATTTTCCCTGAATTTTTTTGTACTTTTTGGATAATGATACGGATAGAGTTATATGTATATAATAAACACATTTCTTCAGTAGTTTCATAACACTCTCTCAACTCACAGTCTTTCATCTTCAGGTAAAATTTTCCACCCACTTAATTAGTATTGCATTTTGTAATGAATAAGTTTAAACTTTTTATCTGTTATGGTGGACGTTTTGAATATGTTGACAACGTGCCAATGTATTTGCCAATAGAATGCAATAGAGTCCCGTTAAAACTTCCAGTGGCACCAGAAAGGCCTATGACGTCCAAAGTTTTGTTGAAAAACGTTTTAACAAAATTAGGTCTACCACTTGATTCACCGGTTTGTCTAAAATATAAGCTCGGTCAATATGTTGTTGATATAAATGATGATATTGATGATTTTGGGGATTTCCTATGCCATGCAATTAACAATGCTCCGATAGAAATTTATTTTGTTGATTTGGTAAGAAATGTTTCGAGTACGGGTAGCAATCAACGTAGTAGCAGTAGTTCTGCTTGTCAACCACAATTTCAACAACATACTAATGAAAATTACCAGCAACCTCAATATCAGTCGATGATGCAACAACCCTTTCAACCACCTCAATATCATTCATTTCAACAACCCTTTCAACCACCTCAATATCATTCATTTCAACAACCCTTTCAACAATTTCCGTTTCCTTATCAACAACAATATCAATTTCATTATCATGCTCCTTCACAAAATACAGTCTTTCATCCATCACAACAACCCATGAACCCTTCATTTAGTGTAGTTGAAAACACCCAAGATGATTCTAAATTTGATTCGGATGTTCATTATGATCATTCTAATTCAAAATACTATGTGGAGGAGCCAAAGCCCGATCCACATCCTCATGATTATGATCATTATGGTGAGGAAAATGTCAATCCACCAAAGGCTCATGACCATCCGTTTGGTAATCACATTGTTACCGATGATGAGGATGAGGAGGAGGATGATCCTGATCCAAGAGATATATACGACAAACCAATAAAGTAAAAGCAGCCGAACATGATATATTCTGGAATATACCTACGCCGTTAGGAGAGGAAGAAGAAGAAGTTCCAGAACGACCAGCTACCATGTATGGGACATCTTGTAGGATTCGAGAGGGCCAAACATTTCAAAGTAAAGAGGACTTTCTCCTTCAATTGCATACCAAGTGTCTCGAAGAAGGTTTTCAGATTAAGCCAAAGAAGTCAGACAAAAAAAGGTACACAGCAAAATGTATTTTGCCTAATTGTGATTGGAAGATAAGTGCAGCGTGTATCCAATATTGTGACAACTTCCAAGTAAGGAAGTTACACGACGTACACACGTGTTCTCGTACTCAAATCTTGTCAAATAGCCGTCATGCAACCAAGAAAGTTCTTGGTAACCTATTAAAAGAGGCGATGAATTTGGAAGGACGTGTATACAGGGGAAAAGAGATCAAAGCTGATATGACTCAACGCTTTAAAATCAGCCTTACATACAACCAAGCATGGAAAGCAAAGTGTTATGCTATAGAGCTGTTGAGAGGTAGTCCCGCTGAATCGTTTAACAAGCTTCCCATTTACCTGCACAACCTAAAACTACATAACCCGGGGAGCACTACGAATCTACGTACAGATGATGAGGGTAAATTTGTAATGTGTTACATGTCCATCGGTGCAGCTGTAAGTAACTATTATTACTATACATCTTACGTTCAAATATGTACATTCTTATAGAATTCATATATATTTTTATCTGCCCTTTGCAGATACGTTCATTTGTCAACCATACACGCCCAATAATAATCGTAGATGGTGCACATTTGAAGGGTGGGTACTTGGGTACTAACTTAATTGTTGTGGCGATGGACGGTAATAATGGCATCTTGCCATTAGCTTATGGAATTGGGGCGGGAGAGACGTCCGAGGTGTGGACCTGGTTCTTGGGAAACTTACGTGACGCACTTGAATCTGCTGGTGGGATTGACAACTTAACATTCATCTCTGATAGGGCTCCCGCAATTGCAGTCGGAATTTCTGATGTATTTCCAGAGGCATTTCATGCCCTCTGTTGTCGTCATTTATTGATGAACCTGAGAAGCAATTCTTCAAAAGTCAAGCACTTTGAATGGCATTATTGGAAAATGTGTAAGGCTTACAGAAAATCGGATTTCGATGAACATTTTGGTGTCATTTCTAGACATTTACCAACTTCAGCCACGGTTCTTACAGACGTGGGGAAAGAAAGATGTTCAAGGCATCATTCAACAAAAACTCGATATGCCTACCTCACAACTAACAGTGCAGAGTCCATTAATGCCATGACCAAGCATGCCAGGAAACTACCAGTCACAATGTTATTGGAGTTTTTTAGGTCTTCAGTACAACAATGGTATTTCAAACATCGAAACACTGCCGCGACTGTTAAAACACCACTCACACCATATGCCGAACACAAGATTGGTAAGAGGGTTTGCAAATCGCTTAGCTGGACGGTCAACCCATCCACAAACATGATATGTGAGGTGGTGGATCGAAGAAAGAATGGTACAGTCAACTTGGAAGCAAGAACATGCACTTGCAAGCAATGGCAATTGTCTGGTTTACCTTGCGGACATGTAGCGGCAGTAACTCGTTACTTTAAAATGGACAACGTGACCTGCTTTGCGGAGAGGTATTTCACCACGGAAACGTATCGGGCAGCCTATAGTGAAGCTATACATCCAACGCCTCATCCTTCAGAATGGGACGATCCAGGTAATCTGCAGATTTGCTTACCGCCTATATTGGTGAAGAGGCAATCTGGTCGCCCACCAGGCCGTGCTCGTATTCCTTCAAAGGGAGAGGAGAAACGGGAATACAAAAATCAATGTAGTCGTTGCAAGGAACATGGTCATAGTCGAGTTAATTGTACAGCTCCGTACGATAGAACAGATGAGCCAAGCCGATCAAGAACCACCGCAAGATCCAACTCAAGGTCAAAATCTAGATCAAAATCAAGAACGAAGAAAGTAAGTTGTTACTTTAATTCATAAAAAAATAAATATTTACATTGTATTGTTAAGTTCCTATTTTTAATGCACTCGTCATTATTTTGACTTGCAGAAAACGTCCACAAAAGTACAGTCAAGCAAATTCGAGGAGGAAGGAGAACCGTCCCAGGCAACTCAGACTTTTTCAAGTGTCCATTTGAGTCAGCCTTGAGCCACACTTAAAATTGTTGTGATGACAAAAATTATGTTATGTACTTGTTAAGAATTTATGTACGTTTGCATTATCGTGGTTTATTGTATTCAATAACTTTGCTTGAACGTTACTAAAAATATCATTACATAAGGATTAGAAATAATAAAAGTAGATTCACAATACAACGTACATAATTGGCAAACTATCCAATTTATTAAAAGAAAAATACGAATTACAAGATTTAACCAATAACTAATCGAATAAACGCCTTGCACTTGAAGAGCCAGTAATAATTTTAGATATTGGTAACGGCATTAAAGTATCCGAATTCGAGAAATGTGACAGATCAGCGCGTGTAACATACACCTCAATTTCTCTATGTATTTTTGCATAGTCGGTAATCTGCTTGAGTTGATCGACATCATCTGTTATCAATTGTAAACCATTATCTAGGTCTTCATCATGCTCTTTAAAGTAAAAATACCACCTCTCCGGAGGCCAGTAACCTAGCTCGTTCAAAGCCGTTTCCAAAAGTTTAGTTGAAAATTCATCGGCCTCAACACAATCAATAAACGTCAACAAACCTTGAACGTACATTCTTTTTGCGCCCTGAAAATGTCCAGCGTGCCGGAAAGCAACACTAAACATCCAAGGAACTTCGGCGTATATTTTCTCAGTTAATGGTTCTTCATTTGGAGAACGGAAATACCAAAAATGATCATTCTCAACCATTTTCCAAAGATTAAAGACAAACAAATGTGAAATCAGGAAAATCTTGGTAATTCTATCTTACAGTTACACTATTTATATATAAACATGTATGGAAATCAGGAAATTCGCGGAAAATCCTATCCAAAAAGATAAGATATTTTATCTCAAAAATATAATAAGATATCTTATCCGGAAATTCCAGAAAATCACATCCATATTATCTTTTCGAAGAAGATAAGATATTTATCTCAAAGGTCTTGAAAAAAAAAGGAAAGAAAACAAAAAAAGAAAAAAGGAATAAAGGAATAAATAAAACATATAAAAAAATGTAACAAAAAATAAGTACTAAAAAAAAAAGTAAACCCATAAAACATTAGTAGGTCTCGGTGAAAGGGTCGCAAAATTAAGTTAAAAAATTAGTAAAGTACTCAAAAAAGTAAATAAAACATATAATAAAAAATAAGATAAAAACTACGTAAAAAAAATAAAAAATTTCGCCCGGGCCGGTGAACGGGTCGCATGATCGGTGAACGGGGCACATGGCTCAGGTCGCAGGTCGCCGGTCGCAGGTCGCATGGTGCGACTTGCGACCGGAGTATTGGTCCAAAAGGGTGTCTTTTACTAGGTAATCGAATTGGGTCGCAGGTCGCGAGTTACGGGTCGCAGGTCGCATGATGCGACCTGCGCCCGGGTAGGGTAAAACGGCAACTTTGTTTTGGGAGGGGCAAAACGAAAAATATGTTCGAAAAATAAGGTATTTTCGTTAATTTCCCTTTTATCTATTCCGTAATATTTATGGATCATAGTTCTAATTCTAATTCTCATATAGCAATGATGGAAACGGAAATTACCGAACTAGAAATAGAAAAACCGAATCGTAGAAATATGGAAATCGAATTGTTTTTTATTACTAAATAACTGAAATATTGGATTTGATTTGATATGATATTTGTCAAAAATCGAATCAACCGTGGACACCTCTACCCAAAACTATGATTGTTTCTTGGTATATGAAAATGGTTACCGGACAAATATGTTTGTGTACTTTGAGAAAATGTTCAAGTAAGTTAGCAGGCTATCAATTTATTCAATTGAATTACCAAACTATTTTTGTATATATATATATATATATATTAGGTTTTTTAGTTGTAATATTTATAGGTTAAGTAAATTAATTAATTTTAAAAAGTCAAGTAAAGTGATTTTGGTATTAATATAAGTTAAGTAACATATATACCTTGATTTTTAAAGGTGAGTAATTCAATCGAACAAATTTATTGATAGTTGAATAACTATGTTCAACATTTTTACAAATGAGAATTGAAGTACAAAACAAAATCCACTGAATATCGTAGAATAAAAAGGCCTTGTTTTACCCACAAACACACACAAATCTCAAATCTCTCTGTCTCTTGCTCCGCTCCCCCCTTTTGTTTCTTATTTTGTCAACGTCATCAAACCCAATTCTCATCTACTAATCAGTTTTATGTCGTTGTTTACAACAAAACAATGATCCTGAATGGCTGCCATTAAATTAAATCACCACTTCATCAACTCCTTTTCATCTCCTCATCTCTCATGGTAACTTTACCTTTCTATCTTTTCTTTTCTTTGTATTACTACTATACTATATATGGAATGGAATGGAATGGAATGGATAGTTTTATCATTTAATTGATAATTAATTTTACCCTTCTCAAGTAAAAAGTTAAGAAAGATGCAGAGCCAAATAGTATGTAGTGGATGTAGAAGCATATTGTTGTATCGGAGAGGAGCTTCCAATGTTTGTTGTGCATTATGTAATGCTCTTACCTCTGTTCCCAATCCCCCCCCTGGTAATATTATTGCTACCATTTTACATTTTTTTTTCTTTTTCTTTTCTGCAGTTACTGAATTATACAGAAATATATTTACATTAAGAAAAAAATATAATATAATCTATGGAAAAGTCAAGGTCAGCTATAGATGGTATCTCCATAAGGAAGGTAGAAGAAGGAATCTTGTTTTTTTTACACGGAATCAACACGTACGTATTTTGATGGTTGAGTCATTCATAAATGCTACATTTTTAAAATTTAAATCACTATGCTGTAATAAATAACCATCGACACATAAACTGTTTATTGATGATTTGATGTACATGTTTACACCAACTGGAAAGTTTTATTACAAAACTTATTTTTTGTGGCAAACTTATATGTTTTGTTAACATATTGGTGATCTCAGTTCTAACTCTCTCTTATTTGTAAGTTTTACAGTGCACATTTTTTTATTGTTTGTTTATTTTTTTAAGAAAATAGAATGAAGTTTACAGTTTTAATTGAAGTAATTTGTGTTACAACGACCAAGTTGCAAAATGATGAACTATCATCTTATGGTCAAGTTGTTTGTAAAAAATACAACTTGAGCAGTTGAGCTCATTTCTGCTGACATAGGTTTATGCAACTTTTCCACTCCGACGGAGTAATATGATTTGGGCAGCTTAGGTTTTCTTTGTGTGAGGTGAACAAAAGCTTGAGAATATAACAATCTTTTTTAGCTATAAAAAAATATAAGCAATGATCTTAGCTGAGCAAGTTAATCGATTGCTTAGTTTAAACTCGTATACACCCTTCCTCTGCTCCAGAACCTTATATTGTTACAAGATATGATTTTTATCTTATTTTTGTGGTTCTTTTCATATATTTTTATATCATCATCATCATCATCATCATCATCATCATCATCTTTGTTGAAACTACTTATTAGGTATGGAAATGGATCAACTGATATGCGGAGGCTGCAGAACATTGTTAATGTATACACGTGGTGCTTCAAGTGTCAGATGCTCCTGTTGTCATACAGTCAATCTTGCACCAGGTATGATATTTTAGACCCTTCTTAACTTGATTTGTAGAATGCTGTTTGTAGTTGTGAACTTGTGATGTAGCTAGTATCACTCATATGGTTATCTTTATTGCATAATATACATCAGCTGCACAAAAGCTTCACATTATTAGTTAAAAGAATGGAAGATGAGAAAAATCTTACAACCATGTTAAGAAACGATAATGATAGATGTGTTGTTAGTGTTATTCATTTCATTGCCTCATGTTATATTTGTTATGTTTAACCAACTGCCAACGATTACAATTGATGCTAACATTTATGTTAAATTGTTGATTACTGATTAGTCTAATAATAAAATTATTCGTGCACATGCCATCTATGTTGAATTGTTGCTGATGTATATCGTGAATTTATGTTACCCGTTATGTATTATCGTTGACGTATGTCTTCCATTTGTCAAGTTTTTAGCTTTTATATAGCACCTAATGCATAACCAAGATTTTTTTTGGTTGGACAGTTTCTAACCAGCTTGCTCAAGTAAATTGTGGAAATTGCCAAACAATGCTGATGTATCCATACGGTTCCCCATCAGTTAAATGTGCAGTTTGTCACTACATTACAAATGTCAATGTGAGTAAAACAACATATCATCTTGTAAGCAAATTACCTTACTTCCTTTGCGCTGTCACTGATTGTCCGTCTTCGTTGACTGCAGATGAGCAATGGAAGAGTTCCCTTCCCGATGCGACCTAACGGAACAGCCACATCAGCATCAACGCCCCCTGTTTCAACTGTGAGTTTCCTGCTCTATTTCATTTATTCCGAATGGACAGTTTGAACTTTGAAGTACAACATATTAAAAATACCATATTAACCTTGTGTATAATTTAGTGCTGAATGAGTTATGGAAACTTTCGTTTTGAATTGAATTTTTCATCTTTCTAGTTTTGGGATTATACATTGTTCAAGACGTTATGGTTTGGAATTAGGGATTACACCATTACATATTACACATTTCACCTTTGATATCTTTTGTAGGTAACGCCCCACTCTTGTAACCAAACTGTAGTCGTTGAAAATCCCATGTATGTTGACAAGAGTGGAAAATTGGTATGATCTTCCATCCTAGTCTTTTTTTCCAGAATTATGTCTAATGGTTAGCTAACATGTCAAAATTAGTATTTACTCCGTATCTTTTAAGTTTTACTATAGTACATTATTGAGTCTAATTCATATTAAAAACTTCTGACAAGTTTAATTGACTAATTGCTTTAATATTATAATTATAACAATAATAATATATATTCTCTAATGAAGCAAGTTAGAATGTTCTAAGCACATTACACATTGTGTGAAGTTTGACCCGTTAAAAAATATTTTCATGTTAGCTATTTTTACATATTATTATGTATATAAATGGGTCACAATTGTCACCTCTAGCAGTTGTCCTCTCTCTGAAAATGGTCTATTTTTGTGAGTATCTAGGTCAGCAATGTTGTTGTCGGGGTAGCCACAAAGAAGAAGGCACTCAAGTAAATAAGTAAACGTGATCCATGGCCTATGCTTTGCTATTTATTGAGTGAAGATGGGCGCTTTGAAGATGTAATGTGTATAGTAATACAAAAGAAAACGGGTCATCAATATGCCATTGTTGTAACAAAGATTATTGAGGAACACTTCGGGATATGATGTGTTTTTTTTAGTAAAGAGGGGACATTGTGTTGTAGAAAGAACACATCTTTCACTATTTTGTTAACAAGTGCATATGTTATATGGTTGCTTGTTAACAGTATGAATTATGGAATGATAAGCTATACTATATTTAATATCATTTTAGGAACGGCATTGACACCAAAAGGAGCTAATTGCATAAAATAATCCATGTGGTTTACACACATTTTCATAGTTAGTTCCTATACTTTATTTATTACATGTACAGTCTATAAATTCAGAATTTATTGCACGATTAGTCTCTCATCCACCTAAAATGACTAAAATACCCTTCTATGGTCGAGCAAAATAGATAGTACCACCAAGGGTATTTTAGTCATTTTAAGTGGATGAGAGACTAATTGTGCAATAATTTTTACATTTTTGGACTATCAATGCAACAAACAAAGTATAAGGACTGACGGTGAGAATGTGTGTATACCACAAAGACCATTCATGCAATTTACTCCACTCAAATACTTCATTGTCAAATATTATTGTTGTAATGGGTGGGATATCTTTGCCACAAAAAGCAGAGGTCGGCACACTCATAGTCACAACCGCTGAGTGAATCAGATATGCCCCACATTATGGATAAACATCCGATTGTAGGTTGGTCTGGGTTGCTGGTTATCAATCATTTTACCACAAAAACTCTACTTCCTTGTTGAATATTGTAACTTTGTTAAACAACTTCAAAGAATCAAAGTCATGTTTCTAGTACAATGTTTATTCTTACATATAGATTGATAAAGTTTTATTTTAAGTGCATGTAGCATTACTATTGAAGTTTGTGTTACTTAATTGCAATAGGCTACTATATTAACGGTCTATTTGATTTGCTGACATGAATCATATAGTAGGTATAAGTTAAGTACGCTCTAAGAGCTCTCACTATGGTGCTTCAGTTTGATACGTCAGTTCTAATCGACATTGAAAAACTAAGCGACACCATAGGCACCAAAACATCAGTTGAGCGTCGGTTTTGGATCCGTCGCCAAAGCGACGAGCTTCGGTAGTTTGTACATGAGACTGAACTTTTATTTATTTATTTGGTTATTGTATAATAATAAAGGTATATTGGTAAATGTGGGTCTATAAAAAAGAAAAATGATGTCAAGTGATGTTCACTGTGGGTAGTGAAACGTCAGCTTATATTAATTTTGAAAAAATCTGATGTGGCGCTGCTGTAGCATTGATGCGTCAGATAGACTACACCATAGTGAGAGGTCTAATAGAATGTGTATGATTTACCTGATAACTATTGTTTGGTTGTCGAATAATGTCAAAAACAATGTTGTTTTACATGTACCACATTCGAAATTCGAAATATAAACATATACGAGTAACATAATGTATATCAGTATATGTATATACGGGGTCCCATTTTCTCCAACTACAATGTTAAAAACGGCCAACTAAACTAACCTACCTTCTTTATATCTAGTTTTCATCGCCGGTACCCCTGTATCATCAAATTCCTCTGTTTCTTTGCAGTTTTCACAACACTTTTACCTTAATTTCAGTTTGTTTTAATTTATTTCTTTCAAAATATCATGATGATGATGATTCAACAGTTTAAGTCACCCATTTCAATCAGATGTGATTCCACAAAAAACAACAATAATATTACTTCAAGTGAATCAATCAAATTCGATAAAGATTCAATAAACCCGACATCGTTAATGGCATCTTCTTCAAAATCACCTCCGTATCCGGGCGGTATGGGTCCCTATACGGGTCGGGATCCGAATGTGAAAAAACCCGGTTGGCTCCGACAAAAAGCTCCACAAGGAACCAAATATCAGGAAGTTAAAGAATCATTATCAAGGTTGAAACTTAATACTGTCTGCGAGGAAGCACAATGCCCTAACATTGGTGAGGTATATATATCATCATTACGTTTATTTGTTATTTTAGTTATGCATGGAACCACAACTATTTAGGGTTTAATTGATTAGTTCTTTCTTTTTAGTAAATGGCACAATCCAACTTTATTATTGATCGCAAAAATGAGACCTTTTCTGTTAAAGAAGAACACTAAAGAAAACAAAATCAACTACCTTAAATTCTTCAATTTGATTTATGGATAAGAGGTTTCGTTATAATGCTAAAAAGAAATTGAACAACCAAAACAAAGTTGAGCAACGAGTTGCGAAATTTGATAAAGTTCGATACTTTTATACCAATTTTGTTTATTTTATCTTTATTATGATTGTGATGGATATGGATATGGATATTAGTGTTGGAATGGAGGTGGTGATGGTATTGCAACAGCAACTATAATGCTGCTTGGTGATACTTGTACAAGAGGATGTAGATTTTGTGCTGTGAAAACTAGTAGCAATCCTGCACCACCTGATCCTATGGAGCCACACAATACTGCTGAAGCCATTGTTAGTTGGGGGTATGATACACGTTTACTTTTATACATGTGTTATGTATGTATGTATATGAGTCGAGTTTTATGTTCTTGTTGAACGATGTTAGAAATTGTAACTTGGAATGTGTTATGCCTTGGCTTTACAGTGTGGATTATATAGTTTTAACAAGTGTGGACCGGGACGATCTTCCGGATGGCGGAAGTGGCCACTTTGCTGAGACTGTTAGAGCCATGAAGGTATATAAATTGTCCTGATTATTGCTGTGACCTGTGAGGTGGCAACTTCAACTTGTTTACTTATAAAATGCTAGATTGGGCTATGTTTGATCTCTAACGGGTCATAAGTGGGTCATACATAAACCTTCTACATCATTTAAGTGAATATATACTGTTATATTGATAAATAAATACAATAATAATATTACAGTATAATCACATTTGACAGACTATTTACTTAAATATAAAATTAAAAGTTGTGGACAAAAGCTGTTGTAAATCAACTCGGCCTGTTTTGACCCGAAACCCAACCCGCTTATTTTGTCACCTCTATGGTTATCACTTACAACGTTCAAACAATGTAAATATTGATGATATGCATCCTTTACTTGTCTAAGCAGAATAAGAAGCCTGAGATTATGGTCGAGTGCTTGACTTCTGATTTCAGGGGTGATTTAGAAGCTGTGTCCATGTTAGCCAACTCAGGACTAGACGTTTTTGCTCATAACGTTGAGACTGTAAAAAGAATGCAGAGAATTGTAAGAGATCCACGAGCTGGGTGAGTAATTAAAGTTATTGCATTACAACTTCTGCAGTTGACTTTTCCACTACGTTAATGGATGTCACTTTCGTTACGCTTTATGAAAATCTGAATTATATCAACAGAACATTGATGTAGTTGTTTCTGAGAGCTAGCTAAGAAGTTTGTGGTTATTGTAGATACGAGCAGAGTTTATCAGTCCTGAAACATGCAAAGCTTAGCAAGGAAGGAATGATCACCAAAACTTCGATTATGTTGGGACTTGGAGAAACTGATGATGAGTTGAAGGAAGCCATGGCTGATTTGCGTGCGATCGATGTTGACATTTTGACTCTTGGGCAGTATTTACAGGCAAGTTCTTTTCCATGTCCATATTGTTTAATTTAGGGTGTTTGGAAATTATTCAAATAAAACATACATATCCCCATCCTGACTACTATAATACCTATACTCATAGTGATTCTTGAATGTCAAGAACTCAAGATCCATTGGCTAATTTTGAATTGTATGTGAGCAGCCAACTCCTTTACATCTTACTGTTAAAGAGTACGTGACACCTGAAAAATTTGCATTCTGGAAAGATTATGGGGAGTCCATCGGCTTTCGTTATGTAGCAAGTGGACCTCTGGTACTCTCATCTTCATAATCTGAATTTTGCTATACTGTATAATTATTAATCATGATAACCAGAAGAACAAGTTAAAAGTGTTTATGTTGTTAAATGCGGCTGATTATTAAAAATGTTAACTATTATTTCAGGTACGATCTTCGTATAGGGCAGGGGAGCTCTTTGTTCAAACCATGGTGAAAGAGAGGACCAAGAGCACATCTACATGAAACATGATCTTGTGGTATTATATCACTTCATTCATCAAAAGGAAATGCAATTTTCTGATTTTAATCTTTTTATTTTTAGGCCATCCCCATTAAATGCAACATTGTAATATTCATTTGCAAATTTACTTATTTGGTCATTCAAAATTGTTGTTTAGATTTGGTGGATATATCTTTTGCAAGGTAATTAATGTCTTGTTTCATGCTTTTTATTAGAATATTTAACAGCTTAATAGGTATACATACACTTGTAAAAATTTCTTCTTGTTCAAATATTATTATGTCGTGAAAATTCTTTAAAAGTTGATCATCACCTTATCTAATTCAAGTGACAACTGTCAGTATGTCATACACTATTTTGAACAATATAAACATAGTATTATAATATCGACAACTGTATCTATGTGTTGTGTATTGAGAAGTCAAAGTAACAATCGTCATCCCAACCAAAGTATTAAGTTCAATATGTACAATTATGAAATTGGTCTATGTTGTTTCAAAGTTACATTTTTCGTCCCTATCGTTTAAGCTTGCTCAAGTCTATCAATATCATGCTTGCAAATGAATTTGGGAACTCCTAGTTCATGATCAATCATACATTAGTCCATGATTTCAACATTAGAATAGGACCTAAATACATGTGTACCAAAAACTAAGGCCAAACATGTTTCAATTATACGACAGTTATGAACATTCTCAACTGCACAATTTGAACCATAGACAATAGTACTAACTGAAGTACAATCTTTTCATGTTCATTTCTTCATCATACTCATATTAGGGAAGTACTGTTAAAAAGCATCCAAGTGCTAAACATATATTTTTAAAAAATCAAGATCTTGATTTGGAGTTAATACTCAGACCTTGACTTTTCCAACTTTCCTAAACACCTTATAAAGTTGTCTATCCTAATGCCAGTTGACCACATACATGTTGTATCATTTGTAACACATGTAACATATATTAAAACATACTCAAAGGTAATTAGCGCAACAAAATACATTTCACATTGGCATGGTTCATTATAAAACGCTTCTCAATGAAAGGTAACTTGTTTGAGATCTCTTACGACGAATTGAGTCCGTAAACATAACTTTCACCTATGACATGTGTCACGAAATTCGAAGAGACGTGTCTCACTCCATGATTACCCAATCACATATCATCTTAAACTAAATGCAGTCTGCCATCACCTCACCGCTTAAGAAATAAAGGTCTAACAGTAATTTCCGGCAAAGTTTAATGATCCATTGGCTATTCTAGAGAAAGCCAAAGTAGCTAATGAATCCTGCAAGCTGTATTCGTTGTCCGCATACCAAATTTAAGCTTCCCTTCTTCTGTTCTCTACTACTTCCTCACTTTCGTAATCATCATTCTTCTGTTTTTTCTCTATTTATGGAACCGAATGAAACAGAAAGTAAATTCTCATACCTACTATATACACAACAAAGAGATCACTATCCAACACATAGCTAAACGTAAAAGGAGAATCCTTACTTCTTGATCCTAGACTATGCTTTAATCCTGGCTCTTAAATTTGTTACCTTTTCTAAATCAAGAGTTCGTAGAAACAGTACATCAATGGATATTAGGCAAGTTATGGGAGCGGTTCTTACATTTTCCATGTTTATGATGCTCGGAAACATGATCAAAAGAGACCACTTTGATGGTGATGTTCTGGTAAGTGTATCGAAGATCACATCTTCTAGTAGCTATTCATATCCATGAACCTATTGTGGAGGTTCATTGCCTATTTTCTGTTTCATTGGTGATCATAAGTGGCATAGAAACTTGACATAATTAAACAAAGTACATCAAATTCTTTCTGTTTTTACTTTTTATATAGGATATACTGATAAATTCTTTCCATATCAAGGTGTCTTTTGCGGTTTTGCCCCAATTTTCTCACCTTGGCCTACTAACATTTCTTTTTAATATTCAAATATCCTTGTTTCCCTAGAAAGTTTAGGCGAAATATTTCCCCAAATATAGTACGTACATAACTCTTAGTCCTTACGCTCTAAGCTGTGTATTTCTGTTGCAAAACATTATTGTAACTTGTTCGGATTATATCATTGAGTATTTGAGTGCATTCGATTTTCTTGCAGCTTGATGTCCCAGTGACATCAAATGTTGATCTAGATGCCATGAAAGTAATGAGGCATAGTCTTTATCAAGTTGATGATGAATCGAAAAACAATGGCCGACGCTTAAAGCTTTGTTGGAGCAATTCTTCATTAGGTAGGTAGATTATATTCCAAGAAATAGGAGAAAGGTGTCACCAAATAACATATCTTTGATCTAACTGTATATGTCATTGTTATAGCGAAAGGACGAGAGAACACAGAAGGTTTTGTTACTTTTTCGTTAACTGATGGTCCCGAATATCACATTTCACAGGTTCAATCTCACTTAGTTTATTTCGACACTTCTATCTAATGTTTTTTTAATCGCTTGATATAACTCACATAAATGGTTGACGCAGGTTGCTAATGCAGTGCAAATTGCTAAACATCTTGGGGCAACTCTTGTGCTGCCAGAGATCATTGGAAGCAATGGTGTAAAAAGGTTAGTCCACTTGGTACAAATCACAAAGTGCACTTATACAATGCAATTTGATTTATAAACTTATAACATATACTTACTCCTCTAGTTTGATATATAACAGGGGTTTTGAAGAAATTTATAATGCTGAGAAGTTCATGACAAGCATGAAAGGCGTAATTCAAGTAGAAAGGCGTAAAAACCCAGAAACATTTGCACAAAAGCTTGCTAGTGTAAAAGTTCCCTACAACGCTAACCGGAACTACATTATGACTAATATTGAACCTCTATTTCGAACAACAAGAAACATACGTGTTATAACCTATTTTCCATCAGTATCCATGAGACAAGGGAAGGTCGACAAGGATATGAACCCTCATTCGTGTTGGGCAGCATTTGAGGCTCTTCATTTAAAGCCAGAATTGCAAGAAGTAGTGGACTCTGTTGTAGGGAGACTAAGAAGTCATGAACCAAATGGTCAATTCGTTGCCATTGACTATAAGGGTGAGATGCTGGGAACGACCACTTGTCGAAGTGACGCAAACAAAGGGATGAAAAATTGCTACAGCCCTGTTGAAATTGCACAATTTCTTCAAAGGATCGGGTACCCACGAGATACGATAATTTATGTGACTCAATCAAAAATGGATCGTAGCCTACTTCTGTTTAAGGATTTATACAGCAACACATTCACAAAGGTACAAGTTGCATCTCTAGTGACGTCTATATATCTTTTATTATCATGATGCATTGCTTTACATTGGAATATCTGAAACAGGAAGACATAATGCAAGAAACAGAGAAGGGGAAGTTTCTCAGCCCTGAAAGCTCAAAATTGGAACGAGAGATTATCGACTTCCATATATGTTCACTCAGTGACGTTTTCGTGCCTGCAAAGTCTGGTCTTTTTTATGCGAACGTGGTTGGAAATAGAATCGCTGCTAGCAAGACAGAAGTTCTTGTGCCAGCTCAGATAACATCAAGCTTAGCACAAGACCATGTCTCCACTTACATATCGAAAAGGAGTCATCCAGCATATGCTTGTTTCTGTTAATAAACGAAACCCAAGATGTATCTAAAGCTGTAATAAGACGACTTTAAGCTAGTCGTGTGTGTTAAACATCAAATGTGTAGTCAAAGTATCATATTTATTTTATTTTTGCATTGTTGAAGCTTGTTTAACAGTCTCAAAATACGAAAAGATTAATAATACAATCAGCAAAACCGAACATGACAAAAAAGTATAAAAAGGTTATGTGCAAATCCAATATACAAAAAGCCACGTTTCAGAACACGGAAAATACCCAAAACAAAAGGTTGCAAATTGAGCGCTTTGTATGCTTGAAATATAGTTAATCTCCTGCTAAAAGCCTATATAGTAAGTTCAGTATGTTAGCATCACACCACTAGCTTATCCATGTACAGGTTTGCAGTCCAAACACACGGAAACTCTACTAAAACCTCCCTATAATGCTCAGGTGTCATCCTCATTTCCTCTTAATGAACCTGCAACAAGAAGACCGTAAGAGTTGTAAGCAGTTAGATCATTTGTAGTCACACTCAGGTTGCTTGCTAAAAAATGCAGCACTACGAAACCATTGCAACTTAAAAGCGATTATGTGATATTGGAAACTTATTTTGTCATACAGTTTGGAAAATTCTCATTAATTAAGAGACCAAAGATCAAATGACCAAAAAACGGTGTTCAGTTTTGCTGCGATTGTGACTATGAAACTAAAGCAAAATTGAATATGCATGTCTAAACTTCGCAAGGGATCCCACAAGATGTAATTTAAGACTTTCATGAATACTGAAACACTTGGAGCGTAGAACAAAAGTAGCAACTTCATGTGACGAAAGAATATGAAATAAAAAGAAAATGTTTTAAAGATGCACCTCTATTTCTCCGTCGAGATGGCTTGCATGATTTGTAAATGCTAGTGAAGTATTCACTAAAAGGCCGCTCAGAAACAGGAATCAATTTCCCAACCACGGCAAGAGGCCAACTGTTGGTCAGAGTAAAAAAGAACAATAAGCAAAGAGAGAATAAAGAAGCAAATAGTCTATTTGACGAAAATATGTTCAATAATGGAAGCAATGGACACACAACAGAACCAACCTAATAAGTCCAATTACAATAGAGATTAGCCAATATTGCCAACTGAGCCTAACCGTAGTCGTGAATTTGCCCAAGAACATGATTATGATGACCTGAAGCCAAATACACTCGATAAGTCATATCACAAGATGACAAGATGCATTACTCAGTGTTGTGTGTTATAGGGAAAAGTAGGAGATATAATCTCACTTGAAGTACGACAGTAAAGGATATAATTCCGATAAATAAGCGATTTTTGGTAACTCCTTGAAAGACGTTGAACTCGTCAGGCTTCCGAGCGTTAAATTCATTGAATATCTGCAGTTAGATTGGTTAGCAACATCCAGCAACACAGTAATCAGTAGAGGTGGCAACTTCAACCCATTTACCTAGGGTCATAATTTTTTCTTCAACAGGTGGTGGTCAAATGAGTGATATATGAGTACTTTTCTGAAAATAAAATGTGCCAAAAGTTGCCCAGAATGTAGTCATATGCTAATAAGTAATAATCTCTTATATAATTAAAATATAGCCGGCAAAATTAGACCAGCACACTTTATTTGGGCTATTCTGGGATTTCAAAAACAATATTTGGACATTACTGAGCCTTACTTATTTTATTACTGGGTGGTATTGGACTCAAAGTAAAAGTAACAGCGGGTCAAAATGGGCACTTAATGGGTAGCAGTAAAAGAAGCAACTTTGCACGTATGTGCAATTTTACCGATTATGAAATTCGTTTTTTCAACCTTATAACCCAGACAGATCAATGTTATATATTCAATTTCTTTTCTAGTTTTCAAAATTCAAATTCCAAAAAAAATAAAACAAGACATTGGTAATTTGATGAAATTATTAAAATAATATATTATACACTACAGACTTTTGTAAAGAGAGGTACAAAGTTTCAAAGAGATAAGTATATATTATGTATATATATTTTATCTTTTATCATTCTCTAAATCTAAATAAGTTATCCGATGCTAGAAATATATTCGTACTTAATTGACTTAAATATTGAATATTAAATACTCTCCGTCTTACTTAACGTCCCATTATTATTATGTAGTATTATTTTTTAATATATGTCAGATATCCATATATTTTTCAATCTTTTTGTGCTATCACCATAAAAAAAATGCAACTTACAATTGAGAAAAAAGAAAGTTGAACCAAGAAGACCCCGTTGTGACCCGAACCCATTTTGATGCAGCTGTCCAAACCCACCCACCCGTCCATTTTGCCGCTACTAAATTTAACTAATAAATGACACTATTATCTTATCAAGATAATGAACAAAAAGGTGTTAGCAGATAAATTTGAACTGTCCTGTAACAAAAGTCACCAGTTTTGATTCAAAACCGGCTTCCCAGCCTGTCCCTTCTGCCACCTCTACACATTATCTACTTGAATCATCACCTGAGAAAAGACAAAAGCATTGAAAATGAGCGTATTCTTCTTTTTGAGAGCATCCTCTTTGCTCTCATGCTCTAAATTAAGTATCCTTTTCCCATCAAAGTTGAGTACAAGGAGGACTGTCACTTGGTACATGGCCTGTAGTTTTATTGCAATAAAACCACAATCAGTATTTGATTACTCGACTCAAGAAATATGACTTAAACTTCATATATATTATCACAGCTTATACCTGAATTAACAAATTTCTCCACATAATGTTTGTAATAAGAGGTTCCCTGACAAACATAAAGAAAAAGATGATCTTTATCGAACAAGATTAATAGAAGATACTACATAATAAAGGTGGTTAAATCAGACAACCTTTTACACGAATCAGATAGAGATAGCGATTTCAACCCGTTCATAAATTCAGGTTCCTTTTCCTACCTCTAATGGGTCAAACGGACATTACTACCAAATACAGCTCAAACTAGTCAAAATTTCAGTGTTTCTTTTAAAAATTGAAACCTCCTATATTGTTTTCTATTTTAAATTGATAGTAACTGAAAGTCTGAAACAATGTAACTTACTGTTTTCATATTTAACATGAAATGATTTATAGAAAGGGATTGAAAAATTTTCAGAAAAAAGTGTTTCAAAACAAACCCCGACCAAATAATCAAATGGTTTGACTACCCACCCATTTTGCAAAGGTTGCAAAGTCTAACCTTCGACCAACCGGCGTTCGGTCCATGAGGTGATCTGTTGGTGGTTCAGTAGCTAGAGCAAGTGCACCAAGAGTGTCCATTATAAGGTTCACCCAAAGGAGCTGCATAGAACCAAAGGGGAAACTCAGTGGTTTGGTCCATGTGTCACACACACACACACACACACATATATATATATAGAGAGAGAGAGAGACCTGCACTGCATTTAATGGGACATCACCAGAAGAAATAGCTGCCACAACATTTATTACAAGTGCGGCAACATTTACAGTGAGTTGGAACTGGATGAATTTCTGGATATTGGCATAGACGGATCTTCCCCATCGAACAACCTGTTGTAAACAAATAAACAATAACCTCATACCTACATTACTTAATTTGAAACAAAAAGAAAGAAATAAGCTAATCAATAAAAACATACCTTAACAACTGAAGCAAAATTGTCATCTAGTATAATGATATCACTGCTCTCCTTCGCCACTTCCGTTCCTTGGATACCCATAGCTAGCCCAATATCAGCCTACACTCCAAGAAATACCAAAATTAAGTTTGTGTGACAAAAAATATATATAATATAAATATACTAAGCACTACAGGGAATCTTTCTTAAATTGGTGAACGTCTTTTGGATAGTCACCACTTGTTTCTGACCTCATGTAATGCAGGTGCATCATTAGTACCATCTCCAGTAACCGCAACAACATGCCCATTCTTCCTTAGTGCTTGCACGAGTAGTAATTTATCATTAGGGGAAGAACGCCCCATCACCTGTTGTCACAAACGACATTAAGACCAATATTCTTCTTTACGGGATAATACACGGATACTGTTATTGAGTTATACAACATACCGATATCTTGTCAGCAACTTGTAGCCTTTGTTCTTCTGAATATCC
Organism: Pseudognaphalium luteoalbum; assembly: GCA_963422505.1. Taxonomy (NCBI): domain Eukaryota; kingdom Viridiplantae; phylum Streptophyta; class Magnoliopsida; order Asterales; family Asteraceae; genus Pseudognaphalium; species Pseudognaphalium luteoalbum. The sequence continues at coordinate 116,573,248 of OY730196.1, read as the reverse complement.
CCTGAACGTTTTCCCTTCAATTAAATTTGGTTCTTTTGCATCTGCATTTGACTCTAGTATTCCACATTCAAGTGCTATTGCCTTTGCTGTCTGAAGATTGTCACCTGTCACCATTCTTACCTTTACACCAGCCTTTATGCACAGTCGAACTGCATCTTTCACATTAGGCCTACAAGGATCCTACAAATATTTGGAACATATTACATAATGTCATCTCATGCATCAAACAGGCAATATAACATAAATGAGTAATAAACATATTGTGATGAAATGCAATAATAAGTACCTTCAAACCAATAATTGCTAACAAAACAAGATCATCCTCAGGCATTTGCCAATGCTCTAACTCCTCGTCACTTGTCGGGAAAGTCTCCCATTTAAATGGACGGTAGGCAATAGCAACACAACGCAAACTTCCAGCAGCCATAGTTTCAATCGACTTTTTATAATATTCCAACTGCCAAAAATAATAATGGAATAAGATATATAATAAACGTCTAGAACTGTAAAACATTACTTAACAAGATAAACGCATTATGATGACAAATTTCTCAAACCTTGTCATTATCCAAAGGCACCAGGTTCCCAATGGTATCCATGTAGCTCGTACACGCAGCTAACACAATTTCAGCAGCTCCTTTCCAGTGTATATGAACTTCTGAAGCGGGCTATAAGAAAAAAAACAATAACAAAGTTTTCAAAGGAAAATACAGCATACTTCCAAAGATAAAGAATACAATTACCGTTTTCACCGCAACACCTCCTCGTTTTTTCTCTGAATTAAACGGGAATGCATGCACTATTGTAGACTCTGACCTCACAAAATCAAAATTCATTCCAAGCTACATATATATCATATAAATGATAAGCATCAGTGGATGTACATGACATAAGGTAAACCAAAAGAAAAACTTAGAAATGGCCACTAACATTAACACCCCATTGAAGAATAGCTTTCTCAGTTGGTGATCCAGAAACTTCAACATTTCCACCACCCTAAGAAAAAGGTACAAAGGAATATTTAGTTCAATAAAGGGAAAGAATTAAGACATATATAAGTATGTACATACCTCGGGCAAAAATACACTGCCAGTTGTATTTTGAGCTATGGCTTCAATAAGAAGAGATACGAGTGTAGATGGTAATTCTGATTTGTTATTTGGTGGGTCAATTTTCTTGCCACAGATATAGGCCTCAACCACAGTCATCTGAGCAAAATGCAGCAATTTATTTTATTACTTGTTATACCATCTATAACTCTATAAGAAGCATATCATATGATTTAAGAGAGCAAAGAAACACACCAAATTTAATGTCAATGTTCCAGTTTTATCACTGCAAATTGTAGTAGCAGAACCCATTGTCTCACAAGCTGAAAGCCTTCTAACCTGCACTTGGAGAGTACCAACAAGAAACATAAGAACATTACGCTAACAATATAGACAACTTCTTTTAAAATGTAATCAAACTTACCAGTGCCTTGTCCGCCATCATTTTACGCATCGAATAAGCAAGCCTGTTAATAAGAAATAGAAGCACAATGTACCATTTCCAGCCATACTTCGAAATGAAATAAAAAATCAAGTCTACTACTAGTGAAAAACACATTTGACCGTATAAAGATAAACTTACGTTAATGTGACAGCTAAGGGAAGCCCTTCTGGCACTGCAACAACAACAATGGTAACCTACAAAATTTTCAAGCCTAAATAATGTGATACAGAAACCAAATGAAATTAACAAGTGTCCTCATTTGGCTTTTCAATGTCAAGACTAGCACATACAAAACTCCGAATTTAGATTCCTTTTTAACTCATAGAACCAGTTTTTCCTGTCAAGTTTGAATCCCAATGAAAACTAATCTACTACTAAAAAAACCATTTTCACTTTGAAATTTAATGGGTTTGCCAGGACACTTAATAAGGAGGGTATTGAGTACTAATACAAGATAAACAAAAGTTACATACTGCAACAGTGAAAATTTTAATTGCACCATCCACAGCATCACTAAGACTAGTTTTGCCAGCAGTAAATTGTACACTATCATCTGGATTCTTTGAGTGCCCAGTAAAGTACCTACCAGACAAAACTGAAATTCTTAAAAAGGAGATTTTTCCAGCAAATGCTCAGAAATGTTATTGTAACAGCATTTCAATGAAAAAATAGTAACACAATCATCATAGAACTGTGTATTTACCTGGCAAGAAGGATAATGAGAACAGCTATAGCTACTACAAGCCCAACTATACCAATGAAGGTGGCCACTCCATTCAATCGCACCTACCAAATATTTGTTTCATAAATAAATCATTTTTAATTGTACTAATGTAATATGTTTTTTACTGGCATAAATGAATTTGAACATTTAGTGAACTGTGAACTAACTTGTAATGGTGTTTCCTCTCCATTATCTTCAGAGATGCTAGCCATAAGTAATCCCCATTCTGTATTTATTCCAACACTAGTGACCTGAAAACAATTATACAAAAGTGAGATTGGTGATTGAAGAAAAAAGAAAAACAGTACTCCATTTTTATTTTCATACCAGCATAGTACCATAGCCATCCGCAACCTTGCACCCAGACATTAAAAAAGGTGCTCTCTGATCCTTATGAACCTGATCCACCAAGAGAAGATAAATATAATAAACTAAGAAAATCAATCAAAAAATGAAAACTTACGGATCAAAGAACTCACAATTTTACTCTCGCCAGTCATACTTGATTCATCAATAGCCAGGGAGTGACCGGATATTAAAATCCCATCAGCAGGAACCTGGTTCATCATTACTTGTGAATATGGTGAAGAAGTAAATATGTTATGATAAAGGAATAGAACTTATTGTTTTTACCTGATCACCAATTTTTAAAGGTATTACATCACCAACAACAACATCGAATATTGATATTTCAATCCTTCTCCCACCTCTTACAGCCTAGATTGCTCATTTTTGTCAGTGTAAGTAATAAGGTACTTTACTAGATGAATAAGACCATAATGGTTGAGAACCCACCTCCAAATGTATATTTTGTTTCTCCTCGTTAAGATTTTGAAATTGAAGTGATTGTTTATAATCACTTACAGCTAAAACGCAAGAAACAACAGTAAAAGATGTCATTAGACATAGGAAGCTGAAGAAAAAAAACTACCTTTCCAATGAAATTTGAATTATGAACCATTAGTCAATAAACAGAAAACCCAAAAACAAAAATCTAGCATCATCGAAACAAAAACATTTTTACTCATTATCGTATTTAGGCGTTGTAATTGCCCCCTTGTGATTAAGTACCTGTAACAACTATAACGATGATAACAGCCATAGCTATGCTCCCACCATCATACCATCCTTCTTTGATGCCCTGAAACCGATAGCAATGGAAAAATGAAAAGAAACGTGTAACTTAATATGTTGTTTTGGTTAAGAATGTCATTATATCAAAGATTTTATCATCTGGCTATGTTTATCTTAAGAAGTAGATCTGTGGATTTTCTCTGTTTCGTGTGTAACATACATTCCAATTGGTTCAATTATGATCTCGAGATAAAAAACTACGAATAGTAAACATGGTATTTATGTGAGACATGCTGCTATACAGCCTATACTACAACTTATTCGTTAGAGCCTTTTGAACTATAAAATATATATTTTATCTATGAATATTAAAACTGTCAAACAAATTTGCAGTTGACATTTTATTTTTGACAAGTGTAGCAAACTAATGGAAACTACTCGTTTTAGCACATAGTGATGACCGGATGTATCTGAATTAACTTTCTTTCACTTACCTCTGTTTTTATACCCAGAGCCAAAGAAGCAGCTGCAGCAACCATCAAAATGATCAAAGTGGTATCTCGACAAGCATCAAGTACAAACCTCTAACAAATCAACAACACACAACTTTAAATTATAAAACATTCCAAACTCAAAAGCACGCTACAAGAACAAAATTCCAAAATTTAGAATGCATACCCAAAAGCTTCTTCCCTTTTTCCGTGGGTACGTGTTTGACCCGAAAACATTTTTCCTCTCCACTATGTTAGAATCGTCATCATGAATTCCCTTATCAGGATTTGTCTTTAACTTTTCTGACAGTCCCTTAACCTGAGGTGATGAACCAAAAGTTACTTGCACAGTTTTGTGAATAAAAGAGACAAAAACAGTATGCAAATAATGCCTATAATAAACTTGCCCCTCCAAAATTTTGCAAAGCAGAGAAGTCATGATCTCTAGTCATTGAAGCAAGCTGATCCGGGCTAATACTATAATCGCCAGTAGGAATAGGAGATGGAAGTGCTCTCTCAGTTCCTGTTGGAAAACGACCAACCGAATAAAAAAGCAATTTAGTGATAAAAGGCAAGTAACCTTAGGTTGGAAATGGGTCAAAAATCTGTAATAATAGTGTGGATCAGAATGTGTCAGGTCCGACAGCAAACACTTTTCCTTCTATTTCTAGAGCTTCAAATATAACCAGTGTCATGCAAGTGAAAAAAGGAAAAATAAACACACACACACACAATATAATTACAAAGATAACCTTCTTTCTAAATTTACTACCTATTTGATCCGTTAAAGTCATTACCCTTTCAGCTGATATTAAAAACTCACCTATTTGACCCGTAAAAGACAATGTAATAACGTGAATTGACCATTACCCATGAAGGGATTTCAAACAGCTCTAATGTACACCACTGAATTATCCATAAATGGAAGTGTGATGTAGATAAAGAGATCAAATATCACATTGCAATAACATAATGAATAACTAAGTACCATTTGTTTGTGCTGCAGCAGCTTGAAACAGGTAGGCTGCCTGAAAGAGGAGCAATAATGAATGTTGAATGTAATGTAGTGGCATTAAATTATAAACAAAAGGTGAGTATTAAACATATTACTCGTATGACTTGTGCATGGGTCCTGATCTTCGCTATAATTTGTTTCTTCTCTTCCTCTTTTTTCAAATCTAAGGTGTATCTAAATCGACGTGATGCATTCAGCACAAGCGCCGCTTGCTGTAGCAAAATTATTTTGTTAATGCAACTAATTACATCTAAAACAACAGGAGGCTGATGAATATAGAAATAGATATATATGATTATAAAGGGCAAAGTTGAGTGTAAATAACTAACTTGAAAAAATAGGTTATTCCAATCTCACACAAACCAAATTAAGTTTGCAATCTACATATCCTAATTTATCAGCCAAACCTAAATCAGCTGTTACCAAATTATATACTCTATTTGGTAACACAGAGATCTCTTTCTAAAGACAGGCACATTTATTGCTAAAGGAAGGCGTCGAAAGATATGTTTTATATAACAAATATATCTGTCCTCAATCCCAAAAGTGCAACATTGACTTGGGGCATAGTTTGATAAAAGCCTTTGACTCCAATGTCACTCCTATTTTGACTCTATCTCACAAGATGTCAATCATCTTTTTACAAAAATGTCTGTTTTGGTACTTTGATGTATTAGTTTATTACAAAACATTCAACTAACTGCTCTTCGGCTACTACACCATCAAAAGCACATCCAAAGGTACCTAAACCGCTAAGTTGGGTATAAACGTTCCTAAAACGTGTTGCGTTTTTTTGGAAGTCATAATAGCATTAGCTATCCCCATTACATTTAATAATGTTCAAGGAACCGGCGATTCATATACAAATCCATCATATCATGCTATCAGATACGGGAAGTCAGGAACACAACACGCATAACCAAACTCTTTTAAAGTACCTTACAGAACTTCTGTTTCCAATCAACTATAATCGTACTAAGATCTATCTAACGGAAATTCACCAAGCAGTCAGAAAACACAGTGTATCTACCCAAATTCCACCCTTAATAGGCACTTATTTATATACTTCCACAAGGTCGAATGTTCGATATTTCGGCAACCACATCACGTGAGAGGTAAATGAAGCTTGATAAGTGTGTATATACCCACATCTAGAGAACCATCATCTACATTAGTCAAAGATCCGTTTTCGATATACAGCCATTAAATAAACCATTATACCCGCATTGAAGCATCTCACTGGACCATACAATGTCACTACATCTACATTATACAGAGTAGTCCTTTAACCAGAAAATATACACATCTACTGAAGGCAATAACACAAAACATTACAATAAACATCACAAATGTGATTATAATACAGAATTAGATGTATAAACAAAGGAAGGGATAGATACCCTCCATCTTCTAAGGCGGTCAACAGAAGCACTTTTGGTACTAACAATGTCAAAAGGATCAGAAGCAGATTCATCATAATCCTCAAAATCTCCGGCAGACTCCACGTCATTCCGGTGTCTCCGGTACGGCGAACTACCACCGCCACTCATATCACTGTAAAATTATTTATTAATTAATTTAAAATTCAACTGCAGGTAAGATGACACCGTCTCAATTCAATGTCTTGATAGGCACACATAAAAAAAATTATTGAAAAGAAAAGAAGCAGCAACAAAAATTGAATTTTAATTTATCGGAATTAGGGTTTCGTACATTATTATTATTAATTATTTAAATATTAAATAAAAAACTTCCACCGACCAAGAACATACTACACATTTTCCAAGGAGATTGTATACAGTAACAATAATCAAAGTAACAAATATTCATTGCTGTAAATTAAAAATAAAAATAGGAATTCAGAATGAACCTGAGTGCGTAAGATAGAGATAGAGGGAGAGGAAAAAAGTTAGAAGTTGCGATTTAGGTTTTCTGTTTGTTTGTGGAAGTCAGAGTTGCTATGAGAGGCAACTTCCAGGAAGTTTCTTCCTGATTTATTTAAATTTAAACTTTAAAGTGCAGGCGATTTTTTATGATTAATTAAAGATTCAAAATTAAGCTAAGTGATTAATTAAGTCAATGACAGGGGGTATAAATAATAAAGGTGATTTGGCTTTCCCAAAATCTTGGACGGATACGTTTTAGACTACTTTTAGTGATTTGTCATGAGTATGAAATTTATGTTTTTTCTAATCTCTTTTTTTTATGGAAATGGAAAAACCTCATAATTACTCTCGGTAAGTTTTATGTTTAGATTAAATTTTAATAAGATATACTTATACTACTTCGTATATGATACGGGGTAGTATAGTAAAATATTCTAACAAACGAGAGATTTAGAAGATAAAATAAGTTGTGTAACACCGATTTAAAAGAAATAACAAAGTAGTAATATGATGATATTACGAGAGCACGCGGAGCGGAAATAAAAAGCGTGAAAGTCGGTGTTCGTCACTCACGGCTAACGTTTTCAAGGTTTTAGGTTGGTGTCCGGCCCGTAACGCTTAAACATAATGCTTTTTGCTAATTTTAAATTAAGTAAAAAGTTTATAGCCGTTGGCAACAGATATAAATCAACTTTTTTATTTTGTTTATTATTTAAATTCTTGTAAACATATATATGTATACATACATTTCATACATATAATTCACATCTCAATCTAATACTTACTCTCCAAACTGTGCATATCAAATCTTTCAACGACAAAACAACGTCGCAACTACTCATTCAATCTTGTAATTATCATAATGAAGTTTTAATTCCTCAAGAAGAAATTGAAAGTTCAATTCCAACGGTCATAATTGAAAGGTCGGTACATATATCGTGATCAAGTTGGTGCACACGAAAGGGTTAATGAGAGATGAGGGATTACTTTGGTAAAAACGTGAAATACCCCATCGAGTAATTATAACGTCGTTCCATATAAGAGAACTATTTCTTCGAGTTGTCGAATATGTTACTACTTACTTTGTTGAACCTATATCCGATTATTTTTAATATTTTCAACGACGACTCGATGCACGTGCTATTACGGGTTTTAGCACTATCCAAAATATGACATCCACCATACGTTAACTGGCATATGTACGATACAACACAAGATCCATTTGACAAATTATTACAAATAGTGGAAAGAACGTCACGTGAAACTTTACAAAATTTATACTATTACAAAATACTAGATATTTGATTAATTTCTTAATTAATACTTCTCCATCTATTATAAATTATATGGAATAATAGATAAAAAAATAAATATCGTGAGTTGTGATTATCACGACCATAACCATCCCAAAGTATGAATATAAAAAGTTGCTCACATATGTTTATTAAAGATTTATCAATGTCACACAAACTAGTGACAATTTCTTTATCTCTTTATATGAATTATTGTAGAGGACAAGATTATAGGTGATGTTATCAAATATAAACATCTTTTTATGTAGTGACAATCTCTTTTTGTCTTTGACGATATACTAATGATAAATGTACATGTTAGAACTTAGAAAGTCTAAAAACGAAGATGAAAATATTTATTGTGAATATTGTCTTGGTAGCACCCAACTTAAGTGGTGCTACTCATTATTCATTTATTCTACTAGTCCATTTCATAACTTAGTGTGTTATATGATGTGATATTTTATATTAACCTTTATTACATGCAGTCAATTTTCCTAAAATCACTTGTATAAAATCTAAGGGGATGATTGGTTCAAACTAGGTAATGAGAATGGGGAACATTAACGGAACACTAACGGAATACTTTGTATTCCTTTTACCATTGTTGTTGCTTGGGAATATAAGTTATCAATCAATACCATTATATATACAATTATAATATAGACAAAATAATTTATTAACATAAAAGTATCTAAATCTATATATATAATATAATTAATTTATATAAGTATAAATATATTACATATAATTACGTATATAAATATTACTATACGCGTATATGTCTGCATATTTTTATATCAGTTAGACGTAAATATATTAGATAAAACTTAAAAACATATCAGCAACAACAAAAATATATGTAATTATGATATAATGATATTACATATTATGTATGGAATATATCATATAGCTAGAGAATATTAATAATCATAACAAATAAATAAATATAGATATAACGTAATCATCAGTATCATATTATATCTAGATTATAGAATACAATTTACAGTAATGTTATTTTTAATTTTTAATTGATATTAATACTAATAATATTAATATCAAAATATATAAAGTATATATACATATGTAACTAATGTTAGAATAAAATGAAAATGAGAGAAAATGTGGTTAAACCATTACCTAGTTTTATAACCCCAAATTTAGTGGGTAATGGGTTATTACCTAATAATAGGTAATGATTGATTGCATAATAGTCAACCAAGCTCCATTAATCATTATCATTCTCATTTTTCACCTTCAAATGCCTCCAACCAAGCACATCCTAAAATTACGAAGTTTGTTGAGTCATGCATATAAAATTAAAATCAGGTGTTCCGTACAAGGGAAACTGACTAGATGAGTAGATATAGCACAACTTATATATGAGTATATTCATCCTGTTATTCAAATTAAAGTAATTTATTCAATAAATTTTTAATCAATTATTCTGAGTTTCATATAAATTAATTTCATTATTATTAGGCTGGCTAACATGAAAAACAAATGTCGACCACAAATCCATGAGATTTACATGTGCCATTCAATGTTGCCATAAAGCATAAAACAATTTCCATGATTTCATGTGATTGATTAATTAATTTCATTATTCATCTATTATTTCACCATAATAGTGAGATGAAGATAATAGGAGTTGATGGTTAAGAAGGTGTAAATAATTTCTAGTGGTGTTGCGGAAAAAATGGTATCGTTAGAAAAATGGTTGAGATGATGGTGCGTCGGAGATGGTGATGATTTGGAGATATATAGTAGTGAGGTGGAGATGGTATGTGTTGGTGGTTAAGGAGTTGTAAATTAATTGTAGTGTTTTCGCCAAAAAATGGCAGATATGGTGATGACGTCGAAGATAGTCACGTTTTGAACATGGAATTGATAGGATTGGTGGTTAGGGATGTGTAAAATGATTGTGGTGGTGTTGCCAAAATAGATGGTGTCACCGGAAAATTGAAGATGTTGAAGTTGGCGAAGATGACGATGACGTGGAGATAATGTATCGAACTTTTGGTGAGATGACACTAACTTGGTAATGTCACCTTAGCTAATTTTGACTAGTGATTAGGGTTTAAATTTAATGACCACACACAATATGAGGGATTAGTAAGTAATAGAAGTTTTCAAAGTATAATGCATACAATAAGATTTCATGATAACTTCGATACAATTTTAGACTTTTTGCCTTTGTTCTTGCGCGTTAATTAAAATGCGAACATATATAGTCAAAAAGAAGATATCAGATAGAACACAATACAGTTTGATATTTTTATTCTTTTCTTATATCGGACTATTTATCAATCGGATCATATCCCTCTTTTTACGAATTAAGGATACTTTGATTGGAAGCAAAGATAAGAATCTGATAAAAAAGAAGGTATCAATTTGGCAAATGTTGTCTTTGAAATACATCACCCTGTCATGTCACTTTCTTAAAGAAAGCATTTGTTTCTTAAGATAATAAACAGGCTTTTAATTAGTTCATTGATTGATTGATATGTCACATATTTTAGAAAATACGCCTATATGACGTCTTACATATCGTCCGTCTGTAAGCATGAATTATATTATAATTTATTATAGAAGATTATAGATTATATAGATCAAATGTTTTATTTGATTTAGAGATTATTAAATCACATGATATATCGGCCGGGTTGACTATTCATACATGCAATAAGATGAGTAAAATCCTAATTTGGGTTTCTTTTTAAATGTATGGAAAAATACATGTTTCTCTTAAAAATAAATTTCCTACCTATGCTATATTCATTTTAATCAAATACAAACAAAATTTCTCTCACATTCTTTCTCTTCTTTATCCTCGTTACTCTTTTTTCTCCTTTTCATTTTTTTTCTTTCTCGAAGATTAGTGATTGTATTGTTTGGACAATACAATTAAGAAGATAACAAGTTTTTTTAATTGTAATACACGTTTACCTTCTCGTAATTTTGGGTAGGAAACATATTGGATATTTGTGTAACCGATTAGAGATGCTAAAAATAACCAGAGTTCGAAAAATCAACTCGGCTTTAATTGAATCCGGCCTAAACATATTTACTTATTCGGTTATCGAATCCAAATAACTTGAACCCAAGTCACACATATCTTAAATCAGATTATGGATAAATTTGCATGAAACTGGTTAATATGAACAACCCGAACCCCAAGATGAGATGCTACTAAATTTACACTATGTTCAACTCATGATGTATAAGATTTCATTTATTTGGGTTAAAACATATTACCTGAATCTGAACCTGATCCAAATAACTCGATCCTGAATAATCTGAATCGTATTATGTCCGATTTATGGATAAATTATAAACTTGAAAAACTAAATAACCCGACCCGAATAACCTGAAACAACAACATCCCTATTGTAGATAAGAAATGAAAATATGTTTTCAAATGAAAATATGTTTTCAGTTGAATAGAGTTTGTACGTTTCTTTATGCATTAAATAATTAAATAATAATATAATAATAAAATATAAATATAACATACAATGTAAAGAACTAAAGATAAAAGGGGTATGTTTCTCAAAAATATCTATGCCTTTAAAACCAAACTGAATATTAGTTCTTTTGAAATAATAACTAAACATGAATGATGATATGTTTTGTGTTTTACCTTTATTTAATTTAAGCATAAGCATAAACAAAAAAGAAAGAAAAGAAAAGGAAAAAAAATGGAAAAAAGAGGTACGTTGACAGAGAAGAGAAAGAATGTAAGAAATTTTGTTTGTATTCAATTAAAAATGGAAATGGTATAGATTGGGAATTCATTTTTGAAAGAAACATGTACTTTTCCATACATTTAAAAAGAAACCCAAATTGAGATTTTACTCACAAGATAATTAGTACGTCTAGCCCACACTAAAGAGTGAGCTTTGTTAAGTTTGCGCACCTATATATATCAATATTTAGTACGCATTATGCAACACATTAGTGTGAATGTTTAAATATCATCGACGATTTGATATTGATATACTATTTAATCGCGTTAAATCAAAAAGCATGTGAACCGTTGTCGATCTAAAAAACATCGTACATACAACTTTGTATCGGATGTGCAAAAACTAAGTTGACTAAGCTAGTAGATACTTGCGTTATGCAGTGAATAAATTTTTGAAATTCATTAAAAAATATTGTGATTAGCAGTTAAATAATTTGTTTCATCCAATTGAAGTTGAACTATACCCCAATAACACCTAATAAGATTTTTGTTGTTAGTTGAATAATAGTATGAAGCATCAATCATAATTTTTCTTTTTCATGTGTCCTTTTATCAACTCGAATTCACTTATAGGATTGATAATAAGGTAAATACTACATGACATGCATGAAAAATCGGCCACAATATTTCACTCCCAATAGGGATGGCAACTACGGAGCGTGGTTATGGATATGACAAACCAATTACACGTCCGTAAGGGTTTTTCTCAACATGACAGATATTTGTTAGCGTTTTTATTTTTACACCCATACTTGTACCTGCGGATACCCGCGGGTGGTTTAAAATAATACAAATATTTATTCAAATAATCAAAATATTTTATAACCGTTAATCTAAAAAGTGTTTAAAGTACGTTTAAATCAATTAATCGTAATTTTAAACGAATTAAAATAAGACATACGAATTTATATTGTTTGATAATTATCAATTTATTAAATATTTATTTCAAATTCGTTCTCTGAGTTCATACCTATACCCTACTCGCGGGTAAACATTCTGAAGGTTTACCCACCACGATGGGCGGGTACCCATGGATTGCAAGTTTTTTCTCGCCTATTAACATCCCTACTCCCAAATAATCAATATCAATGTTAGTATATATTAGTAGGTGACTAATAGGTTAAGATCTCAATTGTTTATTTATGGATCAGATTACATGTGTTAATTATCATGGACTTTTTTTTTCCAAATTTAGTTACGGATAGTTTTTACTTTTTACGTTAAAGATAGGGATAACTGTATTTTTTTCGATCTTTAAAATCGTAAGTTTGTAAAAAAAATACTAAACACTTATAATAAACTCTTTATAAGTGTGTATATATGTGATACGGAGAGCTGACCAATCTTAGAGGGAAATTCAGATCCCGTGACTTTAACACAGAGTGGTGACGAATTTTGACGTGTGTGACTAGTAGTAAGGAACCTATGCAATGTGATACTACTTTATGGTGATGGCTAGTAATAGCGAGTATGTAGAGCAAAAAAAGTATCGATCATAAGCTAATTCAGATGTTAAGTGGGTCAAATTAATCATCAAGCTTTACTATAAAAGTATAAAGCAAGTTTCATAAGATGTAATAACTTAAAACATCCTTTAACTATGAGAAAAAACGAACAACTTACAGACTGTACGATCATATGTATCTTAAGGAGTGAGACTTGAACTCATTATAATATCTTAGTTGATGGATTGCTTACATGGTTGATTGTATGTTCTTATTTACTTTTAAATGTTAATTAAATAATGATGGCAAATTGGCAAGTAGACTAAAGGCAACATACATGCATCCATACAATACATGTCGGATATCTTATCCATTATGTCGTCGATCGAAGTTGATATAAGATACCGACCATGACATTGTTATTGTAATTAATTCGAGAGAGCGTATAGGATACGAGAAAATGATGTTCTCAACAACAAGGAGGACGTGGATATGATATATATATTTAATGAAATCACGTATATATAAGACATACTCGAGAAATTTCCTATGAAATTTCCATGACAATCGTCGATCATTCAATGTTGGTGACTTAACTACCACGTACGTTAAGTTGCATGATAAGTCACACACTAGTAACGTGCATATCAAGTCAGCTTAGTCCCAAGACGATATTAACGTAGAGTTCTTAATTATCGATCTAATTCGATGTACAGTTTTTTGTTTTCATTCTAGAGCCTTCCCAACCGTGGTTAAACCACTTCTAAACCACTTCCACCACATCAGCTTTTCACCAACTGATTCAAAACTGATTAGTTCCTGTCAGCAGTTTAACCACTTCCAAACCACTTTATTTTCATTTTGATTATTTAAACATAAATTACTCTCTCACAAAAAGCATGCGGGGTCCATAAATATACAAGTGATTATCAACTGGTTGAAACCGGATATCCGGTTTGAATCACAAGTGATTGAAAACTGGTTAGGAAGTGATTTGCGTTGGCAACAAGTGATTTAACCACTTGGTAACCGGTTGGCCAAACCGGTTACCATTGGCACCGCTCTAATTTCCTTTTGTCAGATTCCTTTATTTTTTCTTTTCATTATAACGAAAGATCTATGAAAGGTAAGGTTCAGATGGATAGTTGTATTTTGAGTGGAAGAAGGGCAAATGATCTCAATCACTGAATCGTTGATTCTTGTAATAAACTGTTAAGATTCATTGTATTTTAGCAACAATCCATTTTATGTAAAATGCATATGCATGTAATATAAACTATTGTAAATCTGGAACGTTGATCTATGAAAGGTAAGGTCCGGATGGATAGTTGTATTTTGAGTGGAAGAAAGGCAAATGATCTCAATCAATGAATCGTTGATTCTTGTAATAAACTGTCAGATTCATTGTATTTTAACAACAATCCATTTTATGTAAAATGCATATGCATGTAATATAAACTATAGTAAATCTGGAATATTGATCTATGAAAAGTAAGGTTCGGATAGATAGTTGTATTTTGAGTGGAAGAAAGGCAAATGATCTCAATCAATGAATCGTTGAATCTTGTAATAAACTGTCAGATTCAATTCAGTGTATTTTAGCAACAATCCATTTTATGTAAAATGCATATGCATGTAATATAAACTATTGTAAATCTGGAACGTTGATCAATAAATGGATGACTGAGATCGACCACCCCTCATCCCCTCAACATGCAATTGCGCGTCTCATTTTACACTCAGTGACGGATCCAGGACTTGAAATGACTAGTAGCAGTGGTATCTTAAAATTTTGTTAACTCGTACTACAAAGAATAAACGCAACAAAAAATACAATTTTTATATGAAATTTATATTGCGTATATCAAACAGACCCGTAACGATTGCTACCCCTATCTTCTACATGGCTCTGACTATGCCTGCACCATTTATAAAAACTATAACATGACTAGTAGATAATACAATTATCTTTTTTAGATATATGTATATAATTTGCTTATGTTTAATTATCTAATTATCCAGTGACACCCACTAGGCTATTATGAAAGGCTAGTGATAAATACAATAAACAATTTGATACATATATCAACTTTTATATTTTTTGATGCAGTACTGTATAACATTGCAATACATAGTTTTAATGTATACATCGAAAAGTTTGTTGTATATACTAACACTCCTATGAAACCCGCTTATCATGTTGGTGCTTTAAGACACATATATTATGATATAGATGCCGACGACACTCATGAAACTGAATAAAAAAGATTATCGACCATCTTATGATCGATTTTCCACAATGACACGTACAGGAAGGACGTGTCAACTGTACGTAATTGCCTTCTGTATGGTATTATTATATTAGTAGAAGGTGACGAGTAGATATAGGAAAAAGTACAATAAAAGATATTATAATTATCATATATTTTTATTTAAGGTATATAACTTTAAATTTTATAATTTACGATATCGAACTTTCAATTTATAATAAAGTTAGGGACACGAATTTCACAAATGACAAGTTATCATCGAATTTTTTTATGGGTAACATATCTCTTTAATCCATTAATATTTCTCAATCAATTTTAAAAAAATATTAATTGAGGAGAAAGAAATTAACAAAAAGTCATTACCATTTTCAACTTTAATATCTCCCATTATATGCACTATTTTTTAAAATTGATCGAGAAATATTAATTGATTAAATAAATATGTTACTTATAAAAAAGAAATTCGGTGACAACTCGTTATTTGTGAAATTCGAGTCCCGAACTTGATTACAAATTGAAAGTTAAATACCTTAAATTAAAGTATTTAAAGTTGTGTAACTTAAATAGAAATAGGTGATAAATATAGTATTTATTAGAGCATCTCCAATGATAGATTTTTCTAAAGCTTTTTTGTTTAAAAAAGCTTTTGAAAAACTTTTTATCATTGGAGAGAAAACTTTATTTATGTTAAAGATTGATAAATCTCAAGCTATTGAGCAAAAACTTTTCTTCATTTTGTGTGTCTAGATTTCAAAAGAAAAGCTTTACAAAAGCTTTTCAAAGTGGAGATAAAGCTTTTTTATAAATCTTTTTTGAAAGATGATGATGTGTCCTAATAAAAAAGTTTTGCAAAGCTTTTAACATTGAAGATGCTCTTATTGTACTTTTCCCTATTATTATTATTATTATTATTACTATTTTCTAATAAAATGGAGTAGCATAGACTTGTAGATTGAAAAAGTTTGCACCTCACCAGAATATAAATTAGTAATCGTTAATTAGTTTTTGCATCTGTTAATTCATATGTCATGGATCCACGACAACTGACTATAAAAATATATATTTTAGGGCTAATTTTCTACAAATATTTTAGACTTTTCACGATGAAATCTTTTTGTATGATCCATCCATCAATCTATAAATGTTATCCTAATTGTGTATATTAATCTTACAAAATGCATAGCGTTGTATCCCATTCATCACATGTAAAACAGAGAGGCTATTCGCTATAAGCTAGCAATATCAAAAGCTCGAAGTAAAAAAATAAAAAAATGGGTTAATGAGGATTTAATCCCTAAAGTTTGTTTTCTTCCCGTTTTAACCACTCAAGTTTTATTCACATGATTTAATCCATAAAGTTTGCATAGATTTGTTGGTTTAACATTTCATGTGGTTAGATTTGTGTCTCTATGCCTTGAAAAAACATGTAAAACTACCGCAAGTAGATAAAATAACATGGCTTATCTCAATAAGCCACTACGATTAAAGTTTATGCTTCGAATAAAGTTCTAACAATTATATTTCGAATATACATCGTCACAAATTAATCATATGTAAGTCCTTTAGTCACTTTATTGTGAGCGTTGTAACGCTATAATTATCTAAAGAACAACAAATATCATGACGCTACTACAACGACAATTGCTATTTGACTAAGGATGTACATCATGATGCATGCATGGAAGTGGTTTAAAATTTTGGTAGAAATGAATTGAAGATGTGAGAGGTTAATTATACTCTGTGCAAAAATATAAATATGCTGACCTTATAATATAAAGTCGTCACCGAGCTTTCCACGTATAGAGGATGCAAAATAACCAAGAAAAAAAGAGAGGTATATTGTAGGTGTGAGAGCAAATCAACCCGATTGATTAATTATTTATAGGGAGGTATAATAGATGACCTTCACCAACTCGTACGAATTTGGTGGAACATAGAATTGATATTGATTCCGTTAGATGCTCGTCTTGTGATGATGGGTTCGAAAATGAATTACATCTTTTTACGGAGTGTCGAATTGTTATGAAGCTTTGGAGGGATATTTTTATTTGGTGAAAGATTACCCAACCACGTCTTCTCAACCTCAAGGATGTTTTTAATATTCACAATTTTGTTGATGTCCACCACAAGCTTAAAAATTACTTTGAGGTTGTTCTTCACGCAACACTTTGGATCAGATGAAAGTATATGAATGATTTGTCTTTAACGTCAAAAAGCCGAGAAAGAGATACCCTTAGAGACGATGTTAAACTTTTCTTTTCTTTGGATTACTAGTAGGTGTCATTATGTAAATGTAAAATGGGTAGATTGGTCGTGGGACCCGAGTTCATTCTTATCCTCCTCCTTGTAATATTTTGTTATAATTTATTGCTAGTTTAATATCATCCGCCGTTAAAAAAAATTACATTTTTTTGGCAATTACTTTCATGTACAAGTCATATCCCTATGCACAACAATAGCACTTTCGTTGTTTTTATTTCTCAAGTTAATGGACGTGTTTAGTTTAGGGAAAATCACAAAAATATCCAATCACCACACCCCTTTTAACAAAATAATCTTTTGACCAACCATTTTAACAAACTAATCCTTTGACTGGCGCCGGGTCGGCGCCCCTGGCGCCCCACCCTCAAAAGACGTGCCACGTGGAAAAAGCTTACCCCATTGTCGCCAGGCGCCCCAGCTTGTGGGACCGGCGCCCCGGCGCCCCACCATTATCGTCGGCGCACCAATATTAAATATTAATAAATCTTTCCACGTGGCACGTCTTTTGAGGGTGGGGCGCCAGGGGCGTCGATCCAGCGCCAGTCAAAGGATTAGTTTGTTAAAATGGTTGGTCAAAGAATTATTTTCTTAAAAGGGGTGTAGTGATTGGATATTTTTGTGATTTTCTCTTTAGTTTATGAAAATGTCTCTACTTTTCCAGAATAATTCTTTAAGAAAACAAATCAGAGTTTTATAAAAAAAAACTTTTTAAGATAAGAATAACTCCTACTTTTCTATTTATAATCAAAAATTTGAACTCTACTTTTTATGATTTTTTAAGTTTTGTATATATACACTTTCTCGAAAAAAGGAAAACTTCAATTTTTTTTACTTAAGTCATTTTCTTAATTTTCACTAATTTTTTAAAGAAGTAAAGGTTCATATTTTTTAGATAAACGCAAATAGAAAAATGGAAAAAAGTTATAGTTCTTGTATTTAAATGACTCCGGACCCGTGTAAATTAATATTGATGTTGATTTAACATATGATGATGATGATTTAACATATGATGATGATTACAATCTACATTATTTTTCAAATTACTTATATACCCATATTCATACAAGAATATAGGATAAGAGAAAAGTTCAAAGAAGAATGGTAAAAAGTGAAGAATGAAGGAACCAATAAAATTACTTTATTTATACATTTTTTTCAAAGTTAAATATCTCACAAATCGTATGTCTATAAATTATAAAAATTGCATATTCGGAATCAGCGTCTTTTTCTCTTCGATTCTAGATCCAATAAGATACACTTTCAACAAAGTTTTTTCCCCCCCATTTTTTTGGGTTTTACTGTGAAATCACATGTGATTTAATATTAAAAAATAATCACACTCGCTTATATCTCTGATTAAACTTCTAATTCAAATCATTGATGATATAAAGAGATTCAAACATGAAAAACTAAATTGAAATCACATGCGATTGAACATCAAAGTATCAATCACATGTGATTAAAGGGTAATCAAATGCGAATTTCCAAATCATTAACTATAATCATTCAATTAAGTAAAATTCAAGTTGAAATCATACATGAATTATCATATCGGTAAATTTCTCATCAAATATCAAATTTTAAATGAAAATCATATGTGATTATATAACAAATCACTTTGTGATTAAGTGTATAAGTAACAATCACATGTGATTTTTAATGAAAACTATTGTAATTTTTAATTTTTTATTTATAACTATCAATGTGGGTGAATATTAAGTTATAATCACGTGTTAAGTAGCAAATACCATGAATAAATAATCGTGAACAAATTTTAATTTTTCATCATAAATCACATGTGATTATATTGTCAAATCCGGTAAAAAAAAAGCGAAGAAAAAAAATTGGTCGAAAGTATATCTTATGACATCTCTAATCGAAGAGAAAAACGCGTTGGTTCTGAATATGTAATTTTTATAATTTATGGAATTACGGTTTGTGAGATAATTAACCAAGGGGGTAAAAAATAGAAGTGAGTTTTGTAGAGAAATGAAACAATCCTATTAGTTCTCCCATTATTTACTTTTTTAGCATTGTTAAAAGAACCCACCTCTATATGATAATTAATAATTAGAGTAAGGTTCAAATGAGTACATCAATTTTGAGTGAGGATGAGGAACCAACAAATTTATGCCATGTGTCACTTTATTCTCTCTCCTCCACATTTTTAAAAATTAAATATCTCACAAATGGTAAGTCAAAAAATCATGAAAATTGCACCATAAAATTCAGCATTTTCTCCTATTCGATTTGCCGTCCCTCAAGGCATACTTTTGACAACTTTTTTCTTCTTCATTTTTTGGTGGGTTTTACAAATTAGTAACACATGTGTTAGTGATTGTTTGTACATTTAATTTGTGGTTAAATTTAGGGTTTAGGGTTAGGGTTAGGGTTTAGTAGGGTTTAGGGTTTAGTAGGGTTTAAGGTTTAAGGTTTAGTATGATTTAGGGTTTAGAGTTTCGTAAAGCGTTTAGGGTTTAGGGTTTGGGTTTAGGGGTTAGGGTTTGGGGTTTACGGTTTGAGGTTTGGGGTTTCGGGTAGAAACCCCAAACCTCAAACCCTAAACCCCAAACCCTAACCCCTAAACCCCACAACAATTGAAATGGGCAGTCCGTATTGGTATCAGAGCTATTCCCATGTTCCGATCTTTCCATTTTTTTTACCCATTTCTTGGGTAAAGTCTCCCAACTATATTTGAAAATGAATTGGTTATCCATAAAGATAAAGAAAGCTTTCTTGTAGTTCCGCTTCTTGCTCTAAAAATTAGGAAAGACTTGTCGGAAATCGCCTGTTGGACGTCCGATGGCACCTTACTCCGACCTGAGCTATGCAACAATGAGATCGCCCTTGATCCTTGCCGGATGTGCTTGACGGTCCCATAAACCCTAA
The DNA here is from genome assembly GCA_963422505.1 of Pseudognaphalium luteoalbum. NCBI lineage: Eukaryota > Viridiplantae > Streptophyta > Magnoliopsida > Asterales > Asteraceae > Pseudognaphalium > Pseudognaphalium luteoalbum. Next base: position 116,552,658 of record OY730196.1, on the reverse strand, counting down.
ACCCTAAACGCAACACTTTAACACATGTGTTAGTAAATGTGAAACCCACTAAAAATGGGAAAAAAAACTCGTCGAAAGTATGCCTTGAGAGACGGCAAATCGAAGAGGATTAAACGCTGAATTTAATGGTATAATTTTCATAATTTTTTGATTTTTCGTTTGTGAGATAATTGATGTTGGGGGTAAATGGGTTTTGTACATGTGAACATTCTCTTTGTACACATGACTTGATATCATTGGTTCACTCATTCTCACAAAAATTCTTATTCTCATTTAAACCCCACCCTTAATAATTAATATGATTTGAAGATCCTTAGAAACTTCTTGGAACCTCACTTCTTTATTTTCCTTTTCCATGATAATGTACATGAGCTAATCGAGATGAAATGATGTTTTATTCGAACACAATGAAAATTCACAAGACTTCGAACTTCATATCTAAAAAAATATTGTAAACATTTATTTATGTAAGATAATAACTATTTTATAAAATATAAAATCGGGTATTATTTGGACATGCTAAGTAAAATGTCGAAGAATGTTTCTTAATAAATAAAACAAAATAAGAAATTGAAGCTAAAGAAAATATGAGCCAGAGTGTGAAATTTCGTCAATCCTAAAAATAATAAATTAAAAAAATGAAAGACTGTATAATAAGTGAATTATAAGCTTTGGAATAGCACCACACATAATACATATACATATAAAAAAGATAGAAGGTGCATTTATTTAAGAAAAGATTCTCATTTTTTCTTTTGTCTTTTTAACTAAATGAAGAGTATTTTACTTATTTAGAAAGAAAAATAATAAGAATTCAGTAAACGAGTTTAAATAGGTGGGATGAAGTTTTCATTTCCAATCAAGTAGAGATAGAAATTTAGAATACCATAGTAAGTAGTTTTCAGTTATTAAAAGGAAACTATGAATATATTTTCCTTTTCTTATGAAAGTTTTTTAGAAAACTGAAATTATAATACATTTTCTAATTTGATCGTTTTCTCATAGAACTTTTATAATAAGAGTGGAGAAAAATTTCGTAATTAAATGCGCTCAAAACTTACTTTTCCTTTTTTTCCCCTTCTCTTTACTTTTCCCCTTTTTACTTGTCATGCAACTTATGGACATCCACAAATGAAGCACGATTATATCTGATATAAAGTTATTCCATTAGTTTCGCTGCGATATAATAATATTATATTTCTCATCTTTTATATGATTTTATAAATTATACTAAAGGTATATATAGTGAGTTCTCTAACAAACAGTGATGTAGAGGTATTTAATGGAACTAAGAGTATCCCATGCAAGCAATTTCATGGAAAAGAGGTGAGAGCCTGGTACCAAAGACTTCGAAATTAGAAAAGATTAATAATATATGTTTGGTCTTTATATATTACTATTATAATGTACCTATTTATGCTTGAGTTTATGTTTATTGTAGTACACATTATGATTTATCTAATATTTTATGCATAGCAAACCATATTTTATGACACTTGTTCATGTGAACATGTTGTAACAACTATAAAGTTGAGTATTTGTTTAATTTGTAACAACCTATTAATTGAGTTGGTAATATTATAGAGGAGACTTTTGGAATTTCTTTTAGAGAATCTTTAGTGTCGAGTCATAAACTAATATTAGTTGCTTTAAGTATGTTATACTTTGAAGTTTAAAGACAAGTTACTCAATACCTCGATCACCTAAAGAACGAAATGACCTCTAATTTGATAAACATAGAAGTCAATGGTTATAGGATTAAGATTTTGATTTTAAGTATTTTTGTTATTTTTTATTTTTGGAAACGACAATGCATATAATGAACTACTCTTTATTTTTAAGAAGGTTATTTTTAATGCTCAATCTTCGTAGTTACTCTTTAATTAAGTGGACTAATTAAGGTGCATTATCAATTACAACTAATTTATCTTGATTATTTAACGATTTCTTAGCTATTTTTATTAGTTGCAATATAGTAAGAGACTAAGAGCTATGAAATAAGGTAGATATATATATATATATATATACTAGTTGAAGGTAAAGATCCATATTATGTAATGAGAATGAAACACTAAAAGTGGAGGAAGGAAGTTGTAGAAATTGGTTGAACTCGAATTTTAATCATAAAATTCTGTAGCTTTTAGCAAAATCAAAAGACAGCCCAACTTGAAACCAAAATCAGCCCAAGCCCAACTCGTATGACTCGCTGGCTGAAGGATTCAGATTTCAGAGCCACCGGCCTTCGTATGAATGGGTCTGATTTCTTTGACCGATCACCCATATTTTGACGGAAAATGATTTATAGACCTAATTTGGTATGTCTAAAAGTGAACTTACAAATTTGATTAGTAATGTAAAAAATTTATTAATGTATATTAAGAAAGATGAAAAATGTAACCAATAAGTAGTCATGTAAGTAGTCATGTTTAGTATTGCTCTATTTTGACCCAAGTTGTCAAGAATGATAGGAGTTTGTTGCTTTTCCCCCTCCCTATAAATCCTTTTTATTGAACCAAGTTGCCAATTCAAACTCGAGTCTAGCGACCCTAGCAGCTAAGGAGTAAGGATCCTGCGAGCACAGTGGCAAAACTAACATAAATGACGATAAGCCTCTAACCTACATAAACATCAGCATGATGAGCTGCAATAACAACCATATTTGTCATCTTAACTGTTTGTATGATACGAGTTGAACCTTACAGTCCACTATCAATGTTTACGAGATAACAAAATTATAAAGTGTACAAGATTTTTGGCACGTAAAAACAAATAATTGTAGCATTAATGTAAGGGTCAATAACAAGGGTGGAGAGAGGGTGGGGCAACGTAGACTAACGTTCCCACAAGAAATTTTAAATTATACTCCGTATAAAAAAGAAAAAAGATAAGGTATTTATAATTTTTTCAAAGAATTCGCACCCAAAAAATTATAGAGAGAATATAAATGAATTCTTTTCGCCCCAACCATTTGAATTTCCTAGCTCCGTCCTGGTCAATAAGACTACACTAATCTTGATCAAAATAGTGGAGCTCACATAAAGATTACACTTGAATCTTGATGCAAAAGTACTCAGTCATGGAAAGGTTTCCGGCATCTAATTTTCTAAGAACTTTATGGACCTCAAATGTGCGAGATCGTTTGTTATCATGGAAGGCTTTTTCGAGTGCATCCCGAACACCCTTTGCGGTGATGTTGGGTTTGAAGGCCATCTCAAGCAACTGTTCATAAATCTTAATGTAGATCCATGATCCAACGAGTGGATCTGGTTTTCATTGTGCCACGTATATCGCTCTTCACTTGTTAACGTACCCTCCAGGATGTTAAGCACCCCCCGAAAGAGTCACAGTGAGTTTCAAACAACTCACTCCAAGATGTATAAGTCAATTTTTCAAGGTTGAGAATGAGTGGAACATGTGTTTTAATGTTTGTCACTCCAAAGGCTTTATCATAAATGTTCGATGGGATTGGTGTATCTCCTTTCAGATTGATGAGATGATGACATCCTGCTTTTGAAATATAGGATCAGAGTAGTTCTTTGACATTTAGGAAGGAGAAGCTAGGGAGTTTTTGGAAGGGAGGGACGACAGAAACTCATAAATATTGGCATAATTAGAGGAGGTAGAAATAATTAACTAATATTCGTTTGGTTCGTGTAATAGTTTTGATGGAATTGGAATTCATCTAAGGAATTGTAATACGGAGTATAATGGAATGTGAATTCTTCTAAACGAGACGATTTAATGACTTACAATGCAATTTATTTATGAACCAAATATATTTGTGGAATGGAATTGAGATTCCAATTCATCGAATTCCGTTAAATCACAAACCAACGCAACCTAAGGGTTGAGGGATTTGTTTGCTCGTTGGCTCTTATACCGTACTCAAGGTTATAAGTCCTATGCTTCTATTGGTGTGATTAGAAGTGGGAAAATGAATGGGTCGGGTCGGGTTTCGGGTCTAGATGGGTTTGGGTCTAAATGAGTCCGGGTCTAGATGGGTCATTTAGAAGGATGGGTCTAAAAGGGTCCGGGTCAAATGGATCTCGGGTCGGTTCGGGTCATCGGGTTCACCAAACTTTTTTTTTATAATTTGAGTGAAAAATGAAATGAGGTGGGAAAAAAAATTACCCACTAGACCCATTCAAACCCGTTGGTTAATTGTTATACAATTATAGATTATATTGAAAAACCTATTTAGACCCATCCAAAAAATGGGTAGGAAACCCAACAAACCCATCCCTAGGGGTGTTCACAAAACCGGACATACCGCAAAAACCGGCTGAACCGTGTGAACCGGTCTGGTCTGGTCCGTTTTTATTCTTGGCGGTCCGGTCCGCGGTTTCAAAAATACGAAACCGGATTGAACCGGTCCGGTCTACGGATTCTAATAGAAACCGGCCGTTTAAACCGGACCGGACCGTTTGCTATTTTAATATATATAATTATATAATTATGTAATATTTGTCTATTTATTCGATTGGTAACAATGTATTCACGGAAGCTCAAGATGCATGTTAGCTCTTAGTTACATGCTTCATAGAACCTTATAAAATAAGATTATCATGTATACTGAAACTTTTTGTATTATAATTGAATTTTTTATTTCTCATAGGACAAGGATCAACTCATCAACAATGAATTATTAGTTATGAGAGGTAACATTTCTATTTTTTTTTTCTAAATCCTTCTTTTTTATATCATGTATTTGATGGATTATGGTATAATTAATTATGATATCGTTATCGAATATTAAGTAATAGCATTATTATTTACATTTATTAAAAAGAAAAAAAAAGTTTCTTGCAAAAGGTCAAAAAACCGCAAAACCGGCCGAACCGGACAAATATTCACGGTTTGGTCCGGTCCGGTTTCATAAGTTAAACGGTCCGGTTCAGTTTGAATTTTACCAAACCGTTAAATCGCGGTCCAGTTTCAATTTTCGCCAAAAACTGGCCCGACCGGACTGTGAACACCCCTACCCATCCCCTCATAACAATTAACCAAATTGACCCATAATTAACCAATGAGTTTAAAATTGCAACCTTTAGTTGTGATTATAGATAGACAAGAGTACTCACTGATTGGGCTAATCCCTACATTTGTGTATGGATTAGACTTTACACAGTGGGCTTTGGCCTTTGGGTTTAATAAATTAATTCTGTTAACAGGTATATTCTATGGAGTATGGACTATATATATGGTCCCAGTACTAAGGGTCTGTCTTAAGTCTTAACTTGTTTATTGTCATAAGTCATAACCAATTATTGGCCATTATATTTCCCCACATATGCAATGCAACCCATTCTAAACTACATTATAATCAAAATACTCTAAAATTTTAGAGAAAAAAAAAGTGATTACATTAAAGATAAAAAGTTCATTAATAATAATTTGGTTATCCAAAATGATAAAATTAACCCACCCAAATAACCTTATAAAAAGTAATATACTAAAATGTTAAAATTAACAACTGATGTGAAGCTCCATCGAATGGCAACAGCTAATAGCATGACCACTCTGAGATCAAAGTTACGAAGATATTGAAACTTTGTACATGAAACCATCTGCATAGGTACGAACTACGTACCAACTACCAAGTGATGTATAAAACATACTGGACTCTGTATTTTATTAAATTGTTTTATTTAATAATGTATCCAATTCAAGTATCATTTTAGATGAAATCCGTTTGGCATTCAATAATTGAGCTTGTTTGTATCAAGAAACATAACTAACATGATATGATGATGACACGACATATATATGGATAAGTCACAAATCAAAACCAAAATTTTAATAGGCTATATATATATCAGATAACATTATAAGATAGGAAATAAGAAGGGGCAAAAAATGAAAGGGCGGATACAAAGACACGACCCTAAAATCCAAACCCTTTGCGACATCAAATAAGTATTTTACTGTTCACTTCTTTCCAACCAATTTTAGGATTAAAACTCATAAAAAAATCATATCTTGCTGACCTATGAGTGAACAAAAACGGAATAAAATTAGATAAAATACGATCATAAAGCTTCTAATTAAGAGCCAATCCAAATAATATATAGCATACAATTAGATAAAATGCATGAAACAATGTCATGCCAACTTACGATTAATATTGATGATTCGATTCGATGGGTACGGGTACAACAAGCATAAGTACTAAGAATACAGGAACTCCAGTCGCTTACTACAAAGTGTGCATTTGTAACTTCTTTTAGCAACATTACAAACCGGAATGAAGCAACACTTCCATTTGTGAGCACAATACACAGCCTCTACTTTACCACCGCATTTCGGGCACGCACCAGGAGCTTCGTGACGACTTAACTCCTTCTGTTCTTCGTCACAAATGTATAACAGTCTCATCTAGTCGTGATTACGTACGTAATATGCTCAACGCTTATATTTGCCTTGATATCGAATTCTTCAGAGATAAGGAAAATAAGCATATGAGGTGACGAATACATGTTAGTGACCGAGTGTCTATGTGTGTGTATATATTTATATTAATAATTGATAAAGATTTGATATATTATAGAGATCTGTTGCTAGAACCAAGCACGTACTATTTTGATTTGTCTTTTTGTTTTTTTATCAGAATGATTTTATTCGATGGTGGTTTTTTGGATGTGTGTATTTAATATTTTTTTATAAACCGGAATGTAACGGTAAACTTAACCAAACTGTAAAAAAAAAATAAAAAAATGTCACGCTATAAAATATCGTATTTTAAATTTTTTATTAAAGAATATCACCTGAATTATTGAATATCAACGATTCATGATTTTAGCTCAAATTGGAATCACAAACCTTCCACTAGCAATTTATTTTGTGCCTAACTCCACCTATACATATCCAAAAAAAACATATAGAATCCGTAAAATTTATGTTGGCGTTTACTTTTATTCGTAGTTTCAAAGATGCAAGTAGAATTTGTTGTGAAGCAGGTCATCATTACCATATAATTGGATATTATAAATCTAGGGTGATTGTTGTAAATTAATACTCGTATTAATTAGTGAGGGAACATAGAGATAAAAAAAAAAATACATAAATCATTGTTATGATTTGCTTCAAAATTTAACTCGCAGTTCTTTAATTATTTTACTTACATCGATCATCATATCTTTTGAAACTTGTTACATCAATAGTCCTTTATACTCACGATTGTTATATCTCCGTTAAAAAGGACCATGTGTGTAAATTTTTTATTCTTTTAGTTTTTGTAAGAAAAATATATTATATAATATAACATACACACACACACAATTAGGTACACATAACATTATTTGCATTTCTCACAAATTGGTCTTATTCTTTTCTTAAACACCAAATTTTATGTTCCACCACCTAATTTCACTAACAGCTTTCTCCACCTAAATATACCTTTGTTGCTTGATTAGTTCTCACTTTTCAAACGCCCTTTTAATTTGAAGTTAGGATCGTCAGAATGGATGCAAAAGAGAAGGCCACAAACTCATGACGAGATAAGATTAATGGGTGACAGAGAGTCCTTTGAGTGGTAAAAGACGGTTGTGAATTTTAATAAAATGCATTGTTTCAATGCATAAGATGAACAATCTAATGGTGAATTTAAATGAAATGTGAAATATAAAAATGATGTTTGAGCACCTAATAATGTATTTCTACATATTTAAGATTTTATAATTTATGTTGATTCAAAAAAAATTTAAAAACTATAATTTTTTACATATATGATCATTTTAACGGAGAATTAACAATCGTCAATGTAAAGAACTATTGACGTAACAAGTTTCAAAAGAAATGATGATAGGTGTGATTAAATTAAATAAATGACTGTGAGTGAAATTTAAACCAAACTATATGGACGTTTTGCGTAATTATTTCAGGGAACATTTAATAAAAATACATGGTAAATGGATCTTGAAAACACATTTAAAGGGTTACAAAATTTTATTTTGTTAAAAGATAGAGGGAATATACAACCAGGATCGTGAATATATATCAACTCAACCAGTTCAATTGTTGCCATTTGCTTAAGTGGGTACTTAAGTGTGATTCAACATCTATTTACGATCTCTGTTGCATATTCCCCTTTTTTCTGTCAGTATTGAAATTGCAAGAATGCAACCCATTAAATGTGCAACATAACCATACGACCTTTTTATCGAGCGTTTTGGTAAATCACGTCCCCTTTTTATAAAATTTCACTATGTATTTTAATTAATGATAAATTAACTACACTTTGATTTAAATGCCTAACGAGAGGTTAATCAAAATTTGGCAATCACTCGATGACTTCGTGATATGATTGATAGTGTCACTCAAATAACCAACCATTATAGGACTACATATATTTCTTCTGTTTCTTAATGTGATGTATGTTTAGTTGATATGTCACTAATTATGATTAAGATAAGATAATACGCCAATAGTTTAAGAGACGTAAGACGTTGATATGTGTCGCTAGTAAGAGAGCCTTCTATACTTGTATTGCCTCTTGAAAGCGCTTCATGATATCTGTATTCCAAAATGTGACGTGAATATAAGTAAGGTTATGCGAATATGCTTCAATGATAGAGGATTGAACATGTACTAATCAGATACATATATTGGAAACAACTTCAAATTTTAATCAATTCATAACTCAATAATGTATTGCCTGTTCGGCTAAACTCCTACTTTAATAGTGCAAGTCCGTTTTATATAACTTGTTCATATCATTCTCAATTCAAATCGAAGTTAGCTAGCCAAAACTAATCACACTACGAAAAAGTATCAATGTCCCTCATGTTCAATCCATGTTACGTTATGATGACCTACCTAGCAAGATGTCTCGGTCATTTATTTCTTAACAAATATTGATTTTCTTATCCCACTCAAATCCGATTGTGACACTTTTACATGTACTGATGAATATGATGGTTGTAATAGTGTAAAGTTGATCATATGTCCCTGCTAATAAAAACACCTATCTTGATGGGGGCGTACGTTGATTTGTCAAATCCTAACGCTCACTTTGTCGTTGTACTTCGAAAATTGAAAGCAAATTACCAAAGAGAAAATAATACACTAGTTGTCAATGAGTTCGTCCTAATGTACTATATATCACATGACATAATCAAAACTTTTTTTGTGTTCGTATTTTTACGACGAATCTCTATCCCCTCTTTACTCGCCAATTTCATCATAGAGGCGTCACGTTTTCAACATGGAATCTTGTTGCAAAACTAAAACATCCCCATCAACAATCAATTACAACAGTTTCACACATCCGACGTAACTTTTATGTACCGGTGAAACGGTGATGTAAATCTTACAGTATCGTAAAAAATTGGAAGTGGATAAAAAGGGAGAATTGGCATGATACGGATCACCCATGTGAGCTCTGTTGATCGCACATATTGTACGTACGACTTCTTAATAAAAGACAACAGACTCCCTGGGTACAGGTAGAAATGCATGACACCTTTTTGTTTTTTGTTTTGTTTTTTTTTAAACAATACTCCTTCCGTCTTATTCGAAGTGTCAACTTTAAAATTCTCTACTAATTACACTTTCTTTCAAACAAATAACATATCTACTCACTAAAGTCTGTTTCTAGTGTTGAAATATGGAAGTTGACATTTATATGGGACAACTCAACATAATAATATTGACACTTAGACCATTCGCAATCGTAACACCAGAACGTACATTTTTCAGGCATCACATCAGCATAACACCATAACACCATTTTCAGCATTTTGCCTACTGGGAATAGAGGTGGCAAATTGAATGGGTTGGGTCGGGTCTCGGTTCTAGATGAGTTTGAGTCTAGATGGTTCTGGGTCTAGATGGGTCATTTAGAAGGATGGGTCTAAACGGGTTTGGGTCAAATGGGTCTCGGGTCGGGTCATCGGGTTCACCAAACTTTCTTTTTTATTTGAGTAAAAAATGAAATGATGTGGAAAAAAAAAATTACCCGCTACACTCATCCAAACCCGTTAGTTAATTGTTACACAATTATATGTTATATTGAAAAACCCATTTAGACCCATCCAAAAAATGGAGAGTTCATCCCCTCCTAAAAATTAACCAAATTGACACATAATTAACCAATAGGTATAAAATTGTCACCTCTAACTAGGAACCACTAATTAAATTTACTTTTTATTTATTTAACAAACTAAAAACATTTTAATTAATTAATTAATAAAATTTAAAAAAAAATTATCATGGATTTTTTTATATAAAAACAAAAACGATTTAAATATACAATGGTATCCACAATTTAAATAAACAATTTAAATTTACAATCATTTAATAATGATGGGGTTACTCCTTCTTCTTTTCCATCAGACCATCACCACATCTCTGCAACAAAGTTTACAACCATTTATGCAGTTTTTTTTCCCTTTTTCTTCCCCATCACCATTTAAACAAAGTTTTATATATATATATATATATATATATATATATATATATATATATATATATATTACGAATTAAACTCGCGAGAAAAAAGGGAATAGAAAAAGAAATTAGTTCGTGGGGACCACTGAACGCCTGTTCTGCCTCCGTGTTTCGCTGCACGACACTGCACAACGCCGTCGTCAGAACGCCGCGTTGCGGGCGTTCTCGAGCTCCAAAACGCCTGTTTTCACGCCCGTTGCGAATGATTTTATGGGGGGACGGATGGAGTACTCTTTAGCTTAAAGAAGAACTTTTTTTACGTGACTTTAATAATATACAATATTTTATTTTCTAACTTATATTTATTAGAAACGTTTACTTATTCCTTATTATATACCTTACCTAGCTACATTTCAAAATATAAGTTGTGTAGTAATTCATGTAAACAAACAATTTTTATGTAGTTGAATTATATACCCAGTTGAAATCAAACGAAAACTCAGTATTATGGAAATGTAGTGAACCCAAAAACGGGTTAATTTATAAAATTAGAAGGTCCTACGATTAAGTCAATAAATGTCACAATATAATTTCAACTCCATAAAAAGTGTTCTTTAGTCAACGAGTTATGCTATATGTGTCTAGTTTATTAATTTTTCACATCTATCAATATTTTTTGAAGTCTAAGCATATTGTTTTTTCTCTCCCTTAAATTTTTATCAATGAATCATTTTTCTTACTTAACCTAACCCTTATATGTAATTGTCCTCTTGAAAGTGACATTATATGTAATTATTAAAGTTATGTAATTATTTAAATATTTATGATGTATGATGCATTACATAGGGTAAAAATCATGTAAAACCTAACAATCGGTCATAACTATAAGAACCGGATGCAAATACGAAATGCATTTAATTTTAAAGTTGATGACACATATAGCAACGGACTTTTTTTTTGGCGAGTTAGAGCATGAACCCAATTTATTATACAGGTCAGTAATTAACTTTCAAATTATGTTTCGAGTTAGGTAACGAACTTTCAAATATGTTTCGAGTTAGATAACGAACTTTCAAATATGTTTCGAGTTAGGTAACTCAAAAAGTTCCTTACCTAACTCGAAACATAATTTGAAAGTTTGTTACCTAACTCGAAACTTAATTCGAAAGTTCATGTCCAATATATGTTTCGAGTTAGGTAACGAACTTTCAAACTATGTTTCGAGTTAGGTAACGTACTTTCAAATATTTTCGAGTTAGGTAACTCGAAAAGTTCGTTACCTAACTCGAAGCATAATTTGAAAGTTCATTACCGACCTATATAATAAATTGGGTTCATATCGACAAAAAAAGAAAAGTTCATTACCGATCTGCATCATTTACACTTAATTTTATTTGAGATCAGATGCATTTTGTGTTTCCATCTAATTCCATTAAATGTTAATAAACTCCCGATCCTTTCACGCATTACATGTACTATTTTTTGACACAACGAAATTGTGAAGGTTGTGTCAATCGTTGGTTGTTGAGATGGAATAAAGTTGAAACATGCACACGTCTCATCAAGTGCACTAGTGCGTCATAATTAAATGGTAGTGGTATTGTACAATTGGTCCTGAATCCTGATAGATACATAAAATTGTAAATTAAATATTGCTCATGAATGAAATTAATAACTAAATACATGTTTGTTAAAAAAAAAAAAAACATGATGTCAATTAAAAAAGTAAACATTATCAACCACAAATCACCTAATATAGTGTTAGATCACAGAGACAAATGCATTTTGACGAGAAGCAGAGTTAGATAAATCGCGTCTTTGATTTTTATGATCAACGACTCAAATTACGATATTACATGCACACCGCATTTAGAGGCGAATCTACCCGGATAGTAGGTGGGTCATTGGACCCCCCTTAGAAAATTTTTTTACTAAATAGTTTATACATATTTTAAATTGAACCTACTTGTATATGAGTTTGGACACCCTTGCAAATTGGAATGGACCCTCCTTGTGAGCCGGACCTTTTGAACTTGAATGATTTTTCAATTTAAACATGGTATTTCAAGCTCGGTTTTATGTAGGGGAAGGTTCTTTCACCTAATCAAATAAGAGAAGATGAAGTTTTGGGGCTATGGGCTTGCAAATAAATAAACTAAATACATGGGCTTTTGAGCTATGGGCTTGCAAATAAATAAACTATTTACATGAGCTGTTCTATTTTTACATTGGGCCCAGTTTATTCTTCATTCGGTTAACATTTAGAATTTGAAGTATAAGTAATTATTCATCATCCGTACTTTATGGCTTTAATATTTGTTTTTCATTCTGAAAAATCATTTAAAGTATAATCAATCTAAATTGGGAGCAAAAAAATAAGCACATTTTACCTTGAACCTTACAAAGTATTATAATAGGAGAACACTACTTGTTTCTATGCGTATTTAAGTCCAATACTCCAGAGCCAGTGCTAAACATTTTTAGTGACTGAACTCATGGAAATATCAGGATTAGAACCCAACCCGATCTGATATCCAACACATATGACTCAATAATTTTTTTTTCTTAAAGGAAAATGGACCTCTTAGCTTTTATCCTAGATTCGTCACTGACCGCATTTGAATCGTTAATTATATAAATCTACAACTGAGAAGTCAAATACAGCTATATTTTGGAACGATCCAACTGACAACAAAAAATTGTGTTTATAACTAATTTAATAGTTTATATAGTTATACTTAGGGCTGTTAACGAACCGAATCGAGTCGAATATCAGGATGCTCGAGTTCGACTCGTTTGATAATTATCCGGTTCGAGCTCGATTCGAGTTCGAGTAAGTTTTAAAAATTGTGTTCGAGCTCGAGTTCGAATTATTTGTTGTTGTTCGAGCTCGAGTTCGATGCTCGTTTATTTGATTGGAAAGTGTCTTTATGAATCAAAATTCCAAGCGCAATTTTGCTTGTTTATGAGCTCGTGATCGCTAAACTCATTCCATAACTCGAAATCAAGCTCGAGTAAGCTCATTTATACTTGATGTCTTAGGTTTAAATATATTAATTACATACATTTAAAGTTCCAAATAGACAAATTTATTATATAAACTCAACTCGTTCGACTCGAATAGCTCGTTTGACTCGAAACTAAACGAGCTTTCGAACGAGCCGAGTCGAACATCAATTTTTTATGCTCGGCTCGTGAAATTAATCGAGTAGTATTTTTCGTTCGAGCTCGACTCGTGTTCGAATATTATCAAACTCGAATTCGAGTTAAACGAGCTCGAACTCGAGTAGCTCGTTAAATGCTCGACTCGTTAACACCCCTAGTTATACTCATAAGATCACAATTAACGAGGTTTATTGGTAATTTTAATAACATAAATAATTGGTAGGTCTAAATTTGTAAGACTAAATATAGACATAAAGATGTGATTGCTTGGTTTGAAAAATTGACCAATTGAACTTTAAAGATAGAATAAATTCAACTAATCAAACATTATGCATACTTTAGGTCTATTTAAGTAGTCATATATAGTATTACTCAATAACGAAAATCTGCCAGCCTTTTAATATATATTTTCTAAAATATTTTTTTTATTAATTACTGTATATAAAACAACTTTTATGTAAATTACTGTTCATGGTCTTTCTCAAAAATAGAAAAGAAAATAATTTACTGATTATGCCATTATGGATATCTGTAATCCAATAGTTGGGTTATTACAAACACTATCGTTCCGCAAAGGCCCACCAAAATAATTATTTTATCTGGCCCATCAAATATATCGGTCCACCTAAAAGTACTTAGCCCACAATCTAATACAGTATGTTTTTATTGGTTTGGTCTATTTTGAGTATCTTCCATGTTGTAAAGTTTTCGTGGCTTTTTCACCCAGAAGGGCAAAATATTTAGGATGATTAAACTTATATTCGATTATTCGTTGTCAACAAAAAGAAAATCACCAGAGAATATAAAAGAACATAATATTTCATTTTATATTTTTGGAAAAGCAGAACATAATATTTCATAGTATTGATGCACGTTCAATTGAAAATCATAGATAAAAACTTTGATAAAAACGATACACCAACCATATAACGATGCACCAACTATATAACAAAATAAGGAAAGAAACAATGAAGGCCCAAGAGTGATTACAACTTTACAAGTACCATGTCACACATGAATATATTCAATGTTAACCTGTCGATGACTTCTTGATCCAGTGACTCGGTAATTTTGTTTTGGCGATCGGAATTTGTTTATGGAGATGATATTGGAGGGTAGATAAGATAAATTTTGTAAAGGCAGTCAAAGGTGGTGGGGATTGTTGATGATTGTTTTGGGTCTTTTGATTGTTAAAAACAACAACTTTAATAGTATATGGGAAGGAATTTTACTCACTCTGCTTTACCAAAAGTGATTTCTGAGCTCATTTACTTTCCCACATAGCAATGTACCTTCTCTATTCACTACCATTTTTTATACTTTATTAAACTATATTCTTCTTTTCATTTTTATCATCTTTGATCGATTGCATCCATCAGTTCGAATTAAAGATGTCGTAAAAGAGAAGCTCATGATCACTTGCTTTCTTGAATCGAATGATCACTTTACTTCAGTTAGACCACATAAAAAGGTAGTCCGGTGATGAGCCTAAATTTGTAACCTTTTTATTTTTTTTAATAATCACGGGTCAGAACGTATCTGGTCGGGTTGCTTTAATCGGTTTTGCTAATGTCAACATAATTAATTAATGTTTCCGTGATCATACCGATTTATAAATACTTAGGGGTTCTAGGTGTAGTTTTTCTGTTGAAAAATGAGAAATTTAAAAATTTAACTGAATCATAATTATCATTTGTCTAATCCAAGTTGATTCATATCTTGTAAATATATATAATAAGATCATTTATGTTATGTATTATGTCGGAAGCTTTTCCCAATAAAGACGAAATTAGATTCATCTTTTTAGGATAATAATACTTAGTCTAGCAATGTGACAAGAGCACTTTATGATCCCACGTCTATAAATGGACCATCAAATCGTTTGCCATATACCAGAAAATTGATATTTATCATCTATGATTCACCTTTA
The DNA here is from genome assembly GCA_963422505.1 of Pseudognaphalium luteoalbum. Classification (NCBI taxonomy): domain Eukaryota; kingdom Viridiplantae; phylum Streptophyta; class Magnoliopsida; order Asterales; family Asteraceae; genus Pseudognaphalium; species Pseudognaphalium luteoalbum. The sequence continues at coordinate 116,537,177 of OY730196.1, read as the reverse complement.
TTAAGGTATCCCAACATTGAAGTTAACAAATTAAAATGTTTATCATAGGATGCATCAATTAGATCAAAGCCAAAATTTATGTACTGAATCAAGTACTTTATTATTTTATCTCAAACAAATTTGTTTCAAGGTTATAGCTATATATATATATAGGAAATGAGTCAAACAAGCTACAAGATGATATTTTTAACGATGGTTTGCGACGCGAAAACAAGATCTTTTACAAATGAAAGAATGTCAAGTAATTTGAACTTGAACTCATTATTCTTAATTTTATAAGGAAAAATATTTCATGTAGTTAACGACACACGTATGATAATAGTGTGATGCAAAGGGCGGATCATCATCATTTGATGGTTATGCTATTTATTTTTTATCACCATATTTAAGTACTTACTGCCCCTTACTAATGAAGGATTTCATGTAAATTACATTTATGGTCTATGTGGTATGTCGACCGTATCACTTTCGGTCTCTGTGTTGAGTTTTTGTCGGGTGTAGTTTTTTAACCTGAAATTTTAATTTGCGCCCACATAGATCAGTCCCTCGTACATCATGAAGTGACAATAATACCCTTAAAAATTTAAGACTATGAAGTTTGAAGGAGTTAGTGTGAAATGAAATCCGGGTCAAGGACTGAATTCGTAAAACCCTCAATTCATAGAATGAAAATGAAACCAACGACTTACCACAAAGATTGGGAATGTAATTTACTACTTATATCAATAGATGAATGATAGAGTCTGATCAATAGGAGAGAGCAACCATGTAAAAGTTAGAGGTAACACATGTTACGGATACGTTTGACATACAAAGTATAAATGCTTGTAAAAAACATCGATTTTACTACTAGTGTTAAAAGGTCAAAACAACTCGTGCTTCTTGTTCTATAAGACTATAAATGACTAGCCCGTGAAAAAAATTGTGGTGAGGGTCACTTTCAGTTTTGAATCCATTACTCTACGTACCCCTGTTTATTTCGTGGTCCATGAAAATTCTGTTATTTCTCAAAGGAGTTATAGTAACTATTTTACATGAATAAACACAACTTTTTGTTTCTTTAGAGAGTAGTGATGGTAGGGGAATGACCAAATAATGATTGTGTTTCCATCATTATCTTATCATAGTGCTTGTTTTCTTCATGTATGAGGCATTTCATAAAGGCTACTCATTACTTGTAATCTCAAATATTTTTAGGTTAATCAAACTATTTACTCATATCATCTAAAAAGGTATATTTCAATCATTTTGGAATATTTAAGAAAAAAATAAAAAAGTGTCTAAAAGTTTCAATCATACTTTATTCTCAATAATTTCGTGATCGCAAGTAATTTCGATATTAGTCCACAAACTTTAATTTCCTATTCCTTTTCAAGAAGATTGAATTCAAATTATATAGTTATTTGATCCATAATTAGTCATATAGTTCACTTAATAACTTGAATCAGATTTATGTAACTATCTAATTTAAAAAATCACCTCTCATAAGATTACATGACTACATGCGGAAAGTAATATTATTTTTTGGAACTGAATAACTTGTATGTCTAATAGTTTTGGAAGATATTATCTACCTAGCTACATGAATTCTTTAAATGAGAACTATACCCTATAAATAAATTATTTAAATGTAGTTATCCACTATAAATATGATGATGATGCATAAACAAAATAAAAACTATGGTATAAACCCCACTCCCGCCGCTTGATGTAATGATTTTGCTTGTTTTGAGGGGTTTAAAACAAGTCAAAAGTTGTAAAATCGTGGCCTTTTAAAAGTAAATAATAATCTAGGAAGTGGGTTTGGTTTTTAGTGGAGATTTCCTTACATTAAACTTCTTTTGTATCTTATTAGATTTTTGTAAACCTGGATTGAAAGATAGTACATGTGCTATTCGAACAAGCAAAGTTAAATCATCTTATTAATTAGTCATTTGATTTTACTTGTTTAGAGCAATATCCTATATATTATTACTAGTATCGTTTTCATGTATTAAATTCTTGCTCATAAATGATATGATCAACCGTATATTGGATGATAGGCCAATGATACATGATGATCTTATATGTTTTGGGTCCACTATTTAATAGTTAGAATTTGATAACATTAATCATAGTTACAATTACAATAATATTTATTTGATATCTATATATCTTACAAATAGCAACTAAAGTTTATATATAACATAAAATTGGTTGTCCAAATGGGAGTTTATCTAAAAGAAATACAGAAGAAGCATAAGGTAAATGAATATAAACAACTAAAGGTAGAATAAATTTACTGTATGTATCATCACTAGTACGTTCACTGGGTTGAGATCTCATTATGAAGGTAATGGCTCTCAACATGGATACAAAGTCACGAGTTGAAGGAAATTCAATATCTCGTTTGATTGTTTTGTTTAATTCTATACATTATTGAAGCATGCCATTTTTTTTAGAACGGTAAACCTACAATCTAATACACGATTATGTACAATCAACACGAATATTTATAACTTATTGCTTCAAGTGAGACTTGAACCCCCAACCTCTAAGTTGAAGGGTCCTCTCATACCGCTAGGCTTAGAACCTTTTGGTATAACACCTTAATCTTAATAATGTGTTATAAAATTACTAACAAATAAACAATATTATGTATCTATTTTTACTTTTTACTTATACAAAACGGTTGGTTGTAAGATCACATCAATGAAAACATAACTTAGATCGATAAAGCTAGCTAGAACATTTGATTTATAGAAATTTAATTCCACCATATTTTTACAAAAGGTAAAATAAATAAACCTACATAATGAAACATATTTTGATTTTGTTAGGGAGATTCGAACCCATGAACCCCTCATCTTTTTCTACTATACCAATCCCACCCCCTTCTTTTTCATCTATCACCAAACACACCCTTAACTTTTTTACTCCTTCTTTCCCCCCAGTTTTCACCACTTCCAAGTTTGTTTGAAAAATCTCTTTCAGCCATTTCTCAAACAAACCATTCAAGTATACCCCACACCCAAACAAAACCTCATCTAACACCATCTCTTCAACGTTAAAATCAAATTCTATACCCCCCAAAACTAACTCAAATACCCCTTTTATCTTGAACAAAAAACTCTCCCTCATCAAGCTATCCCGAGCTGGAGACCGGTCAAATACAAATCGGGTTTTCACCGTTTCAAGAAACCCGAGTGGGTTCCTTGGACTACTATCCATTTCACGGGTCAAATCACTCGAATTTGGGCTGAATTCTAATGGGTTTTCATTCTCATCATCTTGTGCCTCAGCTTTGATATTGAGATCAAGAGTGTTTGAGCTTGATTGCCTGGACAAATTTTTCTTAATTTCGCCCTCTTCGATTCTTGGAACTTTCCTCTTGCTTAATTCATCTGAATCCCATTCGGGTTTCCGTTTTGGATCAACTTCAGAGTTGTGATTAATCTCGCTCACAACCAATTTTAGTTGGGCTGGTGAAATTCGGCTTCTTTTGTCATCATCAAGATAATCACCCTTACTCAAAATGATTATAACTTGCCCATTTTCGCCGAATTTGCCTTTCTCAAATCCTTTACTTAGAGATTTCAAAAAATTCCCATCTCCAAAATCTGCATCTTCCACTAGAACAACAACATTCTCACGATCTCTCAATGCCCTTTCAAGATTTTCGCATTTGTGATCAGAAGCCCTCATGTTAAAGCACAAGAGAGAATCACTTGACCCAAACATAGCCTCTGCAATTGCCATTGCCAATCGTTGCTTCCCTATGAAGTCATTCCCTTCAATTAAGAACCAAGAATCTTTCTTTAAACATTTAAACGACGAAGAAGCCATCAAAAACTCAACAATCGAGTGCATTTTCTCCGAATGCCATGGAACATTGTCTTGCAAACACTTGTAAAAAGCTTGTCTTTTAGACAAATCTGATGCTGAATTCCCAAGACCAAGTGTGATTTTTACTTCTGTATCGTCTTCCCTACTCTTGAGACAGTCCAAGTTTGGTTCTTGATCGCTTTTGTGATCATTCAGGCTGCTAAAACTAAGATCAACGTGACACGATTGCTGTCTTCTGAATCGGGGATAAGAACGCTCCCCACTGCCATTTTGTTGCTTCAATGTCTCACTAAAATTGATCGATGAGTTGGTTTTAGCATGATTAGTATTGTTAGGCCAAAAGGGATATCGCGAGGAGTAGCTTTTTCCACAAAATCCTTGATTATCGTTGGTAATCACCGATGAAGAATTCATGTAATTCTTGTTTAGATTATGCCTTCCTTGGTGTAGACTTTGGCATAGTCTATTCCACTTCCTTCTCAGCTCAACTAAGTTCTCCTGAAAAACCACACCTGTTAGTTGCTAAAAGAATGCACTTAGCGACAGAATGATACAATCTAGCTACATTGCAGCCTAGTACAAATGCTGAAATGCACCATTACAAATGTACTGCAGTTTAGGTTGAATTCCGGAAGATAACACCGAGAAACTATACAATCTAGTAACATCTGATCTACATTAAAAGATGCCTATTACGACGGAATACTTCGTCGCGAAGACAATCTTATGTTGAATATGGTTTATACTACTATATTACTCTAGAAAAAAACCAAATAAGATTATACCTTATGATTGGTTGATGAAGGTGCGGAAGGATGAAGCCAAAAGGGTAAGACGTTGGGCGGCTTATTCGCCGCGGTTGCTGCGGCAGCTTCCTTTTCGTAGTTAGAGTTGCATTCTCCACAACAATTCATCACGACCATATCATCATCATCTTCACCTTCTTCTTTACATGACAAGTTTACTCTTGGCTCATGCCCACTACAAAACATAACCACATGTAAATGTATACACAAATTTCAGGAAAACCAAAATAAAAATAAAAATGGTATATCTATACATGATGATGAATATAGATAACATTGTATTATTGATTTATTATTAGTGTCATTTCTTCATTGTGAAAAGAATGACTAAATAACAAAATACTACTAGTCATCAATATTCTACACATAAAAGTCGTTACATTAGTATTTTTGATTCAAAAATAGAAATCAAGACAATTAAAACTGATCTAAATAAGAGAAAAATTGTCATTGTCCTCCTTTTTTCTGTTGAATCAGAAAATATGTCCCAATAATGAGGAAAATGACAAAATCAAAAGGCAAAAGAAAAAGAGAGTAAAAAACACCACTGTCTCCTCTTCCCAAGCTTACTTTTTCCAGAGTCAGCATGCTCTCATCTCATGCCATTGTGTGTTCAGACACAAGAATGTTTTTAACTACAAACTCAATAAAGCCATTTTGATCTATAAAGTTTCACTTAAATAACTAACCAAATTTGTTGTTTTCACATGATAACCAATTAAGTACTGTATCTCGCAAACATTATATATATACTTCATGCAATACAAGTTGTACAATTTAATACAATCACGGATTAAACTAAATAGTTTTAGTTTAATTACCTGATAGTAGTAGCTGCATTGAGACTCAAACCAAGTCCACCAGAAGGAACAGAAACAGCTTGAAGACCCCATTGAAGCTCAAGTGAAGGCTGTTTCATTTTACATTTCATGAAAGTTTGATAATTTGCTGTCCCAATTAACCAAACTTTATTTGTCACATTATATTGTGACATCAACCTTCCTATTTCAACAACAAGATGATCCACTGGACTATAACCAATCACTCCATTCTCTTTTTCATCAACTGTCCATTTTAAGTCACCTGCATATATAATCACCCCACCACCTGTTAATGACAAAGACTCAATTTTTCTTCTTAAATCTGCTAAATTCATCTCCACTTCTTCCCTTTTCATGAACCTTAAAGGCACTGATGAGAACTGAAACTTTATGAAATGTGCACACTTTAATTCATCCGCGACATCTCCTTTTTCTACCTTCCCCATAAGCTCAATCACAACGCCTTCGGTTATCGATAAAGCATCGCCAATGATCACCGTGTTTTTTCTTGGTTTTTTCCCTAATAAAACATCCATAACCAAGGTGACATCTTTCTTTAAGGATTCAGATTCCTGACATGGGTTTTTCTTTTTAGGTGAAACAAATAGTGGGTTTTGTTCAGGAGAGTGATTCAAGAAATGGGTTTGCCAGAAGTTAGGATTTTGATAATGAGGGTGATGATCAGAATTTGGTGATGAAGGTGATGAGTAAACACCACCACCAGAACTACCAAAAAACACTCGTGGTGCAGAAGTTAATGAGTTTGAAGAATAATCTTCCAAGTTGCTTTTCACAGCAGTACTTGAAAAACCAGCCTCTCTCATAACCCTACTTACACTTGGATCATCAAGAATTGACAAAATAAGCTGTTCAAGCTCTACCTTGATAGCTAACAAAGGTGGACTTTGTTGCTGTTGACTTTGACTATGAGTTTGTTGATTCTCAATACACCCTCTTCTTTGATGAGCTTGAGCTCTTTTAAGTGCAGCAATAAGAGCATTAGATAGTGAGGGTTGACCATGAAGAAGTGGTCCAGGTGTTGTTGGAAGCCTATTAAGAGCCACATTGAAACAAAGCTCAAGTGCCCTACAATGAAGTGGTGGTGGTGTAGAATTACTAGTATTGTTCTGTGATTTAATGCAAGCTCTTCTTAAAACACTTGCTCTTGAGCTCATAAGAAGAGTTGCAGCCACATGAAGAGGAGTGACCTGAGCATGGCCTCTCCTTCTTGCAAGGCTCAGAGAGTGCTTCAATACAGAAGCAGCCTCTGTTGTTAGTGTCTGTTGTACCGTACAACCTCCTGAGCGCATCACTTGTCTCCAACACCCAACCCGGCCCCCACACCCCTGTAAAGATAAAACCCTAGCAATCCTCCTACACTTTTCTTCAACACACAAAACCCTAAACTCCACCCGCCCTTTTCAAGTTTGCAGAATTAAGTAGATTGTTTCTATATATGTATATGGTGCTCGGGTATCTATTTTCAAGAAACACAAATCGAAAAACTAGGGATGTTTTTTTTTAAAGTAGAGAAGAAGAAGGTTAGGATGTAGTAGTAGGAGCATGTATGATATAATACCTTATATGTATGTATATATAGTTGTAGTTATATGATGAGTTACTTTAACTTTTTTATATTTATTTATTTTCTTGGTTGGATAACTTTTGTATAGGACAGTCACAATATTGGAATTTCTTTTTGGTATTGGTACAACTGTTGATGCACATGGTACTTATCAATGCAGTAGTACTTTCTCTGGTATCAGTAAAAGTTCTCATGCAATCACTTTTTGGTTTGGCTTTTTAAATATTTTCCAATTCCGTTTATTTATCTTTGTCTTAAGTTTATGGTTAACACTGATCAAAAACCTCATAATCCCACTTCACCAGTTTTATTTCGAAAGCAATATGACATATTTTTTAACAATTTTATAAAAAAAGTATTTTTACGTTTATAACTTTTACGAAACAATTACGGAGTAACAAGGTAACAAAGTGATATATAATCACAACAAAAAGTACAAATGTGTACGTTGTGATTGGTGGGTGAGTATTTTCATGAAAAATGATTTTGATAAAAAGGGTGCCAATAAACAAAGTAGGGGCCACATGAGTTAAAATTTTAATATAATTTTTGATTTTCAATTTGGGAATTTATACGTACGTATAACACTGAAAATACAAGTTTTAAGTAGGCAGTGGCTTTTGTTCACTAGTGCTTTGAATGGACAGACAGCCCCAGCAGAAATTCAAATAAAGGGAAAGTTGATCGTACATTTCAAAACCCAAAGTGTTTCCCAACCTTTCCATTGTCGTGATATTTTCAACTTCAGTTTTGATAAATCCAACATAATTATGCATTGAGTTAAGTATTTGAAAATACATTCAAATTGTATTAAATGTCTATTGTATGTATCATACTTACGGAGTGTTTATTTAATGATCAAACTTTCAAAAACGGTTTATTGTATGTATTTTGATAACGTGTCATCTTTAAAGGACGCCACGTGACATTGTAAACGGCTGACACATTATTAAAATACATACAATAAACCATTTTTGAAAGTTGGATGCATTAAATACACATACTGTAAGTATGATACATACAATATACATTCGAGACAAGTTGGATGCATTTCCAGATACTTAACCCTTATACATTAGCAATTTATACTGTACATATATGTAATGCACATATGTGATGAGTTTATCAAAATTGAAGGTGAATATATCATCACCCTTTGTCAAACTCTTACATTTTAGGCATCACTCTTAGAAGCAACTACTATCTTTATTTATATATTATCCTAATATTCTTGACTATAAAATCTGAGCCCTTAGATGTTATGAAGCTAAGTCTAAACATATCCGTCGGTTAGCTCGTCGCTTTGTTTGGGTTGGATATCCGACGAAGCTAAGTCTAAACGTATCCGTCAACGAGCTAACCTTTAATAATTATATTGTATTATTTCTCACTGTTGATCGAATATGTTTTGGCGGAAAACTAATTAACCTCTTCATCCCAACTATGCATCATATACTTGTGAAAAAGAAAATTTTAAGATGATTGTAATCAGCATATCATAACTTAATTATGATTGCTATTGAAGCTTGTATTGTGATTTAATTTATACGGTATTGTGTAAATCTTAATTAGTTATACAAAATGTGATGCATATACGGCTAATGCGGATCAACAAAAAAGTCAACGAATTGAAGTGAATACACTTGCAAACTATTTTGTCAAAATTGATTTTGGTGACGGATTGCCGAAATTTATATGATCACTAGACAACTGTCTAACGAGTTAGGTTATTTAATTTGTGATGACCACCCTGCTAGTTTTATTTGCCTTCTGAGTGGTTTAGGGCCGAACGATGTTTTAGTGTTTTGTGTGTCCATTATGAACTTTTGGAAATTGTTTTCTTTTTATTTTGTGATTAAGTTTGTGTGCAAAACTTTTCGACCCTTTAAGTACGTTTTTAGGGTTTATTTTTTGTGAGATTTTTGATATTAATTTAAGGATTTTGTTAAAGAAAGCCCTTAGAATTTTCATTAGGACTTTCAGATACGCATTAAGACTTGTACCTAACAATGACTAACTCCATGTCTACCCTTAAATTTATTTTAAAGAATGTCTGAAAGTCTTATCGAAAATCTTAAAAGCTTCCATTAGCAAAACCCTTGATTATTCTTGTTATTATTTGGCCATGGTTTAACGATCCTCATCAAAATGATTGATGTATCACAAAAGTCACCGAGAATCACGTACGTAGAAATTAATGTACCCGTGTCATTAGACTAAACAACAATTAAGTTACAAACAAATTATGAAATGATCTTTATATATGTAGGCCGCTAGCTAGGTTGTCACATCTATATATTCTCCTACGTTATAAAGTTGACGTGCATATCTTATTTTGTCCATCGTCGAAGATCTGTTTTTTGTTTCCTTATTTTTAGCTTGTAGTTTTAGAGAATAATTGGTTAAATACTAAGCCTTGCTAGCTATTTCCCAAATCAATTGCTTAAAATAACAACGTACATTCTTGTATCTCCAATTCATATTTGATCCAGGTAACAATAACGACTTAATTTTACTCGATATTTAAACCTTTCTTGCAATCATTATGAAAGAATGTCACGCAAATCTTACTTATACATGAAAAACATGAGGTTAAAAGATGATGCAAACATGGGCGGAGCTATGTAGAAGGTAGAGTTAGTAGTTGCTACGGGTCTATTATCAGTACGCAGTGTAATTCCTATTGAAAAATCGCATTTTTAGTTGCATTTCTTGTTTGTACTACGGGTATAAAAAATTGGGATATCATTGTTAGTGGTCACTCAAAATCCTGAATCCGCCAATAGATGCAAATACTTTATATATCATAGTCTTAAATTCTTTTTTTTAGAAGGAAAAAAAAACATTAATTAGAACTAGAAATGAAATGGTTGAGGGATGATAAAGTGGGAATTGTAATAGGGAATGGAATGGAATTGAAGGGACAGAAGGTTGCTTTTAGGGTACTTGTTGTTGTGGGGGAATAAAACGTACTGTCCCTCTACAAGGATTTAGCCTGGTCGATCTCTAAACCCACCCTTTTGTCTTGATTCCTATAAATTATTTTCTCCTACTCAACAACTTCTATTTTACCTTTCTTTTTTTGATTAATAATCAGACAAAACGAACTATATTCATTAGTTCTTTTTTCAACCACACTTTATTGGGTAATGATATTTCCACCTCTACATTTGATAGAATCACCAAGAATACGTATTACAGTGTTGTACTGTACAAATAAATAATGCACATTGGTGATGGATTTATCAAAAATAATGGTGGATTTATCATCACCTCACTTTATTATGTAACAAATCGTCCAACAAGGGTATGCGATAAATAGCAACTTGAGTTTCTTATAAGTTTAGAATTGTAGCTAACTAATATCTTTCACCTCGGTTTTGAGTTGAAACATGAAAAATATTATACTAGTCCAATACTGTGAATTCGGGAAGCGTTACTTATTAGAAACCCAAAAGAGAGAAATCGAAAACGAAACTAACTCTTCAAAGTAGAGAGTAGCAAAAAGAAAAAAGTAACACCCTAAACACAAACACCAACATTCTACACCAAAAGACTACATTACAATAATGATGATGATGATGATGATAATAATAATAATAATAATACGGAGTAATAATAAAGAAGACTTAAAATACTGAGTGTGATTCTATAATCTTCTGTAAGAAATTTTTGTCTTGTCTTTTTTATATCTCTAACTTTTTCTTCATTGATCACTCATTTATATGTCTTTCTATCATATACGGAGTAGTTTTTTTTTTAACAATACTATTGCTTATTTATTTATATATGTTTAAAAAGTAAAAATGATAAACACAAAAAGGTGAAGATAATTGGTTTCAATAGTAACTGTCATGTGTTAAAGCCAACAAAAAAAACAGTGACCCAAGAAGGGTGTAGCTTTTAAGCTTAATGACTACAACTTTTTTGGTCAAAGTCGTACAAATCGTCTACCTTAAATTACAATTATAACCTTGTTCATTAGAACCAAAAAGGGGAAAAGGTCTGGCTAGTCTACAAATAATCATTTGTTCTAGGGACAAAAAAGAGAGTATACTTGTATAAAGTATTTTTGCGAAATACTACTAAAATGAACCTGTTTTTAATGATCCATAATGACATTTCATTGTTGTAGCTTGTTGATCGGATAATTCAATTAAATTATAACAAAAAGAAAGATTTGTACTCGAAATGATCTATTATATTGATGCATTTATTCTTAATATCATCTGGCATAAAACTTTGATCATTAGCATGTAGCTAGTAAAGTTCATTAGTGTCATTTACATCTCATGTTATGATTGATGAAAACTTCAAAGTTACATAAAGCTATAAAAGCAAAAATAAAAATAAAGAAGATACAAAAAGAATTTGTCTAACTAATTCATGATCAACGAAATTAAAGTTTAATCATATATGATGTTGATATAAGTTAATTAACCTTACTATTTTCTTGTTTGAACATGATCAAGTGATGTATGAAACTACAGACTATCATTAACTGGATTACAATTAAGTTAAAATTTGAATTCGATTAAATCGTGGACTAAATAAAGATTAAGATGTATATATGCATCGATCATACCATTTCTAATTTTATGACCAATTCAAATACATATTTTTTTTGGTCTTGATTTTGAAAATTGAGTTCCATCTTCCTTTTTACAATTTCAAATTGACAACGACATTTCAATCTCAATATATTTCTTGTTGCAATGATCACTTATCTATTTCATTTTTTGATTTATTTTCTTTTAAATATATAAATTTACGTACATTTCGGATCATATCATTAATGAAGGGATCTTTTATATGAAATTGATCGTTACGACTGCTTTTCGATGATATACTTTATGATCAAGGAACAAAAATTAATTCGAATCATGATTAAGTTCGAATGTACAGATGATATTAGTGAGTTTATTCCCTCGATCAAGTACTTAAGGGTTTTAGTTATTTTCTTACCTGGCTCTTTCAAGACGACAAGCTTGAAGCAAAGCTGAACAAGTGAAATAATTACTAGTATTAGATTCTTTTTTTTTTTTATCAAATAAATAAATAAAGGAAATTATTCCGTAGTAATTGCATATAGAAAGGTACGTACTAGCATGCAAGAGGGTGGCCAAAATCATTGTAGAATAATACGTTTAAAGCTAATTTACCACTCCAATGCAAAAGATGACCCAAGAAATAAAAGGTTTTAAAAGTTAAAGAAAATGATCTAACAAGTTGCTCTCATTGCAAGAAAAGTATATGTTTGAAAAAATAAAAGGATTGATTGGTTGTTGATTTATACATAAAACGTAGACATTAATCGCTAAAAGTCTGAATGAGATAATTATTACGTGAGAGTATAGTGCGTGTTGATCAATATATTGGATTTTAGTTATTATTTTACTTCTACTTTTATTTGGTTACACTTTTGGTTTGATCTTCTTTTTTTTTATGAAAAAAAAAGTCTAAATCGATGTTCAGGTAAATTAGTAGTTAAAAATGTGCATTCTTTATCAATGATTTTGTTCCTAATTCCCTAACAAAATTTCAAAAAGGACGTGAAGGATTATTGACAATTATGGGGCCCACAATCCCTAAAGCTAAAACATATGTGAGATGGTTTTCACCATGATACATGTGCAACAAAGAAATTTTGCTGTTTTTGGTGTGTTAATAATATGTACGAATAAATGACCTCTATAAAAATCCTATGATCATTTTGATATCATTAATTGTTTTTCATTCGAGTATATATGATGGTTATTGTGTAAATATCATAGCATTACGCCCCGATGTAAAATGAATATGAAATATGAGATAATTGTAATCTGAAAAAATTGAAATCTACAGTAATTTATCATGTATGGTTGACATGAATATGAATAAATTTGACTTAATAATAATGTAAATGTAATTTTTTTTAGAAAAGAAACAGGTTTAAAGTCAATATAGCATTAACTAATTAAAATACATAGTGAAATGATATTAAACTGTTATTTATTAACAAATATAAGTAGTTATTATATTTATATAACTATAAATAATTAATTAATATTAATGGTAAAATAAAATATTGAATAAGGTAGTTATATACGCATGAAAGGTAATTAAAATTATAATAAGTAGTAAACTATAAAAGATTACAATATATAAATCTTTATAAATTTTTTTTTATAACAATGTAGTTTAGAATTGTTGTAAATCTACATAAAATTAGAATTATTATATAGTATTAATAAAAAATAAGAATTTATAAGAATTTTCTTAATAAGCACTCTTAATTTCAATAGAATTATCGGCATTCCATCCAATATGTCAATAAATATGAATTCCTTCATCTGATGGAATTGATGAAATTATCTAAAATAAATACAATGTAGTGACATTTGAATTTCATTATGCCAATCAAACAGAGATGGTCGAAATAGAATTAAGATTCTAATGTTATAAGATTACTGCGAACTCTGGAAATCAACGGGCCTTTAGGGTATGAACTATTTGTTTCATAATCTATTTAGAGATAATTTAATTAATTTTGTGGTTATTTACAAATTATTTATTTCAAAAAGTATACAAAATGTATTATTGGGGAAATAATAATGACAACATTTATGGATGCCAATAAGAATATTTACGAACATTTATTATTCATAACCTTAATAAATGATCTTATTTAATACATCACATATAAAAGAAAAGTTTTGATGCAAACGTTAACTTAATTATATATGATTTTGAAAAAATAAGAAAATTGTAACTTCATTCATTAAATGCTTCTAATATATCTTATTTACAGCTCTAAATTAAATGTTGTCATTTATTCTTATTTAATTTAACAAGACACAAATGGATATAATTTAAATATGCATGGAACTCAATGTCATATGCATGCTTTTGTCAAATTATAAAGACTAAAAGCGTAATTCTTCAATTGCCGTTGCAAATACTCCAAATAGTACGGACTAAGGAGTAATTACAAACGAAGTTCTATTTAAGCCCCTATAATTTGAAAAAACACAACTTCAATCCTAATATATACTCCGTATATCAGTAAGCTGAAATGAGACATACATAATCTATTATCAAAAACAGAGGTTGGCACTACATGAATTTCATGTGTTATAATAGGCTAGACAGTGCACCTTCATACAAGATTTAATGTTTTGGCGACAGTGGTTATGAACTCATACTAAATCGTCATGTTTTGATTAAGACTATATTTTTTAATTAACTTGCGTAATTAGTATTGGGTTCACAGGCTAATTAGTTCCTCCTATCACAAGTTGATCGAGGTGGTAATTAATTTATGTTGAACGTACAAATCGTCTAAAGTTTATAATAATAATCATCTTCAGACATGTCACATTCAATTTAAATTCATATAGTTAAACAGATAGGACACACCTACAAAAGTAAAGAACCAGTCCAACTAATGACAGCAAGTTATAATATTAACTCCTTGTTTGTAGTTTAAGCAACATATAAAAAAAATACATAAGCAGAAAATGTAAGGAGGTGAGTTCTGGAATTATTAGGAATTAAGGCATATATATTCCATCAGCCAACCCCAGAGAGTAGAGGTAAGAATTATAGTCGTACATATGTCGGTAAATAATAATGCATGCTGGGGTTAAAACCAAAACAGACCAACAGGCTGCAATATGCATGACAACCTTCGACTAGACTGCTCTTTTTGGATACCTCCAATTCTCCATATTAATATTATTTTCATGCTAGAAAATGTTTCCCTTTGATTCTTTTAATAAAAACGACACCGTTTTAATTTTATTTTACTTTTTCAATCTTAAAAGTAATAAATTGAAAAATACTCCGTAGTAATAGTGAAAATAATTGATAGTTAAAAGAGAGTTATTTGCACCATAGTCCTTATCTAAAGCTAATAGCACGTACAAATGATTTGTGTGGTTCAATTACACGGATTATTAACCCTTAAAACATTATAGGATAAATTTCTACAAATTACTAGAGACATGGGAACAATTATTATTACTAACAAAAAAAAAGGCTCCTATAAATGATGTCATGTATGTTTAAAAGAAAATAAGTTGGTAGTATGCAGAAAGGTATCTGGATGAATTATGTACTACCTGTTTTTCCCATATATACACACACATTCATATATGACTAGTTTCCTAAACACAAGCGTGGGGAACATCAGAATAGTTGCCTTATGTCATTGCATGCAAAAATGTTTTTATTTGTACTACTTGTGTTTGTATTTTGATTTCAATATCATTATCATTATAATTTATAAATCTTCACATTTTCATTGATTAATTACATAGTAAATGGCTTCATATCCGATTCAGGATGCATGCAGTTTTTCATTTATATCTATATATACACATACTCTATAAAAGTTTTACATAAAACTATTTATTAATATATGTCTAATACATGTCTGAAAGTCTTAAAGAGAGTTCTAAAAGTTTCCGTTATCAAAAACCCTAACAACAAATATTGAAATCATCAGCTTTCTAGTGACATGTAATCTACTTACATGAGTTCTAAAATGTCATATGTGTAGTTTATGGGTTAAATAGTTGAGTAAATAATTCTAAATTTAATTATTTACCCCAATGAAATCAAACATGTGAAACAAAATGAGGGGTTTAACAACAAATTAAAGTTTCAAAGAGGAAAAGCTGCTCGATCTGTTTAAGACAAATATTATTGGTTGAGGGTGAAAATGATGGCTCAATAATATGCGTATTTTGTAGTACGTGTTTGTATGCGCGACTGATGAATTGTTAGATCTATTATTCTAAACAACTACTATTATTGTGTTTTTTTTTATAAGCAATTTTGTCTCTAGCTTTATTTCTATTGGTGTTGATCGATACACAACGACACAAAATCGACAGTTTGAATGTTTTTAACTAAAGTATGTCAAGTCACATAATTAACCATTGACATATTCTGATCCTAACTTTTTTATAACTTGGTTAAAAAATTTTATAGTGATATATATATCAGATGGATGTTATATGTATAGATCGAGATACGATATATATATATATATATATATATATATAGGATTAGGATCGAGGGAGAAGGATATTTAGGTGGAGAAGAGGGAGAAGCAATATTGATTCAGTATTTTATTACTATGATTCAATTTTTTATTACATAAATTATAATAATAAAAAAATGAATCATAGTAATAAAAATACTGAATCATATTGCTTCTCCCTCTTCTCCACATAATTTTTCTTTTTTTTAGATCCCGTTACTATATATATATATATATATATATATATATATATATATATGATATAGTAAAGGGCATACGAACTAGCTAGCAGTATGTGAGAAACCTATCAATATAGATGTTGTGATTTCAAACCCCGTAGGTAGAGGTGTTCAAATTCGGATATCCGAAAATTCGGATAGTCGAATTCATTATCCGAATCCGAAATTTTGGATTTCCAAAATTTTCGGATATCGAACTTCGGTATCCGAATATCCGAAAATAATAAAAATAAATTCTTAAATATTAAAAAATGTCACATTATATAACTAAAACTTACATTATTGAGTTCATGTATCAAATATAAAACAATAGACCACAAAATATCATTATTAATCGATATGCAATAACACTAATCCATTTATCTTGTGTATAATTAATAAATTAGAAAAAAAATAGTTTTTTTGGATATCCAAACTATCCGAATTATCTGAAAAACACTATCCGAATCCAAATCCCAAAAATTATCTGAATTTCAAATCGGATTATCGGATATTCGGATACGAATATTTTTGAACACCTCTACCCATAGGTAACAATTTATGCGGATGTATGTGTATAATGTGTGGATCAAGTGGGTTTAGTATATTCTTTTTGAAAAACTAATAGAAGAAATAATAATGTACATACACATATACTGAAATTTAATAAAAGAAAGATGATTCAATAATTTTTGGTTTGAGAAATGATGGGAGTATGTTTAATTTGTGGGGAAAAAACGTAAGGAATAGCAGTAGAGTGAAAAGGTGTTTGTATAACAAAACGACTATTATGGTCAAAAGTTTTCTTTCACCTTTTACACTACCTTTTATTTTTTGAACCTTCAAACTTTTTACTTTTTAATATTTTTAATTAATTACTCCAAAAAGAGATAATTAGTAGTATCAAATCTTGATCCACAACAAATCTTTAGAACCACTAGTCACTAAATATATTAACAAATGATGTGTTTGTCAAGGTAGTTTATAGACGCTTATGATAGCTTAAGTTTATATAAGCTTCAGTTTTTAGCAGTTTGAAATATAAAAATGTAATATCCAATTAAAAAAAAAACTTATTAAAAAAACTAGTTACTTGAAGTATTAGCTTTTATAAATAAGTTTGTAGTCTATGAAATGAGAAATTACACAAATATCATTTACAAATTATTTCTCATGTGTTTTTTAAGTCTATTTATGTCATTTTACATATTTAAAGTTTCAGCTAGTCTGTCAAATACTTATAAATAATAAACTTCAACTTATAGTTCAAAAGATAAGTTTCAGCTATAAGCTTCTAGCTCTATGTATCAACTAGTTTTGCTAAAATAATTATTCAAAATTAACCAATTTAATTAAGAGGGAAGTACTCTCTCATATATATATATATATATATATATATATATATATATATATATATAGTACGACATTTACTATGAAAAGTGATGATTGTTACTTTAATAGTTACATGAATTGTTACTGACTAAATCCAAAAACTAATATATTTAACAAGTTATTTACATATTAAAGTAATCATTTTATTCTATCACTTTTACCAAGTCTTATTTTTTAAATTAAAAATAGTAGGACAGGAAGGAAATAGAATAAATGTATGTAAGTACCAATTACCAAGAGAATAGAAGGGAATTAGAATTAAGAGAATGCGAATATAATTCCAAAAGAGAAAAACCAAATTCATATTCCTTTCGATCAAATTATCTATGTCTAGTATAGTCATGCTCCATTATACATACATTTACTCTTCTTATGCTTCAAGAAACACCATGCACATCAAGCTGACATATCAGTAATATATCATTACCAATTAAGCTTTCTCTCTTCTCCCTTTACATTCTATATAGATAGATAATATTACTTATCACATTAAATTGAACTGGAAATACACTATCAAAGTTGTGTACGTGTTATAATATCCTTTGTTTTAATTATCAAATTCACGTATTTTGGTCGTGCTCATATCGCGCACCTCCGATCCCATATATTCGAAGTGATAGTTTGTGGCCTGGTATTTTGCATCACTTGTTGCATGTTTTCAAATTTATACGACACATCGTAAGGTTTTCATATGAAGTAGATGTGTAAGACATATATCTAGCTACCACGACACAATTTTGTTCTCGATCTTTTTCGTTAATTGCCACTAGTGACCAACTAATTGACCTTTTAATCCATACGACTGTTCAAAATAGTTTTGTCCCACCAAGCACGATCCTGTTCTAGCTAAGCGATTAATCACACGTCACAATTACTTCTAAGCTCACTCATTCTGGTGAAACCATCTTTAATCGCGTTTAGCTGCCGAGTTTGTGAGAAAAATGTTATACTTGTACGTGATCACTAAATTTAAGATAGGAATGTTTATGCATATATGCAAGTATACATAGAATACATGTATATGTGTATTTGTGTGTGTATAATGTTGAAATGGGGTGGAAGTGGGGGGCTCATCTTTTGAAGCTCCTCATTATTCATTAACAAGGATTCTCTTTAGCTAGGTCCTTCAGAGAGCTAGTGCAACACCAACACACTAACACATTTATCAAGAGATAGTACAAGATTCTATACTCCACACTTTTCTTTCATTCAATTTTTTTTAAGAGTTCAAGATAATATATATCCCTTTCACTAAAATAGCACCATCTTATATATTTCACAGTTGCTAATTAAAACATTATGTAATAAAGTGTGTGAGGGAGATGAAAGAAAGGTTGTATGAAAGTAGTATGTAAGTGTGTGCTTGTGTGTTTAGACAGATATAGTACTTAATTAAGGGCTTGGTGCTCTTATATATAAATATATATTTCATTTTCAATATATTTGCATGAGAATCAAACAAAAGTGGTGGTGAATGATGTTGTTGATCATCGATCAGAGGTTAGCTTTTTATGAAGTTTGATGCCCCACATTCCTCTTACATCTACACTTTAAACACCCATCATTACAGCTGATGTGGCTTGGGGCAATCAAACTTTGCTTTTTTTAACTTTTGTTTATCCTTCTCTTTTTGTAGGGTTCAACGAATGTCTCCCTTTGCTTCATCTCATACTAGTAAAAAAAATTCTTAATTACCTTTAAATGCAAGAGATTGAATTAATGCCGATTCTTTGACGAATTATATAGATCATTTAAGTAATACAAAACCATATTGTTAGACAACGTACGTAAGAAATACATACGTAACGTACGTACATGTGTTTTAATTTCTCAACCTTATAATAGATGCGCCGTGTTAAGTTGGTTATGAGTCTTGAAACAGTCTGGTAATTAACATCGAAGGAAAGAATGAAAATGTGTAAAAAGAAGGTTAGAAAAAGTGAAGTAGCAAGTATAATATGACCAGGCTACTTTTATTTCATCCCAAAAATATTCTTGCATTGGGGGTTGGGATTGGTGGAACATTCAAACTGAAGTTTGGGTTTTGTGGGCTAAATAATACATACCTTTTTTCTATTGCATCTACTTTTATCAGATCATATTTTTGGTAGATTTGAAATGATGAATCACACTTGGAAAAAGGAGTTCTAAATCTATTTGAAACACAAGTGGAATGAATAATCAATATGTTGTTAACAACTAATTTTCTTAATCGTTGTTGGAATATTGTAGATTATGACAATTATGTCAAGCCCTAATATAATGAATTATGAAGCGCGTCACACGACCATTTTAACCAACTTGCTAGCTAGTAGTAAATCTCGCAAACTTATTGGTATTGCGTCGACCTATAGATTCGATTAGCTCAAGTTTTTATGAATGAATGCATGTAATGACATGTACCTAGATACACATTCTAATTAAGTGAATAAATAAAACGCAATTCATATTTCAGATATAATGTATTATTGGGTTTTCATGGAGATACTAAGGATAGTAAAAGGTTTACTCCAGTGTGTGATTTTGTAAAAGAACACAGGTGGACTCCTTTTTAACATTTCAATTTGGTCCAAATTCTATAATAATAAAAAAATTGTGAGCCCATTTAGAGCCCAATCAAAGACTTATTTCTAGGCTAACTTTTGAGCCCACTAATAAAAATATATTTAAAAAAAAAAGTACCGTTAGAGCCTTAGAGGAAGTAGGATTTAAGATTTCGGCTTTTTGTGGAATTCTTTTCCACAAATCATCCTAACAAGAAATAAGAAAATAAATAAAAAAAAATGTGTGTGGTGACTGGTGACAGAGCAGATTCATTATCTTTCTTAGCAACAAATCAAAGATGTCGTTGCGGCATGTATATAGGTGTCATGTTTCCGATGGTTTTCATAAAAATTCCCGTACACAGGGTTCTGGCTTCTTTTGGTTTATTAGGTTCCACATATATATATATATATATATGGTGGTTATAAAATGACGTTATATAACAACCACCTTGTGGTATTATATGTAAACTAGATTAACTGAAATGATCTGGAAAGACCGATAGACTATTAATTGGCCGGAGTCTTAATCTCAACCACCTTTTGTGTTCTCTGATACTAATAACATTGATAAAAACGTGCAATTAGTTACATGTGTCCCATAACACACACAATTGACCAAAAGTTTTGGATATATAATATGATAGATAGATAGATTATTTATGTGTGGACATGTGACCACCGAATTGAACAGACAGATTTTGTGGTTGTGTTATTTACCCATTTTAATATTTTATACTTTAGGACTTTGATATAATAACGTTTATTGCAAGTTTACTTAGGGGAACCAAAGTCACGTTTATGTGATTAAGATTTCATTCTTACTAGTTGTGACGTCATCAACTATTTATTCCTCCAGATTTTAATTTTGATGTTGGATTGAGTCGAAATACGCATGGTCACTCAAAAACGACTCAATGATCCAAACTCATCGCTTTGTCATGAGCCCAGTCAGTTTTTGAACTTTTGGGATCGTTAGGGCCCGGAAAAGCTATTTTAATTATTTACGTTTTGGACTTTGTTGCCTTAATCCGTTTTAAATGGGCTTTGTTTAGCTTCCTTTTCAGAGAAATTTAAACACTTTTTGAGTTATGGTTTAAGTAGTTTTTGATTCCTGAATAACACAACTTCGTGAATACCAATTAGAGTTCCGAATTTTCTTTGTTCTTAATTTATATTTGATCTGCACGAGAGTTCAGTCATATCACGTGGGCATTAACAGTCAAATTAGTTTAGATAATTTATACACCATGGGCATGATTTTTTTTTTTTAAAAAAAAAAAACTTTGTTGATAAAGAAAGGGGAAAATATTTAAATATAGGTGTTTTTTTAAAAAAAATTGGGGATTAAAAATGTTCATATCAAAAAGTTAGGAGGGTAAATTATGTAACATGAAAAAGATTACTCCATATTGAGTAAATTACATTGCCAGTCCTTGAGGTTTTCCCTATATTACGAACCCGGTTCTCAAATTGGGTATTGTGCGGATCCCATCCCTTGACCTGGTTTTTTGTTTCATCGCAAGTCCCTGAGGCATATAAATTGACTAAACTACCCTTATTCTTTATATTTTAATCTTTTAACAAACTATTTAATTAATTAATTTCTATCTACCCACATCACAAATGTTATAATATTGATGATTGGCCCTTAACTATTTTTTAAAGATACATAAAAAAAGATCATCATCATCGTATATATGAATAGAAAGTCCATTCTCATTCCAACAAAAAATTCCGACAGGTACTACGGCAACACCTTTATCCACACATCTCTTATGTTCTTCCTCCCATACTTACCACGGGACAAATTAAACAACCTCTACCAGATCGGTGAACTCGAAATCAGCATCGTTGTCAGCGAACCTCGAAATTCTAGATCTTTGGGTAGTTCCTACCCCTCACCTTATCTGAGTTAGTTTACGTTTCCGTTTCCTTTCCGATCTCATGTAATTAATCGGTTTGTGTCGTTCTGTCGGTGTTTGGATGAAATTATCGGCAGAGAAAACTAGTTGTGAATGTAGGTTGGTCGTTCGGAGTTGGGCGTCGTTGTATATGTATGCGAGTTTGTAGATCTTCAATTTCTGGTTTATGTATTTGTATACCTGGTAGGAAATCGTTTTCGATTGTTAATTTGTACAAGTATATGTTTATTGAATACCATTTAAAGAGGTGAAAACCCGTATTCATTTTTTGTTGGTTATCGAAGTAATCGAAAAATAAATTGAAAATGGTTCGTAGAGTTTCGAGCATTTGGATCTAGTTATTATTCATATTTATAACAAACAAAAGAATCAAGACTCTTAATGGTAGTCGAATCAACACCAAGGCTTATCGACTTTGTTTTGGTAATCCTAATCGAAGGTTTATGTTCTTAGTTGTGTTATTTGGTAGCTTAAAAAATGATAGGTGATGGTTGCGATAAGTGATTGGTGAAAATATATTTTCGGAGAAGATGATATGGTCAATTAGTCAAATGAAGATTAGTTTATAATATATGACTTAAGATTATTTTAGATTAAAAGAAAATATGAAAAAGAAAATGAAACATAAATGACTCTTTTACCCTTTTCTAAATTGGTAGAGGGACTGGTAACAAAATAAAAATCCGGGTCAAAGGACGATATTCGCACAATACCCGATTCAGAGATCGGGTCCGTAATATAGGGAAAACCTCAAGGACTGACAATGTAATTTAGTCCTCCGTATTAAGAAGCTTATTGGTGGACGGCTAGTTGTGGACTTTGTAGTGTCCACGGTAGTACGGTACATCTAATATCCCCAAAATTATTCAATCATCAACAGCAATTGTATACTTACCCAAAGTTTACATAAAAGTATTTACATAATAAGGTGGATCAATCATGTGATGAGAGAGAATCAAGAGATAAAGAAAAATGAGTTATTTGATTGGTTAAACACTATTGTCATGTTATTATATAAAATTTATGTAAATCTAGCAATTTTCACCAATAAATATAACTGTCTTACAAAATTAAAAATAATTTTGATTAAATAGATAAATTGTGGAACGAGTCTCTTGAATCTGTTCATTATCTTGCTTACTTTTCGTGGTTTAATTAATCCATCTCATTTTGTGTACTCGAAACAGGTTGGAAATACGTGTCTATGTGTTACTTACATGATTTTAAGTTTGTTACTACTCAGTACTCACTAATTTTCTCAACAAATGTATCTATTATATCAAATGTCCCAACTACCATAAGCAACACTATATCATGCCCAACCACGTAACATTATTACTCGTATTATTTTCTCATGAGGCAATCTCATTCACCAATTAAACCATTTTAATTGAAGAAATTCATTGTAACCATTACCAACTAGTATTTAACCCGGACGTTGTCTAGTTAAATAGATGTCATATAAAAATCTCAGTAATATCGTAAAGTTAGTGTACATATACAACTCTATTTGCATAGAAGATGTTAACATATAACAAATGTTTTGGCATAATAACGTGTAATAATGCGTCTGTGTGTAACAACACAATGATGCTCAATTAAGTATTTAAATCTTTAACAATGTTGATAAATAACACAACGATCACACAAAGTGTTGACAGTTGAATTATGTTTGAACTATAAACACCTACAAGCTTTAAATTTATAATAAACTTTTAATATATATTAGAACATTACCATTCACATAATTACATATGTAATAAAATGATAAGTGTAAACAGACCCTTAATTATTGTTATTGATAATGGAGGTTTGAAAGTATGCAGGTCAAATACAACCTAAAAAACATTCATGACCATTAATATTAAAATGTATATTATATTCAAATAATGTTATTAACGTACTATTGTGTTTTTCGCTTTTAACTTTTTTTTATATAACCTTTGTATTAAATCAAATATACCACTACGGTCAGTTTATTTTTATCTACATTATTGATACAAAAAAAGTTGATTTCGAGAAAAAAAATACGTTCGTTAAATATATATCATATGACGATAAAATTTATATCGAAATGTAGATAAAATTACACTGATTATAAATATATATATATATATATATATATATTCAGAATTATTCCCAAGCATTATATATAAAAAGTTATCAATGAAAAGGAAAACATTACCTAAATTAAATAAGTAACATATAATATATTATTAAAAACTACTTCTTTTGTGCATAGGTTGGAGAGGGTCATCCTGGAAAAAAAACCCGACACTAAAAAGAACCGTCGATAACCAACAAATACAAGTTGCAACGGTCAGGATTAAAAGTTGGGTAGATCTGACGGATGTAAACGAAAGTCAACATGTAACCGCCAATTCAACTCACCGACAGCCATATAGGATAATTCTACATAAAAAAAAATTAAAAAAATCTTATAGCAGTCATTCTTTCGTTTCGACCCATTTATAAGGCACAAATGCAATTCCACATTTCTTAAAAAGGAAATTGATTATAAAATGAAATTTTAATGTGTTCCTCGACGGGTAACAGGACTAAACTTTGGCCCATCTATACTTTATTGGTATTCCTGATCCTTATACCCGAAGTTTTCCAATTTGACCACTTATTACTACTTTGTTTTGGGAATACACAATCATTCATGGCTATGATCAAAACAAAAACATAAAAACTACTTCCTTAATCTCAAAAAGACTCGGACTTGTTCTAAGAAGTCGAGGTACTCTGTTGTTTGTTGAAACGAACAAAGTTAAGGAAAACCTCTGAAATTTTTTCAATATTTTGAACTTACGATGTTCGATAAAATGTCACGTTTACCTTTGTAGTCGAAGCGAAGTTGACTGGAATATTTTAAAGGTCAGTTATTAAATTAATAAATAAGACTAAATATGAAAGTATCCCGCTTTTTCACATTTTGTGGTTGTTTTTGTAAGTGTATGTGGGACAAATAAAAATGATAATATGAATATTTTTAAATTGAAGTATTATTAGTCAACTTAGATGGACTTATTATCAAAATAAAAATAAGATATAACTATGAAAATCATGCCTAAATTTCACTCGCAATTATTTAATTAATTTAATTACATCAGTCATCATTTATTTTAAACCTTGTTACACTAATAGTCATTTACACTAACAATTGTTAACTCTCCATTAAAAAGGATCACATATGAAAGTTTATATTCTTCTAAATCTTTTGAGTAAAATATAAATTTTAAAATCTAATATATGTATAAATACATTATTAGGTATACGTAACATTGTTTCCATTTTCTTCATTTTATTCATCATTAAATTTAATCATATACTCCTTTAAAACATCAATTTTTCTATTCAACTACCCAAATTAACCATCATCTTTCACTACCTAAATATACATTTATGGCTTAATTAGTTATCACTTTTCAACGTTGTTTTACTTTGAAGTTAAGGGTCATTGGGGTGGATGAAAAAGAGAAGAGATGGTGGCTACCGAAGTTATGATTATATAAGATAAATGGTGACGGAGAGTCCTTGAATGGTGAAAGACGGTTGTTGACTATAAAATTTATATTTCAATGTAAAAGAGGAACAATTTGATAACGAATTTGCTAAGTGAAATGTAAAAAATAAAATTGTTATATATCCTAATAATGTATCAATATTAGATTTTATAATTTATATTTATTTAAAATTTTTAAAAGAATAAACTATTACATGTATTGTCCTTATTAATGGGTCCTTATTAATGGATAGTTAACAATTATTAATATAAAGAACTATTTAAAAAATAATGATTTTTACAATTAAATTAATTAAATAATTGCGAGTAAAAATAATTTGATTAATTTTCTTTAAAAACAAATTGGTAGGGAAAGCATGAAGTTCCATGTATAGAATCAATAGACACGTGCCATTAGTGTTTTGTCAATGGTATGTAAAAGTAGGTGTGAACCAAGTCACATAAACACACTAGCTAGGAATATAGTAATTACTTTTACATAAAACTAGAATATAACTTGCGAATTCGCAGGATGAAAATTATATATTTTTCATATAAGTAATTACAAACATTGTTCGTGATCTTTGACTTTAATTTATGTTTCTTGTTTAATAGCGTTTATGATAATTAGATAAAACTGATAACATTTATATCAGTTTCATATATCCAAAGAATGATATAGTTTACATCAGCACTTAAACACATTAGTAAATGTGTCAATTGTTGGGCGTACAAGCCAAAGAGTATCAACATAGTAAAACGTACAGTAAGCTTCATATATTCATAAAAAATGTGAACATGTTGTTATAACTCCCTCTAAATGCAGAGTATAAATAAATATTCGATTCCATAATTGTTGGATTAGGAAACTTAATGGTAATGTGTGACCTTACCATGTATTCGATCTACTGCTCTTGTTTATCGACTTTGAATTCAATAAATTTGCCATTATTACTAAAAAGAATCCATTGTTCTTTATTTCTGCAACAACCCTAGGTTGTATGAAACAACAATATTTATGAGAAAAGTTAGTACCATGCCAACATGCCTAAAGTATAGTAGCAACATTGAACGTCAATCAATACTGTAATCATCCTAAAAATGTTAAATAGTACTACATTTTTAAATGCAATTTACATAACAAAGTAACAACATAACATTGAGACAAATTAAATGAAATAAATAAGCAATCATTTTTTAAATATCTACATGACCAAAAACATATCACATGGTTAAAAAAAACATGTTAGTCAAGAATACATGTAGAACTGTATGCGATATGTTGTACGTAGCAAACTATAACAAACCAAAGCCAACACTCACTCCTTCATTTACTATCTTATCCTTTTAAGAATTGATAACATAGACTTTCAAAATGTCGAACCAACCTAAGAAAACACAGATCACAAAGTTAAACTGCATACTTTTTTTTTAAGAAACTATGAAACAAATGCTACTCGTCAAGTAGTAAAGTCGACTACCTCCAGTAATTAGAAATATTGATATCGATATTAAGATTGACTGTAAATCAAAAGTGTCAAAAAGTCCCAAAAAATGTCGAACAATCAATCATATTGTTCTTTTTCATTATAACAACGAAAAAATAACTAATACTCACGGTATTGGTATGTATTCATTTGGTTTATATGGCCATCCTTTTGGTTTATGAGACTTATTTACCGGTACTTGATTTCCTCTTTGCGTACTTATTCATAAAGAATCTGTAAAAAAGAGAAGCACGATTATTGTGTTAATCAAATCGATACAATATTTTAGTAACAATAAGTCACAAGTCATTTAGATCATAATAAATTGGTAATACATATTGCGTATAACTTTAGATGAAGAAGGAGAGAAATGGCACCATTGTTGTTAAAAAGGATACAAATACATAACGAGCATAGTGGTGGTGTGGAATTTAAACTCAATAGTTGTGAAACTTCCAAAGATAAGAAACTAAATATAAAAAACTTTCAAAGATAAGAAACTAAATATAAGGAAATTAAGTGGGTTATTCGTTATTATTGATATTCTTATAAACTTGACATTTTGAATGTTTACAAAATTTAAAACTGATATCAATTTTGAAATTCGACTTATGAGCTTTTTTAGGAATGAATCAAAATGAAATTTTGCTAGGTAGAAGTCATACTTTAATTATCGAGTTGATAAAATTATTGCTTTATTTTCCAAAATTGCTGCCAATTTGTTATATATTCTAGGTGATTAATGATTAGTAAAGTATTAAGTCGATGATAAGAAAGAAAGAAAAATGAGATTCGAATCCATTTATATGTATTCTCAATGTTTCCATGTAAACATATGATTAATTTAATTTAAAGGATAGTATATGTTATAAATTTATTTACTGTAAATGGAGAGGTATCATTTCAAAATAGTCCGTATTAATTGAGATGTCAATATGATGTAGGTATTTGTTACAATAATAAAACACTAATACTTATTTTAGAAAGACAAACTCACACACACTCATCTACTACGAAAATCTACAACTTTCTATGCGAATATATACATATATCTACTACCGGACTAATATTAATTAATAATATTTTAAATAAATATAATGTATATTAACATCACAACATAGTAATTCAAACTTTTTGATTTTAAATAGTAATTCAAACTTGACGTACATTATACAATAAACATGCATATAGATACATTTAAATTAATAGTTATAATAAGTAATAACTATTTTTAAAAATTCTTTATAAAACACTAAATAAGATATAACATATCATAAAAATTATTAATGTTAGTGATTAAAAACATATTATAAGCTTTAAATGTTTAAATTCATTATAATTTTTATAGTTATAAGAATGTATCATAGAGCTTTGAGAACCTAAACATTTAAAACTTTTGACCTTGAAAATCATTTATGTTTGTAATAAAAGATGTTTAATATATTTCTTTAAAAACAAATTGGTAGGGAAAGCATGAAGTTCCATGTATAGAATCAATAGACACGTGTCATTAGTGTCTTGTCAATGGTATGTAAAAGTAGGTGTGAACCAAGTCACATAAACACACTAGCTAGGAATATAGTAATTACTTTTATATAAAATATTTTTACTCCTTTTATTCGACCTGGTTCTTAATTAATCACATGTGATAATCTATAATCTACTCCGTATTACTCTATTCTATTTGTTACTAAATTTTGAAGTACGTATGACTACACTAACTGTTTACACCTTTTATTTTTTAATTTACAATTTTCGTTTACACCTTTTATTTTTTAATTTACAATTTTCAACTGCACTGTGTTCTTGAGTTTAACTATAGGTGGAAAAGAAAGAAAAGAACGAAAAAAAAAGGAAGATAAGTTAGTGAGTTGTGTTCTTGAGGGTTGAAGGGAAGGGAATAAATAGAACTCAACAATGGGAGGAAAACTTGGAACAAGAATACACACTTAAACCTTTCCCTCCTCTTCAAATGTCTTCCTTTTACTTTCCTTGTATATAAAAACTCAGGTACACCATTTTTATTTTTCAATCCTTTCACTTATTTCCACCCTCAAATTAACTCGAGAACACACTGTTAATGAATTATATAATTTTATCCGTGGTAACTAGCTATCTTAGAACAAAGAGAGTGAAAAGCGTTTTTGTTGGCATTCTTGACCTTTAACGTGGAGCTGGAACTTGGCCCTCTTTCACTATCTTTCTTCCAAGTTCTTCTCAAAGTTGCGTGTTAAAGGGATACACTCCGTCAAATATAAATTATTATCGAAGTTGAGATTCAAACACTGAGGTTTTTAATTTTTTGCCTAGGAATGATAAATGGGTGGTTTTATTATTTCTTCTATTTTATTTGATTGGTTCAAAAATATTTTGATGAGCCCCTTTTAACTACGAGTTTAACATTGGATAACTCTTTTCAAAATCGTACTCGATGTAAAACTGAATATTGATCTTAACATTGGATGTCAAGCACCGTGCTCTTGCTGGTTTAAACAAAATTTCAGATTTATTTAATTTATGCTATTTTTAATAATAGCTTTATAATCGGAAAGAGTTGCTCATGATAATAATAATGAGAAATTCTAAAAGTCACATAATTTTTACAAACATTTTTACACCAAACTGACGTGGCATAATCATGGGGCATCCACATCATATATTTAATTAATTAATAAAAAGATTATTTTTAAATTTCTCTTGTAATTCGTTGCTTGCAGTTCTTTTCCGTCCAAGTCTTCCGAAAGTGAGCTTTGACTTTTGAAACGTAAGACCGGTCGGGGCTAAATTAAAAAGAATATGAGGAAGTGCACGTGAAAAACATACTCGAATTATTTAATTTAATTAAGTAATATAAAGTTAAACTTGTAAGTATATTACAATATAAATACAACTAATTCGAACCAATAACTTAATAAGCTTTAGAGTAATTGAACTACTCACCAAATACTCTCGTGGTTTATACTAAGGATAATAGTAATTACAACAAATTTTTTATGGATACAATAACTTTATGCATATATATACAATGAAGTATAACACTGTTATGCATATCATTTGATGTCTACATCAAAAAAATTGTTTTATTTATCGATACCCTTGTACTAACATTTTTTTCATCCTTTATAAGTTTTGACATTACACTTGATAGTCTTAATTTTTTAAAGTTAATTATAACACTACTCATGATACATTTGTTGTATGCAAACTTAATAATGAACAAGTTATCTAATACAGTAAATAATTATTTTGTTTTCAGCTGTAAATCGTCAAAACGTTTTCAACTAGAAGCATATTGATTTGTAATAGCTCGTAAAAAAAAAGTCGAAAAAATGAACTGTATCGACAATAGTACTTAAGGCATCTAGGAGAGTAGGAGCGGTATTCAAACGAATAAAAAACTGTTCTTAAATCCCTTGAGCAATCAGTATGAATGGAAAAAAAAAAAAGAAGATAGGTACGCAATATGAATAATCTAAAAGGAATAAACCAATATCAAGTATGAACAACAAATTATCAACTGTGCAAACGATATCGTTAAGTTTTGTAACTGAAAACACGGTACGTTCTTATTACCTTTTTTTTGCCCCCATTAGTTATATTACGAGTTTTGTATTATTTTTATAATACATAAACAAATCTCTTAATTTTATATAGAAAATCGTGTGGTTTATTATATTTCTCGTACTAGTTAGGCAAATCCAACAATTATATCGAAAAGCGTAATCACTATCTTAACGTTTTTTCTTTTTAACAAAAGGTCAAAACCTCGGGAAAAAAATTATAATTATAATCATTTCTCAAAATTGAGATAATTTTAAATATAATTTCAATCCACGAATTACAATATTAGATACAACTTCAAATTGTCAATAAAGAATAAACATACAAATTGTGAGGAATAACTCAAACTTCGGTCGAAAAGTTAAAACATATACAAAGAAATTTGGGCTTTTAATGCTCTTGCATATATTATCAACACATGTGTTAATGCTTGTTTATGCATTTAATTTAGGGTTAGAGTTCAGGGTTTAGAGGATTTTGGATTTAGTAGGGTTTAGGGTTTTGAATGGTTTAGAGTTCAGTAAGATTTAAGGTTTAGAGTTTTGTAAAGCGTTTAGGGTTTGGGGTTTATGGTTTGTGAGATAATTGAACTGGGGGGAGGGATAAATGAGTTTTGTACATATGAAGAAAAATTTTTTGTACACATGACACAATATCATTTATTCTTCCATTCTTCCAAAAATTCCTTTACTCTAATGATCTCATCACGAATGACACAAAGATGATGATGATTACGTTTAGTTAACCTGCTATTGTGGTGTGGTGTGTTAGTCTAATATAACTGATGTGGCATAAAATTAATACATGGCAGTACACATGGCTGCTTAGTCAACAAATTTGAAAATGAAACGGATAAAACTAACTTTCCAATGATTGTAACACATATACAGGTTTGATAGCATATATTTGTATTTCAAGGGTTACATTGCCGACCTCTTAACAAACTACTCCCTTCGTCCCAATTTTATTATCCCCAGACAAAAAAACACGCAGTTTAAGAAAAGTGTACTATTCATACTATACAACCAATAAGATTTAATCTCTCATCACATTTAATAATTTTGATTGATTCAAAGTACAAAGTGAACAATAAAATTGGGACATCATAAAATAGAAAGATGGAATATAAATTCGGGACGGATGAAGTAGTAAGGTACATGATCGACAAAATGTATTTACCAGTGTTACCCCACTAGTTTGTACTTTGTTATAGATAAAAAACAAATAAAAAGTTATAAAGTCCACCGCATGACACGCCTAATGATAATTTATTCTGAAATTTATTATTCTTTAATTATTAAACGTAAGAATAAATAAATATACTACTCCCTATATAATTTATGTTGAAACATTCACATTGACGGAATTTAATTAGGGTTTACTGTTAAAATATTTACAATAGAAGATTTTAGAATGTTTAGCACATACAATAGAAAGTTTGAAAGTTAAGAGCATACAATAGAAGATTTTATAATGTTAAGAGCATACAATAGAATGTTTTTAGAATGTTGAGAGCATACAATAGAAAGTTTTAGAAAGTTCAGAGCATACAATAAAATGTTTGAAAGTTGAAAGCATACAATAGCTAAAAGTTCAAAGTTAACAGCATAACGAAACAATAAACCCAATTAATTATAAACCCAATTAATTACTATCTCTATTTTTTTCTATAGAATACTAAATTTGAAAATTAAAATAAAATTAATCAATATAATAAAACATTTATTTAATGTTTACGCTGGCCATACAGTGTAAATCAAAATAGCCATGTTATACTTGCACAAAGCTTACATAATTTTGTTTAAATAATTAGGTGGAGCAATTAAATCATGAGAGAGAATGAAGCGAGAGAATGTACAAATTCATGTGATTGGTCCACATATTTTGACAACTCATTATATATATATTTTTGTGTAAGATTTATATAAGTGTAGACTTTTCCAAATCAAAAGCACAATCCCACGTGGTATTATTTGTATGCAGGTAACTTGACGTGTCACCATTGAACGTTCATCACGTGGCGCACGCGGGTCAGCCTTCCTTGTCATATGCTTACCTTCCTTGTCATATGCTTATTTTTTTCTTCCCTCTACTGTGTTCACATATTATAAACCATCAATATATTGAGTATATATACATTTTGTAAGGCAAAATGTATTATTCATTGAGTACTTGATGAATAGTATATTTACTATTTTTTCACATTTAGTAATTTTTTGTTTATTATTCATATGTGTTCGATTACTAATATTTGTGTAACTTTTTCTTAAGATAATAGTTTTCGAGTATAATTTTTCAAGGTTTATAGTTTGATAGTTTATGAAAATTTACAGATTTTACTATTGTATGTTTTTGAGTTTCTAAAACATCTTTTGCATAAATTAAATATTTTATGTATGACTACATGTAGTTACATGAGTGAAAGTATGCACTAAATAAAGTTTCAAATAACACGTTTATGGATATAAGTAAATATCAATAAATAAGAATCAACTGTTAGATCATAGTTCGAGAGGAGCTCATCATTCAATTTGAAGTCTTGGTGTTGAGAAATTAAATTTTTTATTTTCTTTTAAGTGAGATTAATTAGTTGATCTAATTTATCTTTAACATCTTAGAAATTTGCGTAGTTTATACGTTTTATTTGTTAAATTGTTGCTTTATTTTAAGGTGATATCGATTTTCTACATTGAATAGTTAATTTAAAAAATGAATTCTATGAGTTCATAAGGATTTTCAATAATTTTGAATTTACATGGTATGACCAGTTTAATAAATAAATGTTTGTCATCTATTAGATGTTTGTCTTATTGGTTATTGATTCGTTCTTATATCATTAAATTAATGGATTAACCAGAATAACAAAATGGACACAACATTTTTAATATAGTTAATATTGGAGCTTATGATTACGAAGTTGTAAACACAATGACACTATAAAACTTTAATGGTGTTTCAATCAAGGGATAAAAATGTTCAAAGCAATTCGTTTAATTTGTACATTTAAGTAAGTTGAAAATCTTAAAAGTTATGGTAGAAGAGCAATAAATGACTTAAGTGCATGTAATTTACTTTATCAATTAATAAAATCAGTGCATACACACTATACACTTTTAGATGCAAAATCGACTTTGTATTGATTTAAATTTTTTCAATTATACAAATACATGTTGGTATAATCAAAAAAATAAATCATAAAGAGATCATATCTTATTCAAGTGAACATTTTATATATCATATCGGAATTTAAAAATGTACTTTTTAGTTCCCATCCGCTACTAGGGGTGTTAATCGGGTCAACCCGACCCTAATAAGAGTTAGTCGGGTCGGGTTAGTCAGGTTTTTCAGAAATAAATATATACCCGCAACCCGACCCTATTAGGTAATCGGGTTCGGGTTAATCGGGTAGCTGGTTAGTCGGGTCGGGTAGCGGGTTAACCCGTATAACTTCACAGTTTTCTAATAATTGTTAAAATAAATATATAGATGACTTTGAATTTTGGGATAATACATTAAAATATTGAATGATATGAAGTTGTAACCACGTGAATTATGTATACATAGGGGAATCATATTTGGTAAAAGTGAGTTTTATTTTAAATTGAATGTAAGTATTGGATTTCAAAGTGAGTTTAAGTATACTTAAAATGTGAGTCTTGCTTATAACTTTTTGAATTTAAGAATGTAGTTACCGCACTAACACTTTGATGAAAGAATAGTTGCAAGTTATGTTACAATTAATATACAATACTAAATCTTCAGTTCTCCATAATCGTATTTATATATATTGCCACACTTTACACTAATGTTATTATATGGTTGTAGCTACTATTATTAATCATATTCTAGTCTTAGACTCTTATATATATAGAAAAATATCTCAACATTAAATTAACATATTCAACTTATATTATTTTATAAGAAAGTTTAACTATAAAAATTAATAGAAAAATTGATAATTGGTTAAATCAGGTTAATCGGGTCAACCCGCACCCGCATAAATTTATCTATTTTAACCCATAACCCGACCCTAATAAGCATTCGAGTTAATCGGGTTAACCCGTATAACCCGATTAAACCTTTTAACCCTATTAAACCCGACCCGAATAGTCTTAATAGGGTTCGGATCGGGTCGGGTGAGGGTCGAGTCGGGTTTTTTGACACCGCTATCCGCAACACACGGGCTAAACAAAAACTTGTTAACCAACATACAATATTCAAACTCCTTGATGTCATTATGACATTATATACATTTTATACATATAGATATAATTTATGGAGTAATATTAATACGGATTACAAGATGCGGAAGATTCCATGATGATAATACTATTTTTAATAAAGTCTCCTAACTTGTTTAATTGAAATATAAAAAAAAATCCGCATAGTACAACATAACAATAAAGGGTTAAATACATGGATATATAATCAAGTGATCAAGAACGCCCCAAAACTCAGATTTTTTTTATTTTTTTTACTTTGATTCAATAAAGTTAACACTTTGATTCAGTAAAGTTAACATTTTGATTTGGTAAATTTTTTAATACTTTGATTCAGTAGTTTAACACTGTGATTCAGTAATCAGACCTGCACTCCTTATTACTAAAATACATAATTCAAAGACGCATAACTTTTAAATGGTAAGGACTTAGACTCTGAAAATATATGAGCACCTTCATTTGACCACGAAGAAACTTTCTATTTTTGCACTTTTTCAAATTTCTCAAAAATGACCATTTTGGACGTGTAACTAGTTTATGGCCATTTCGACCACTTTTTGGCAACAACCTCTTTTACAAACCTTACACATTTAGACTCTAGCTTTTTGCAAACTCATTCCACTCATCGAAACAAACTTAAAGCATATAACACACAACCCATAACTTTAACACATTTTTATTTGACCATACGACCATTAAGACCCATTTGAACCCTTTTGACCCGTTTCTCATAATAACCATATTTTAACCACACAACACCCTTTTTCCACACATATATGACTCTTCCAATATCGTTGACTATATGTCAACTTCATATTTGACCAACCAATCAAATTTGACCCTTTACAACATGTCATCAACCTTGACCCTAAACAAGACCAATCATCTAACTTTATATCTTTTCAAAACACATATTCAAGAACCTATTTCACTGTTTGACTTTTAGAGTCAACTACTATACATTGACCAACATATTTAACTCCAGAAACTTTTTATTTGGGCGATTTACACAATTGAATATCAAAACAACAATTTAAAGAGATGGAGCATTTTTAACCACAAAGCTAGCTCCATATTCATGCTATCTCCAAGTAAGCACTAACCATCCACCTAAAACATGAAACATGAATGGGGTAAGCAACCACCGCTTAGTGAGCATATAGAAAGCTAAATGAATAATCCACAAAACACATAACACATATCATAATCAACACCACTTAATCACTACTTCATAAACACTAAGAAACCACTAATCAACACTGAACAACAATCACTGAATAAACACTAATCAAGCATTGAGCATTGTAGAGGTACTCATAAACACTGAACTCTATGCGGATCCGCGGCCATAAGAAACAAGGCATCATGATTCCAAATCACGTCGAAATGGATATCATATTCTAGAAACAAGTCTGATACACCTGGCACCATAGCACGTCGATATGCATACCAGGATCAACATAACGTGAAAAGCACGTATTCATACACTATGATAACCGCAATGAGCTCTCTAATCAACTCTGAATCTCTACAGATGCTCATCCACATAATCCACATAATTCACATAATCCACATAAGAAACAAGTCTATGAAACAAGGCTTTAGATACACGTAAGAAACAAGGTTCTTCCACCCGATTGTATGATCCTCTTGCTCGGAAGCAATCCGGAAACACATACAATCGATACAAGTCTACAAACAAGTATATGAAACAAGTTTAATTCATCATATAAGAACAACATAAGAAACAAGTAACTACCAGTCGTTGTGCAAACCTCTAGCTCGGAAGCTATCCGGTACATACACAACCATTACCCATTTAACCCTCCATATACTCACCTCGACACTTGATGATTTACAACGATGGCCACTTATGCTTTCCACATCTTTAAATCCCTATCATATCATACATAATACATAACAACACGTTTAGACACTAATCATCATCATAATCTTTAAATCATTATTTCTAACCCTTTACCCTTATAATTTAACTTTATCATAAACTCACTCTATGATTCATTTATCAACTTCCTATTTTAATTCTGGTTTCATCATCATAATTATACCTCATTAACATTATTAACCACTTTATCAACTTCTTAATCTCAATTCATAAAACGTAACAAAACTCATTAAAATCTCTCAAGAACACATTTATAAATTCTAAATCTTTAACCCCCTTCAATTGTTAATTAATTCACTAATTCACTTTACTAAGATCATTCCATCATATTAGAAACCTAATTTCATATTATAACCATTAATTCCATAATCCTGATGAAAACCCATTTTGAACAGTACTTATATAAATCAAATTACTCACTTTTAACTTGAATCATTGTTATAATTCATCACTAATATACTTATTGACATCAATTTAAGTAATTGATAACACTAACTTCGGATTAAAACCACCATCTCTTTTAAACACCCATGAACATAAACCCTAGATTCACCCATGAACACTAAATCATAATTTCATTATGTTCATCATGTTATTTGATTTCCAATAATCATGGAAACACTTACTAACATTATTTCATTCAATTTCTT
The DNA here is from genome assembly GCA_963422505.1 of Pseudognaphalium luteoalbum. Lineage (NCBI taxonomy): Eukaryota > Viridiplantae > Streptophyta > Magnoliopsida > Asterales > Asteraceae > Pseudognaphalium > Pseudognaphalium luteoalbum. Next base: position 116,499,702 of record OY730196.1, on the reverse strand, counting down.
GTTTCAATTTCGTGTTAAAACCCTCAATTATACAAAACCCATCAAAACTCAAAACTTAGGTTTAATACATGAAGAAATCACTTACCAATATGTTAAGGATGAAGAATTAAACCCTAGAAATCTTGATTCATGAATTAATTTGATGATTTGGTGTGGTTAACAAACTCCTGCGATTTATTCTTGTGTGTGGAAAGGTTCTGGAACTAAAATGAGATAAATCTCATTCATACGTACTTATCTCTTCAAGTCGGTCTAATTATTTTACCCCTTTAATTCTTACAGTCTGGAACTGATAAAACCGTTTACGTTTTCTTTTGTATCTTATCATTTACATAATAATATTTCGTAATAAAAATATATTCGCGTACGAAATAGGTTTCCTGAAATTCAGGGTGTTACATATTGTATATCCAAGTACTTGAGTATACATTGTATGTATGAAGACCCTTTTTATTTATTGTCATTCTATTTATTTTGATGACGTGAAAATCAGTAAAATGCTATGTGACACTTTATATAGATAAAAACACCATAAGTTACATACAATAGCAACAAATAAAAAGTTTTTAATAAACAATGTATTAGTTGAGTACACACATGAGCGGAGACAGATCAGAGGCAGTGTAGACAGTCGCTCTTACTATAAAATTTATATAAGGTAAATTATTTATAGTATTAAGGGTAATTTATATATATGTTCCCTCTAAGAATAAAAAATATATACCTGGTATATATTTAACGTGATATTTATGCCCTTACAAAAAAATTGTTTTAAGTTCACCCAACAAAACTAAATTTTCGACTCCACCCCTAGGTAGACATTACGAATGTTAGGACTTAATAATTACATTTTGATGCATTCAACCCATCTATAAATAATCGTGATTTGTAGTAATGTTATGTCATTTTTGCCTCTTATATTATAGATCGAATAGCTATAATGATGAAATGTGCCTATTAAAAATGTTGAAAAGATTATATTTATTTAGTGATAAAGAAAGTGAGTGTTGTTTGATAGATTGATTATAACAAGGTTTATTATGCCCACGTTTTACGATGGGAACATATAATTTGATTCATCGTATTTATTTTGTATTTTATTTATCCGTTAATTGTTTCAATGAGTTCATCTTTTAGTTTCGATCATTTACAATTGATTTGTTGTTGAAATAGAGAACTGAAAAATGCTAAAGAAAGAGAAAATAAAGTGAATTGAAATTGTTGGTGTTTTTGAGGGGAAAAACTTATCTCATAACGTAGACTTTTAATCACGGTTGTCTACTTATATTGTAAAACTGTGAGTGCCCTATACGTTGGACCTAAGTGATGATCGACTGCTATTGAAAGGCGGAAACAATCAATTGCATGAATCACTAATAAATGCAAACCGAAACGATTGAATTAAACAAAGTAAACGAGTTTATTAGCTTTGAATAACGTAATGTACTGATTACAGGTAAGCTTAGTCGATAAATGGTGCTAGGGTTTCGTCAACCCTAGCCAAAAACCCGTAGTTTTGTATTTATACTAAAATTCTGGCTGACATGCGTCACTTGTGGAAGTGTCGCATGTGGCCGCCTTAATGCGTCACTTACCTAAGTGTCGCTATGCGTCACTTAGGCAAGTGTCGCCTAACCTAAAACTTAAGTGTCGCATAATACAAAATCTATATTTCTATTAAACAACTAACGACACTTTTACAACTCAATAGACCAACTGACAGACAAACTGATATGCATCAACAAACTCCCCCGTGTCTTCAGCTTGGTCTTCAAAATCTTCAAAACTTAACTCAGCACCACCCTTCTGGGAATGTTCCTCCAGCATGTATTCCCACTTTTAAACAAATCTCGACCACCCTTGTAAACTTTGAAGCTTCCTCTAAATCAACTTGATTGTACTGAAGTTTATTCTTGTAGAGAGCTTTCAAATCTTTCTTCGTCAGATTTATTAGGATGATCGGATCAAAAACTCGAATGGACTTTCCCACAAAATCCTTAACTGGCCATTCTCCCCATATATCCTGTGTTTGTACCACAGCAGTCTTTGTAGAATATTCAATAACAGCTTCTTGAGTGACAGAGTCAAACCACCAATACTTTAAATCTCGTAAGAAATCCAGTGGTAACTCTTGTAGGGGAACAGTCTTGAAACTAGCAGCTGGTGGATAATGATATTTCACGATTGGTTGTTGAGTTCTCAAATCAACCTTCTTCTTGTATGAATACCGAACTCCCAGCTCTGGTCTAATCCACATATATTTCTTGCTATAGATTTCCTTTCTCAAAATTCTCTGAAAAAGAACTCCTAGAGTATCTTCAGAGTGATTAACAATATTTAGCTGAGCAAGATGATTCAGTTCAACCTTTGGCAGTGTGCTGATATGATTGAATCTAGGTTTGAAGTATTGCACGCCATCACTTCTCTTGATCAAAATAAGAAAGTTATCAACATCAAATTTCCAGCTTCTGATCAATCCAGTCAATTCACCTTTAACAAGATAAGTTTTACAAGTCTTCAACTCAGGTGCAATTGATTTGTATACCACTTGTGGTTTTGAAGTTCCAGAAGATGTAGACACAGGAACTGATTCATCAGTATGTTGTTCCATTTCAGGTTCTGCCTCATCCTCTGAAGAATCTGTTTCAATAACCGGAGCATCAAAGTTATATGCTTGAGCAGGTTGTCGTAACGCTGGCTCCGGTTCACGTTCAGACGCCGGTTCTTGATTTGGATTATCCATATATTCCTCATCCGACCCTGGAACTTCAGCATCCATTTCTATATCATCGGGATCAAAAGATCTATCAACTTCATCAAATTGATTAACCAAACTCTGCAGATATGTCAGATTGACATTTGAATAATCGGCTGCAATCGGAGTCGGTTGTCCCGGAACATCAACAAAGTAATCTAAAGCGATATTTTCATTTATTTCTGAAGATTGTACATTTTCTGGTTCAGGGGGAGGAGTTACATTTGTTTCTAACTCCCTGAGAATATCCTCCCCCGAAACAATTGTGACAGACTCCAACTATAAAACCCTAGACGACAGATTCGTCACCTGAAGCTGGAGATTATCAACCTCGGCAGCTTTGAGCTCCAAATCCTTTATCTGGGAAGCCTGAGCTGCAATTATAGCATGTTGGTCGTCAAATCGTTTCGATAAAAATTCCATCTGAGCAAGTATCGTCTGAATCGATGGCATGTCAGACGGTGGTGGAGGTTGTGGTCGCTGAGAAGTAGGTTCCTCAATAACAACAGTAGTCCGCTGGCGTCTTCGAAGAGGTAAATCTGCATAAGAAGGAGAAGACCCAGCAGGACGTTTTCCTGGATTCCTCGGGACGTGGACCTGCCAGCAGAAATCCGTCTCAAGATACGCTTAAAGCGTCGAGGATCAGCTAGTTGAATACCATCCAGAGCAGTTGGTGGGGGCACGTCACCCTCAGAATCGGGTGGTGTGGGCCTACCATCATCAGAATCATCATCAACCCGGTCAACACGATCAATATCATCTAAATCCTGAGCTATCTCAGTGTCAACCAGGTCATCCTCATTGACCGGAGGAATTACCTCATCCTCAAAACCATCATTGAGCTGCGCAACATAGTTCTCATTGACTATGTGCCCGAAGAGCTCACGGTCAGCCAAAACTTGCTCACCCTTTGGCGCGATTTTGCAGTCATTGAAGACTCGAAGAAGCATAGGTGTCGGCACCAGAAGGGATCGCTGATCTGGAGCTATCTCAATTCGAAATCCGTAGTTATTCTCGATTCTTGATCCGAACGAAACCGAAATCAATCCAAAACGTCTTCAAAACGTCAATCTAATCACCTAGTGGCTCTGATACCAGTTGTGAGTGCTCTATACGTTGGACCTAAGTGATGATCGACTGCTATTGAAAGGCGGAAACAATCAATTGCATGAATCACTAATAAATGCAAACCGAAACGATTGAATTAAACAAAGTAAACGAGTTTATTAGCTTTTAATAACGTAATGGTACTGATTACAGGTAAGTTTAGTCGACAAATGGTGCTAGGGTTTCGTCAACTCTAGCCAAAAACCCGTAGGTTTGTATTTATACTAAAATTCTGGCCGACATGCGTCACTTGTGGAAGTGTCGCATGTGGCCGCCTTAATGCGTCACTTACCTAAGTGTCGCTATGCGTCATTTAGGCAAGTGTCGCCTAACCTAAAACTTAAGTGTCGCATAATACAAAATCTATATTTCTATTAAACAACTAACGATACTTTTACAACTCAATAAACCAACTGACAGACAAACTGATATGCATCAACAAAAACATATAATTTTTTTATTTTAAGTTGTGCAATTTAAAATTTCATTTAGTGATATACAACTAAATCTACTTCATAAACATATCATTTAAATATCATAAAAACCAAAATTAATATGTAAAAGTATAATTTGTTATACATAATTTTTTCGGTATGACAATTATTTATAACGATTGTCTAACATTTTTTTAGCTAGTAGAATATAGTTTAGAAAAGATAAAATATATTAAAGTGATCATAGATAGAAGGTAAAAAAAAGAAAAAAATAACTAACATTCACCATGTTTTGAACTTGGGTCAAGCACATAAATCATGATTGGAACCCACCTATTTACCACTACTCTAAAATAACTTTGTTGTTTATATTTCACTTAATTAGTAATTTATTAGATCACATAAAGTTAAATTTAGAATAAAATAAACAACTTACTATTCATAAAGTTTGCTAATTGATATTATACGCGGATTTTCTTACCCGCATTTTGCGGCGGGGTTAAAAAGTACATTCTTAAACTCCAATATGAATTCATAAAAAAGTTTAAGTTGACGAAAGTATAATCTCTTTATGGTTTTTTTTATTAGGGGGGAATATGTATGTATAGTTGAAAAAATGTAAATTAATACAAATTTGATAGAATATTACATAAAAATATTAAGTTAAATTATCGTTTGCAATTATTTGTATAATCTTGTCGTAATAAAATTAGTATAAAACTTTGTTGTAAGTAAAGGAAAAAAAATGTATAAACTATTAGTAAAAAAAAGGGTAGGGGGGGGGGGATTAAATCTAAAATGAAAAGGGAGGAAATTGGAAATATTAAAACCTAAAGGGTATAGAATGGAGAAGTGTTAAAAGTTCAGACGAAGAAAATGGAAAGTAGTTAAAATTTAAAGGGGGAAAAGTGAAAAATCACTAAAAGTTAAGGGGTGGAGTTTTTTAAATTAGAGGGTAAAAAATGAAAAAATACTAAAAGTTAAAGGGTAGAAATTAGATATTCGCTAAGACATAAAGGATAGTAAATTTAAAAGTGCTAAAACTTTAGAGGTTAAAAATGAAAAATTTTCATAGGTTACTATTCATAAGGTTGTTAAATTGATGATAAGGGGGAATTTTTTAGTTACTACAGTATATAATAATATAATAGTTCCATCTATGACTATAAGACCATTGCCATTGGTGTAATTACTTCTAAATCAGTTTGGTAAATGATTAAAGATTGGTGTCATCCATTGCATCACTTCTTAATCACTTTTTCATCTAGTCGGTTAACCGATTACAAACTGGTTGGAAAAAGTGGGGCTACTTTTTTTTTGTTTAGTTTATAGAAATGGTGGTTTATTGTTAAAAGTAAGGCCTGGAAAAATGAAATGATTAGCCATTGATGGTAATGAATAATAAATTGTAAATCAGTTAATGAAAATCTGACGTAACGTTGACGTGACATAAATAATTAAAAAGCGGTTGAGAGTGTAGATCGGAGTTTGTAAACGTATCCGGTTTTCACCACACCTCACTACACCCCATCCCCACCGGCCCACCCTTTACGCTCTAAATAGTAAATACTACCCCTATAAATACCCACATGTGTATTTAAATTTAAAGGATATTAGTAATAACAATACAAAAACACCCTTTTGGCCTTTTTCTCTATAAATCTCAATCACCATTTTCAAATTCTTTCACCGCAACCCAATCCATGGAAGACATTGGTGATGAATACAAGAATTATTGGGAAACCAACATGTTTCTCCAAAACGAAGAATTCGATAGGTACGTAATCAGTCATTCGTTTTCACCGGTTTCGATTCCAGACGGTCTGCTAAACGTCTCTCTTTATGGTTGGAGTATATATTTTCGTGTTTTAATTAGTACTACCTACACATTCGTATCAATCTTGGTGAGTTTCTTAATTGACTTACAGTTGGGGTGGATTAGAACTAGAAGAAACATTTTCAGGCTACTACGATTCGAGTTCACCGGACGGGCCTCAATCATCGGCTGCATCAAAAAACATCGTTTCAGAGAGAAATAGGAGAAAGAAGCTGAATGATAGGTTGTTTGCACTTAGAGCAGTGGTCCCCAACATAACTAAGGTGTGGACCTTCATACTCGATCGATAATAACCCGTTTATTTAGTGCAATGTCGTCTCGATCACATCCTTTATTTTATTATTATCATTCTTTCTTTATTTTTATCTTCTAGGTGCCTCCATGGCCTTTTATATGCCACCCAATATAGTATATTTATATTTAATTTTTGGTCATTTATGATTTACGTTCTTAATTTAGATGGATAAAGCATCGATAATTAAAGATGCAATTGACTACATCCAACATTTGCATGATCAAGAGAGGATTATTGAAGCCGAAATATTGGAACTTGAGTCCCGAAAATTGGAACCCGGGGTGTTTGATTTTGATCAAGAGACGGTGTTTATGTCATCAACAGATATATCAAAAAAGAAAAAAACCCAACAATCTCCTGATTCAGTTGATCCGAGAGTGTTTCCGGTTGAAATACTTGAAGTAAGTCGTCCTAATTATGTTAGTATGACCTTTGTTACTTACTATCTTCAAGTTAATTAATGACTCCATACATATGCAAGTAAGTAACAAACTGATTGATTGATTGACTGATAGTTAAAATTATCATATGTGGGAGAGAAGACGGTGTTAGTGAGCTTAAAATGTAGAAAAAGACGAGATACAATGGTGAAGGTTTGTGAGGTTATTGAATCTTTGAAGCTCAATGTTGTTACTGCCAACATCACTGCCTTTTCTGATACCCTTTTCAAGACACTCTTCATTCAGGTCTTTTTCTGTTTCTCTCTAAATAATGGATATTATTATCTTTCACTGATATGATATAAATACTTATATATATATATATATATAGACAATCACATATAGTTTTCTTGTTTTTGTTATGTCAAATTTGATTACTATATATGTTGGTTTAGATTAGATGACCTGTTTAGTGATGTCAAGGTACCCAATTATGCAAATACTAAATAATAATCATCATTAATAAATATCTGGGGTTCTTTCTAGAGGCTTATTGTAATAGCTTGATAAGGTATTCAATTATACTAATCATAAATAAATAAATAAATTATTAATGTCTTAATAATTCCACACATGTATTAATTAAAGTTTGTTTTATATGTATGGGTGGTAGTAGGGTCACCAAATAGGCAAATACTACTAATTTTCAAAAGGGTATGATACAAGGCAAGTGACACAACATATTATATTATATAGTATATTATTTATATGTAAATGTAATGTAAAGTATATATATTCGTTCACACGTGAGTAAGTTTTGTTTGAAATATGTCATATTTTACATAATAAACTGAGTTTAATGGACAGCTTTAGATGGCATTAAGCATAAAAGTATATTCTCATGAAACATTAATATATTTTAATTAGTTGAAGTCGATTTTTTTTATTAACACATATCTCTGTAGTAGTAATGAGACGTTTAATTACCAGTTAATTTCAAATGATATTGACCAAGTTGGGTACTAAAATATGAATAAAATTATAATTGAATTCTAACATTATTTAGATTTTGTTGACAATGTAGCGTGGACAATAAAGATTATGTTACCCACAGATAGATGATACTGATATATCTGTTTGTCTTATCTAGATAACCATGAATCACCATATTTATATTGAATTGAATTGAATTACATCATGGTCTTAATAATGTAATAATATATAGAAAAGTATACAAGTATGTAAGTTTTTTAATTAATATGACACGGAGTAGTATGTATTGTTTATTCTTTGTTTATTTATAATTCACACAATATTGATGGTGATATATAAATGATTAATACTAAACCATAAGTTTAATTGGACATGTAAAAATAGTTAAAACATGGTTTGAGTTATGTTAATTGGTACTCCGTAGTACTTATTAATGATTACGATGAGTGTAATCAAAGATTAGAGATCGAATATGAACGTATCAAGTAAAAAGGTAAAAGATATATGGAAATTATTGTTTGAGTACTGACTTCTCATGTTCATCATTCATCCATGACACTCTTGTTTAACCGAATGAACTTTATTTAAATTGCAGGCTGACGAAGATGAAATAGATTTCTTGAAGATACAAATTCACACGGCGATATCAGCCCTAAATGACCCTCCAAGTCCGATGAGCACCTAGTCTCATCTTTTTCTTCGTCTTCTACTTTATGTTCTCCATACTTTCATTAGAGTAAACGGGTCATACACATGTTTTTTTGGGACGAAAATAACATTGACCCATATACTTTACAGAAAGCTGGGAAAAATCAAAAAGACGATGTGAACAACCACCCACCCTTTTTCTTTTCACCGTCTCGATATTTTTGTCATTTACCTTTTTGCCCTTTGTGATAAAGGAGAGCTTTTCTTCTTGATTTTTCCTGGTTTGTTTTCCTCAAAAGATTACTTTAGCCCAGAGCATATCAAAAACATAATTTCCTACTCTCTTTTCCTTGTATATTGTTTTATACTGTTTTATGCAATGTTAATCTGACGTATATGTTCTGTTTCCAAAAGGACTAAAATATAAATAAATTTTTCACATACTCATTTAGTACACTGATTACCAACTTTAACTCCGTGAAGAACTCAATATTATGAACTCAGAAACACCAAATGCTTATATTTTCACAGTGGCTTTATTAAAAAAAGTTCACTGTAACAACCAAAGAAAACAAGGATACTATTAAATGATTACACTAAGATACAACATAAGAATAAATGTCTGCTCTGTCCAAAGATAAGTACCATAAAAGCATAAATATGTAACAGGTTCCTTGTATTGAGGGTCCACTTAGAATGTCGACCCATTAAATCCAAAAAACGATCGCTGAACAATAAGAAAACTAAGTTACAACCCTACTAAACATTGAGAAGCACAAATATAATATTTGCATATCTGCAAGTATTAATGGATGAAAGTTGTACTGAGGCAAAGATGATAAACAAACGTACCTCAACATCATAAAACTTGATGTAGAAACGTGAACTGTCGATAGAAAGCTTTGTTTGAAGAATTTCTGCGATGGTTGAACTCAACTTGCCATTAACAGTCGAGTTAAGCCCCCCAATTGAAATCACTTCTCCATATGCAGCTGGCTCTTCTGTGCCAGCAAACGCTATTGGTACACCTCCATTCAATACAATCATAACATACTGCCAATTTAAAGATGGAGATCAACGTCATACCACAATAACAACATCATCAAGACAGCACAGTGAAAGGACTAAAAAAACGAACTAGGGTACAAACTATGAAAAGAATTATATTCGTAGTACAATTATTGTAGAGTGTATTTAGTACGCGTAAAAGCAACGACAAATAGCGTGAATGTGGGTAATCGTTGTCTCACATCTAAGTACGTTGATCGTAATCTACGACATGCTCCATTTATAATAGAAATAATACTACGTATAAAAGTGATGTGCAATATGCAATAATTATGAGATGATGTATAAACTTGATAAAAAGGGTTGAAAAGTTATCCCTTATGTGGAAATTGAAGTATTAACAAGTGCATATTTCTGCTGTTCTTAGACAGTTAGAAGTGAAAATATCATTACAGAATCAAAAAACCTGAGGAAGTGCAGAGCAAGAAGCTGATTTAATTCTCAGAAACATTTCAACAAACAGTTGGTGAGCATACACTATAAATAACAAATCGCAATGCTTGAAAGAAACTTAACAGATTCGGGCTTTCCGATGATCTTGGCAACAACTTTGGTGGCATCTTTAAGGATGTCAGACGCAATCACTGGGTCAACTGGAATATTGGTGAACAGATTCAACGTTGGCATCTTTATTTTTTGTCCTAATTTTTTGGGTGTCTCAGAAGTTGTGGGGAAACGGGTGGCCTTTGAATTTCCAAGTTAAATCATGAAAGATAACGAGAATTCAGGACCTTTTTTGATTATTTGGGTTAGATTAGATATGGGCTGCTGATCCACATTCACATTTGGAGATGACTATAATGGATCAAACCATCTCTATTATGTTATACCGAGCCTTAGTAGTTAATAGCAGCCCAATTTGTATTTTTTCCATCCGCATCTTCTCTAAACCTTAAACAAAAATAAAATATATATATTCCTATTATTTTTCTAATAATGAAGGTTAATATATGGAAAACTATTGGGTACTAACAAAGCGACCGGGAGCGAAGCTTTATATTGAGTTGCAATTTTCCTTACTCTATACTTACATTTCTACTTAAGGTTTCCCGGTTTGGGTGATTAATTGATTATATATATACCTGAGAACCATAATCTTTCTTAGGAACAATTGAAAAACTTTCAAAAACTGTTTCAAGTAGTTTAAGACTCTAATATTGTGTTATAAGCCGATCTCTTATCAGGTCATCAATTGGAGGTATAATAGAAATTATACACTTTTGTAAATCGCATATACTCTATCATAGATAAACTTTCAAACACACGACTAATCAATTTTATGTCTTTTGGTTAACTCGAAATAACAAAAACAGTACACTTTGGATTTAGTTTATTTACCATTAGCTGTCATTAATGTTTAATAATTATTTATATTTTTTTAATAGAATGACAACCGTAAATGATTCACTAAGTCACAATGGTATTTTAGAAGGTATATATATATAATGTTTTTGACAACCGTATCAATTTTAAAGAAGATAATTTATATGTCATTGGACAATGTAACAAATTTTTTACTATTGAGAACTTCATATAAGCATGTACAGTTTGAACGTGAGTAACATACATAGTTTTGATAAAATTTAATCAAATACCTTAAGTGAATTGATAGATATGTAATATGATAAAGTCTATAAAATATGTATTAATAGTTTGATCATGAAATACACGGTATAGAGCATAATTTTTTTTTATAATTTTTAGCTTCATATTTGAGGATTTTGCTTCAATGTTACCATTGAATAAATAGTACTCCCTCTGTCCCAAAATTATTGTCACCAGATAAGAAAACACACAGTTTAAGAAAATTGCATTTATTATTATTGACTACCAATATAATTTCAATTTTACAATTTTCAAAAATTTTGATTGGTTGATTTTGGAAGTGAAAAATTATTCTGGAACATACCAACATAGAAAGATAGATAAATAAATTGAGACGGGGGAGTAAATGACCAATACCTTTTTACTCATTGTTTTCTATTTTTTAATTTTTTTATATTAAGCTGATGACATATACTTCACCTCTCATCTCTTTGCCGTTACTACATATTATGAATTGTTTTGATATACATAACTTTAAAATACGAGTAATCTAATAGCTTATAGTTTGATATTTATATAAGAGTATTAAGAAATTATTCTTGAACAATATAAGAGGTTGCGTAAAGTTGTATATAGGTGTGTGTGGGTGTCAAATACGAATATAGAGAAATGAGTATCGGTAAAAACTGCAATTATTATTTTGAAATTTTTTATGTGGATATGGTATAAAAGTCGTATAAATTAAACTACTTGTATAAATCTTAAACCTTTTCGAAAGTAATTTTGTAATTAATAAATAAAAATTGTATACATATAATTCTAGGCCAAATACCGTAAATATCTCAGATAATTTTGTTGTCTTTCCAAATTAAATAATTGACCAGCGAACATAACATTTACGTCCATACGTAGCTCTTAAAACCATTCGAATATCCGAATTTGACTACATAAGGAACACTGACTTTTAGGTTGCGTATATACAAAATTATTTCATAAACTAATATAAATATTTTTGTTCCGCCGCAAAACGTGAATTATAAATAGCTTGTTACGCATTAATTTAGATTAAAAAAAAAGATGTCTCATTAAAATAAAACGTGTTTTGTATTACTAGAGCTAATGACCTGCTTTTGTGCTCAGTTTACAAGGTTATCGCCTGATCACCAATTATAAATTCATGTGTGAAGTAGAGCTACAGCTATTACTTCTCATAATAGTATAATACAACCTACATGTACTTTCAACTCACAGATGTATCCTAAATAAATTACCAAAAGGGAATAAGTTATTGTACAGTTGTACACTTATACTTGGATGTTAAAAATGTTAAGAAAAACACTGTTCAGTGACTTACAATAGAATGCGATGTTTACGTTAACAAAAGTGTTTTTTGCTTCCTTGTATATGCAATTTCGATGATAGAAAATTAACTAAAAGGGTAATCTTTTTTTTTTTAAATGAAAATAATTGACTTTACATTATTTTATTACATTTTGGTATGGTATTTCAGAAACTTTTTATCGATAGTGTAATGATAACGTATTATCCAATAGTGCAAGCGGTATATCTTGCATTCTTATTGGTTGGGCACTATGACAGTTTTTCTGGTTAACCAATATGCATGCCTTTTTTTGCATTTTCCATGATCATTTCATTCTTATTTCGCTTGCAAATTTATTGTCGTAGGTTCGTTGCCGAGGCTCTGGGTTTTGGACGGATTATTTTATTATTTTATTTTGCAGGTTTTTCGACACATGTCCATATCAAAGTGTGGACACAATTTTTTTTAATTACATTTTCGTTGTTAATCTACGTATTAGTTAGATTACATATTCAAAAGTTTGACACGACATTCATTATTGTTGTACCGAACTTGAGAATTTGATAGTGTACCTCATAATTTGAGCTTCCAACTTAGTCATGTTTCTATGCCGGGCATAGCCCTTACCATTTATATATATGGAAAAAGCTTAGCAATATGGACACAATCATCATATCATCTTCACATACACAAGATACGTAACTCTTCTCCATCTTCTCTGGAAACCGCCATCGCACAAAAACCTCCATATTCCCTGATGGAGAAGATGGTGAAGAGTTACATATCCTATTTGTGTGAAGATGATATGGTGATGATGTCCATATTTCTATGTTTTTTCCATATTTATAAAGGGTAAGAACTAGACCCAACATAGAAATCTATAGACTAACTAAGTTGGAAGTCCTAATTATAGGGTACACCACTATGTAAAAACTTTTATATAAAACGAACTTTTATATATGTTTTGCTTCATGAAAATACTCGTATATAGGTCTAGGCGTTTGAGAAGAGGTTAGTTACGGACAACTTCGAACTTTTTTAAACACTTTTTGAAAAAAATTTAGGGAATCAGTGGATTACATTTAATATTAATTATTAATGCATCATGAGATAAGTTTTTCTAAGAAAGATAATTATACAGACGACCTGTCACATTATATACAAGTAACATATTTTGTATGCAGAATCATCATCAAAAATTGAATTAAATCGATATAATTATCACATACCATTATATATACATCCCTATATATTGTTTTTTTTGGGAATCTTCAATTAGTTATGAGCAAACAGTTCTACGATATAATCACGTTATCATTTTTTCCAACAATAATTAGAATATTTCGTGTTCGTTTAACGAGTAAATTAAACATAAAAGTATAGTAAGAAAATAGCATTATCCAAACCCAAATAAAAAATATAAAAGAGAAATGAGTTGTAATCAGAAGCCAATGAAGGTAATGATGGGAACGTACTACACCCATGAGCCACACATACCATTCAAGTCATCCTAAGAAATCTAGCACACCCAATCAGCGTTTGCCATGTCAGCAGATAAAATAGTCCTTTTTTGGGTTTAGCATGGGGTGACATGTACCTAGAGTTCCTTTTGAATCGGGTTATCCGTTGTCCTAAAATGTTCTACACTATCATTTTTACATGTGCACATCATTCCCCACTCACCTTTTCCTTTTTTTTAAATAATTTCTTTTTTTTAATCAATAAAAAGGGTTTTCAGACAATCTACAAAACTCACATTTCTTAATTGTACTATTACTGTATTTTTTGTTGTATTTAACATGTTGCAAAAATCTATATATTATAATATTACATTATTATTATTATTATTATTATTATTATTATTATTATTATTATTATTATTAAATGTTATGTAGCATTATGAGAGTTAGATACATCAACAAAACATCATAAAAATACACTAAAATACAATTTTTTAAAGTTGAATATATTAAAAATGACGAGTGCAAATATGATACACACAATTGATATATGACACAGGTATAATGCATTCTTAAACACTAAGCCTTTATATATATCAGCCTATTACGGTAATAATCATCATCATTCATAAAAGAGTACGTATATGAGTATGAGTACTAAATGTGGCACTTTTCTTACATAGTTTATTTAATGAGCTTAAACCCTATTCAAATTTCATGCTCCTACTTTTTCATGGTCAATGTAACAACTACCCATTGTTTTTAACACTTACAAAGTTTGAGGTTCCATGCATCAACATAAAACCAACTTATTTTCAAAAGGACCTAAAACGTAAAACCAACTAGTATAACTAGAGCTGGTAAAATGGGCGGGTATATGCTACGGGTCAAAACGGACGCGGGTATAAACGGGCTCGGGTCTAAGCGGACTATCTGAAATTTTCATAAAAAAATGTTCTAATTCACTATAATATATATATTTTCCAAAATAAGTTAACATTTTTAACTATATAATACAAAAAATATAACATGATAGCCACTCATTTAGACCCATTCATGATTTGAGTTTTACCCAATTAAGTCAATTCCCAAAAATTCTCTAGTCCATAAGAACCTAAACTTTATGTTATTATACCCAGAATTACCCAGATGTGGAGCAAATTGGCAGAATTTGTCAGCATTAAGTATAACCATTATACTGTTTATACAAACCTTATACGGCGATCAGGACCGAGTCTCCTAGACTTGACGACCGAGATCACTTAAAGTTAATTTTCAACCTAATTTAGCTATGAAACCATTAATTTGCATATTAATATGGTTAATTTCTAACTAGGGACTAATGACCCGTTTTAAAAATTTATGTAAACAATTAATTAAATTATACATCACATATTACACTGACTGATCCACTTAACCCATTTTCAAACTGAACATTTTTTACCCAGGATTTACAGAATGACATGTAAGAAAATTTACTTGAAGGGTATTTTAGTCAAATGTAGTAAAAAGTTGATCAAAAATAATTGAGGCGACAGAAATTAAGATGTATAAACGAAAGTAAGCACAAGCACACTAGAGTGGTCCAAACAAAAAGCCACTCTATAATCTAATCACTTCCTATGTTTTCTTTCCCTCCCCATTGCTCAATTCAAGTTTCCACAATCCCAATTTTTCTAGAAGTCAATGTTAAATTACTATATTACCCCTAAAATAACAACGGATTTATCTTTTTCTCCAAAGACCCGTGACTCTATTATCTGTCTCTATATTTCTTGGATGCCCATAAATCTTGATGTAAATTTAGATATTTGATGTTCCTTTGTTACTTGAGTTTTGGGATTTGTGCATTCAATCTGCTTGTAAATGCTTACTTTCCTAATTTAGCAAAATGCTTACGAGTACAAAGTTTCTTACACCAATGACATAATTCGGCACACTAATTCAGCAAACTCAATGTTGATTCCATAAGGTTTTGTGGGTTTTAGAAAAAAAGGGTATCTTGTACCTTCTTTTTATTTTATGTGGATTTTTCCTTATATTCTACAGGAACCCATCATTTGTTTATTATACAACAGTATAAGCATGTTTTAGGGTTTTAGGATTCCTCAATTTCAATAAGTTTCTACATTTTTAACAATTCTAGTGAATTATGAAACAGGGTTTCTAAAAAAAAATAAGATTTACACATTTTTCCCATTGAAAAATTGGATCTTTTTTGCAAGTTCATAAATATACTCTGTTTTTAGTTTTACTTGTGAAAGGTACTGACTTTTTTTTATTACTGAATCCGGAACTCCATAATTCAATTCTGGGTTTTATGGGTTTAAATCTTGAGGGATTGAAGAAACGAAAATGTTATTGAGTTGAGGTTCTTGAAATCTTTAAAATGTCATCTTGTTTAAGAGGAGGTACAGGAAGAGCATACGGACTTGATCTTGAAAATATCATTAAATCCTCATCAACCACTTCGAGTAGAACTTCACATTCACATTCATCTTCTCCATCTTCAACTCTTTCTGAATCAAGTAACTCACCATTAACCGTTTCCACTCGAAAACCTCGAACCCCACGAAAACGACCCAATCAAACTTACAATGAAGCAGCTGCTCTTCTCTCCACAGCTTGTCCCAACATTTTTTCAATCACCAGGAATAAAAATAAGCAATCACAATTTCCAAATAAACATACTTATTTCTTCAACGAGCCACCCGAATTGCTCTTACCATTTTCGGTGACCAAAAGGCCAATTAAGGCGAAACCAAAAGAAATTGAACTCAATGGGAGTTGGAAGTGTAGCTCCAATCGTAATTCAATGGAATTAAGTGAAGGATATGAAGATGATTTTGACACGGAGTCGATTCTTGATGAAGAAATTGAAGAGGGAATTGATAGTATATTGGGGAGTTGTAATTCGAATTCAATAGTGGGAAATGATGAAGTTTCAAATGGGAAATCTCGTTTAAGTTTCAACTACGATTTTACTTACAATACTTGTTATGGGTACCCATTGGGTTTAGGATTTGGGGGGAATTTAGAGTTCAATTTTGATTTTGGATTGAGAAATGGCGTAAAGGCATTGAGGAATGTAGATGATGGGAATTGGTGGACCGTTCCGGCGATCAATGTGATGAACATATCGCCGCCGGCTTCAATAAAATTCAAGAAGGCCCCGATTGAAAAGAAGAAGAAAGTGGAGGAATTAATGAAGATGGAACCCGAATTGGGGAACCCGATTGTTCAAGAGGAGAGTGTGAGCCCTGGAAACGGGCCTCGGTTGCTATTGAAATTAAATTATGACAAAATTTTGAATGCTTGGTCTGATAAAGGATCTCCATTGCCTGAGGAAACTTCAGGGTCGGATTCTCCGAGTAAAGACATTCATGTAAGTGATTTCTCATCTTATTCTCCTGCCACAATTTATATGTAATACGTTAACTCGTGTGTTTTTTTATACATTTATTACTATGGCTACGGAAATGGAATTCGCATGTTATTATTATGATACATATACAAAGACATAATAAATATACAGAATATTCAAATACGTGTGTGTTCCGGACACGCTAACCGGCCCACGCCAAGCCACCCCAGGCCCAACACGTGAGAGGTGAATCGGATTCGACGAGCGGCCAAGGCCATGCAGGGATGCCAATCCTTTGGATCGAACACCCGACCTCATCTAGTCAATAGAGGCCCACTTTTGTGCAACACACTCAACCACTCGGGTACACGCCTGGTTGTAATTATATGTTATGTTTCATGTATGGCAGGCAAGATTGGCTGAAATAGACTTATTTTCGGAGAACGGGGGATTGAGAGATGCCAGTGTTAGTCGTTATAAGGAAAAGAGGCGCACAAGACTCTACTCTAAAAAGATACGATATCATGTTCGAAAAGTCAATGCTGATCAACGACCTAGATCTAAGGTATGTTTTCTCTACATTTTAAACAATCTGCACAATTAGTGAAGACCAAAAGAAACTTGACTTGGTTTTACCTGTTTTAAATTGATTGTTTAATTCCAGATATTTAAACTTTAGGGTAGGGAGTTGATATATATATAAAATAAATTGTTTCATACAACACTGTGTTATGTTATACTTGTACTCAGTGCTATAATTATTGTACTATATGGTGTTTGAAGCAATTTCTTTGTTGTATCTATCACCTCCCTTAGGGTAGAACTCGCTTTAATAAAATTCACACACGCATGAATTATGGTACGTTTAACTGAAATTCAGATGGGTCAACATAAATTCATGAGAAGGCATAAAGTTTGTTATGATCTTGATACAACCTTATATACATATTATAAATAAAGTTCTTATAAAAACGACTCTTATTATCATTTTTCTAAACTTTATCACAAATTGTTTTGTTGTTTTTGCAGGGTCGATTTGTTAGAAGGTCAAATTCTCCCACATACGAGGAACTATGAGCACCTACATATTTACTTCACCCTCTTCAACTTCTGTTAATTTTCTATCAGGCCCTTCGATTCACCTTTTTTCCTTTTTTACATTTCAACCCTTTAATTCTTTTCTTTTGGTACAATAATGAGGTAGTGAAGTTGAGTTGAGAATGAATAGGCAAAGATTCCGAGAAATAAAATTAAAATACAATTTTGCTATCTAGATCGAATTATATAGTTTTTTTTCATATACTTTTGTTTCTTTTTGAAAA
Organism: Pseudognaphalium luteoalbum; assembly: GCA_963422505.1. Taxonomy (NCBI): domain Eukaryota; kingdom Viridiplantae; phylum Streptophyta; class Magnoliopsida; order Asterales; family Asteraceae; genus Pseudognaphalium; species Pseudognaphalium luteoalbum. The sequence goes on along the minus strand of OY730196.1, from coordinate 116,481,173 downwards.
AATATTTAAGTAATTAGTTATCTATTTTTCTCTTAGAGACATGTATGTGTTTTCTTGTTGGTGCAATATATTTTCGTTTAATTATATATAGCTGGTACACAACTTAGCAGTATATTAACAGGAAAACAAGCATCAGATAAATTCTCGCTTCATGATTAGTAACGGTGCAAGTCATAGCCAAAGACAATGACGAATGTTCTTCAATTTGGTAATAGTAATATGGTTGTTAAACTTTGATTGATCATCCTACATGAACGCTTGTTTGGCATATAATAATAATAATAATAATAATAAAATGCATGTATGCAAGTCCTTAGAGGCTTAGACCATTCCCATCAATCATCGTCAATTTCCGTCTGTTAAAACCGACAGAACCAACATCGATGGTTCCGTGCCATTGGTTTGGTCCATCGGAAAACCGACGTCCGTAAGTTTTTTTCTATTTTTTTCGTGTGTATAAATAAAGGTAAATTGGTAAATGTTAACCTAAAAATTAAAGCCGTCAGTTTCAAACATATTTTTTAAAAAAGTTGACGTGACTCAGTCGGTTTTAATCACGAATCTGAGTGGTCCTAAAGTTACACTAATAAATATGCATATCAACTGGCTTGATGTATGAATGTATGATTACTTTTTAGTATATAATAATTTTATTTGAGTAATTGAGTTGAATCGAGATGGCCCAGAAAAATGTAATGGGTTTAAATTGTGCTGGGCTTTGTAATAATGCCATTGTTTCACTTTTGCGTTTCCTTCTGGATGACTATATGATAAGCTGTAATGAACTAACGGGCTTTGATGTTTGGTTCCTTTAAAGTCCAGTTGCCAAAAGAGTAGAAACGAGTCCAGTTAGCTCAACTTAATTAATGGCGATCTCAGAGGCGAAGTCATTATCCCAAAAATAGACTTAAATGATTACAACTCCTTAATTATTCTTTAAAAAAGATTGGACCAACAATATAAACAAACTAAACAAGTACCAAATGTCTAGATCACTTGACTAAAAATAATAAAAGGACATGTTCATCACAATAAATAAAATTAACTAAGCACGCCAGAAAACGAAGTGTATAACTTATTTAAAATCCCGTACCATTACTCAAATATTTCATATATCAAACATATAACATGTGAATATATGATTACTTGATCTTGAACTTAACTAATGTCTTCGAACGGTGATTTGTCTACTTTCGATATGCAAGACTCGATACCCATCATTGACTATTCGTTACTCACTTCTGGTACTCCAGAAGAGCGTTCTAAAGCTGTCAAAGATATTGGCAATGCTTGTGACGATTGGGGATGTTACATGGTATGTATGTATGTATGTATGTATGTATGTATGTATGTATGTATGCTCATATTTATTCATCTTTTATCTAGCTTTATAAAGTTTTCAAATCTCACGATTGCTAATTGTGTTTTGTATTTCGTTTTTTGTAAGTTGGTGAATCACGGGGTACCTGAGAGTTTAATCCAAAAGATGATGGACATATCAGATGAGTTTTTCAACATGACACATGAAGAGAAGCTTGAATTTGAAGCTCATGGTGTTTTAGATCCCATCAGATGTAGTACCGGCTTCAAAGCGACCAACGAGAATAAAGACTTGTTATGGAGGGAGTATCTTCGGCTCATTGTTCATCCGAGTTTTAATTGCCCTCATAAACCTCCTGGCTTCAGGTAAACATGTTGTGTACTTTAAACAACATCTTTGAAAACTTGTTCAAGATTAGTAGACGTGGTAAAATAGTCAAAATGAATAATTATATACAGAACATGGTCGAGTTGGCTTGACCTACAACCCTCTTTTATAAATCCAAGCTTTTAGACTTTAAAAAATAAGAGCCAAACGTGATTACAAAAATTAGATTTTAAAGTTTTCATCTTCGGTGTACTTGGGTTCTTATATGTACATTTATTTTAGGTAACATTCCACTCTTGTGAACAGTTAGAGATAAAACATAAATCGAAGACTTTAATTAATGACATATATAAGTCAAATATGTCGCATTTTTTCTGACTGAATTTGTTGGTAAGGCAGGGAACTTGCATCAGATTACGTCAGGAGAACAAGAACGGTCGCAATGGAGTTGGTGAAAGGGGTGTCCGAAAGCTTGGGGTTTGAAGCATCGTACATGAATGAAGAACTGAATTTGGACTTGGGGTTTCAGTTGTTAGCAATCAATTACTACCCACCGCTTTCGGAGTTTGATGGTGCAAGAGGGTTGATGCCACATACAGATCATGGTTTATTGACTCTGTTATATGAAAATGGTGTTCCGGGTCTCGAAGTCCTTTGTGATGGAAAATGGGTTGCCATGGGTGGTGTCCCAAACGCGTTCGCTATACTTAATTCAGACCATCTCGAGGTAACCTGCAGTTCTAATAAAAGTGGGAAGTTGGATAACATGTTTGGTTTTCAAGGGTTTGTATTGAACATATTCAAAGTTGTTCGCTTTAAGTTGGTCAAAGTTGTGCATCTCTAACATAAAATAAACAAACACGCCGTTAACTATATTTGGAAGATTTCAATAAATAGTTAGATGAATATCTTTTTGACAGATATTTAGCAACGGAAGATACAAAAGTAAGCTCCATCGAACAGTCGTGAAGGACGAACGTAAAAGAATCACATTAGTGAACCCTAATGGTGCATCACTCGACACCATTGTTGGCCCGTCGTCAAGGCTTGTGGATGGCGTACCGCGTTACCTCCCAATGAAATATAGCGAGTACCTAGAGCGTCAAACGAAAATTATCACAGCTGGAAAACGCGCCCTTGATGTGTTTCGAGTTCATACTTAGGGATATGATGTCTACTAAGGACGACGAATATCATAGTATGGTTCATGAAATTAATTGTTCCCAAATTAATGTTTGTATGTTCTACAAATATAATAAACGCTTGATAAATAAATGTACAATCCACACTTCAATGTTTACGTACATTATCCCTTATATACAAATCACAAATTAATTCAGCTAACATTTCAACATCTATATCTATATCTATATTATTATATAAAATAAATTCTTAATTTTACATTTACCACATCGGCATATCATCAATTTGCCTTTTCTTTATACTCTCCTAATTTGACACATCATAAACACTTTTTTTTAATTACTAGGGGTGTTCATGGACGGTTAACCGGAGACCGGTTAACCGGATCCCCGGTTCATCATATTCTTGAACCTAAACCGAAACTAAAACCGAAAAGTTCGGTTAATCGGTAATCGGTGAATCGGCTTTGCCAGTTCGGCTATACGGTTAACCAAATTAACCGCCTTTATTTACCAATCATTTAAAATATAAATATCAAGTAACAAATACACACTTATTGAAGAATATTTGTTATAAATTTTTATATGTTAATCATTCTAACAATAAACTTAAAGCTTTAAAATTATGTACAAAACAAGAATGTATAACCGCCGAATCAAGTTAGTCACGACACTAAATATATAACTACTAAGAATGCAATAATGTGAACATTCGTACTAACACAAATACAAAAATATAATAATTACATCCTAAATTAGAAGATATTTAGCAATATTATCATATATATATATATATATATATATATATATATATATATATATATATTATAAACACATATTTAAAATCACAATTTTAAATTTTCTGTTTTTCGGTTAACCGTTTGTGGTAATATCGTGAACCGAAACCGAAGAACCTAAAAAATACCGGTTCATTTAATCGAAACCGAAAAGTAAATAAATTTCGGTTCGGTTAACCTAAAATTCGCTACGGTTCAATAATATTCGGTTCGATTTTCTAGTTTCGGATAATTTTGAACACCCATACTATACATGTCACATCATCACATTTCTTTTTATATATAGTCTCCTAAATTGCCACACCATCATACTAATTTACCCTTAGAAACCTTAATATTAACTAAGACTATTATTTATTAATTATATACTTATAATAATAATCTTTAAAATTCCTATATTACAAATATAAAATAATTTTTTCCTACATAACTTATAAATTCATTTTCTTTTCACATCTCATAAATTGCAATTAACTAATATCATCATCATCAACTACCATATTTTAAGAAAATTTTAATAAAGTTATATGACATTGATTGTACATTTAAGTTTCAATAATAAATTTTAAACTTTCAGCAATATTAAAATACAACTAAAACCTATAAACATATATAAAAATTTTATTTTGTAAGGGCTCAACATGCATTAAAACTTAGCATGAATTTATAATTCATAGTTGTTATTTTTGTCATTCAAAAGGTGATAAGATCAGCGTTACCGAGAGAAGTTTGCAGAAACTCAAAATTTGAAAAAAATGAAATTACATCATACTTGATATATCAACTATTGAAAAAATAAATACAAGTACATCCATGATAATTTGATTTATTTTATTAGTTATTTTCATTTTCAATTATAATTGTATCTTTTAATTAACAAAACTAAACTTACAAATTAATTTAATTGTATTTTATAAAAGGTTGTGCATCGCATGAGCATAATTGTAAAATAATGTTTTTTCCTTGAATTTAAGATAGGTCGCATCATCTCCTTACTTTTTTCTAAAAGTCTTCTAATTATGCCACATCATCAAAATAATTTTTTCTTTAAAACCTTCATTTGTTTTTTAGCTTGTCATATCATCTCCTTACATTTTCTTGAAAACTTTCTAATTATTCCATATAATCAAACTAACTTTTTCCTAAAAATATTCATAATTCCTAATACTCTGACCCTAAAATTTTTAAAATTTTAAATTCATAACAAACTATTACCTTCTATTTTAGACTACTAATTCAATTTTATTATAAAAGCTATTTAATATTTTGCAAAACATTTAATTAATAATGATTTTTATTACCGATATTCATGTATTGCAATTATCTAATATTATCATCATCAACTACCATGTTTTAAGAAAATTAGTTAAATAAAATATATAAAACTGATATATTATGTGCATTTTAGTATATATTATTACTAAGTTTCAATAATATTAATACAATTGAAATTTTAATAAAGCATATGACTAATTTTGATTTATTAATTACCGTGCATTGCCATTGCTCAACAAATGTTTTAAAACATTACATAAATTTCAAAAATAATGATTGTTACTTTGTCATTTACACGGTGACAAGATTAGTATTACTTAAGAAGTGGGTAAATGCCCAAGTTTTAACCGCTCTTAAGAAAAAAAGAAACTACGTTATATTTGATGTATCATATGCCAGAAAATAAATATAAGTCCATCAATTATAATTTAATTTATGTTACCAAATATTTTCATTTTAATTAGTCAATTATAATTGCATCTTTTAATTAACAATATTGAGCTTACAGCTCAATATAATCGTATTTTGTAAATGATCGTGCATCGCACGGGCTTAAATCCTAATACATATATATATATAAAGGTTTTAAAACAAGTTTTAGATATGACACCACATCACTTGCTCCATAAATAACAACATACTATCAATTTTTAAAAAAATTACACATAGGACGTCAATTGTTATTTTAAATAGCCTTATAAAATAAATAAAAAATTTAGTATTTATTTTAAATGCTTATATATAATTAGTTTATTAATAAAAATAAATCTTGAAAATATACACTTACATACAAATCATATGTATGTATTATTAAACTTATATGTGGTGTGACTATGTAAATACAAATTAGAAATTGAATATTTTTTATCTTAATTATAACGTCTAAATTTGTACCCGTTATTTCAATGATATTCAAAGCAAATTTTAATTGTAATTATAATGATATTGTTATCAGACATAAATAACATATAAATAAAGATATATAACTAGATATATTGTCGCATATTTTATATATGTACCTTACCAGATTATAGCAATTAACCCCGTGAAACATATACTTCTTCAATTAGTATTTAATGTTTAAATGCATACACGTTCTTATTGCATATTCATGTTAATGTCTCTTTATGATAATTAATGTACGTCAAAGTCTGAGATTTTATTATTTGGTTTATACTTTTTATTATTGGTATTTTTAGCACTTCAAAATTTGTTATTTCCTTTATATTTACATTATCTTATTAATCAGTTTTATTTTTAATAGTAATTTCACATTTAAGTTGACAACATTATTGTGACACCCGTCAAATTAGGACTAGTTATTAGTTCCTAATCATTTAGAAACACATGTAATTAGCTATGTATTAGGCTAATTGTATGTATCAATATATATATTGTTGAATATATATCAGTACGCGATTAAATTAAATCGTGCATTTTCAAATCGGTCAAAATCCGATTCATTTACACGGGCGTTGGTGAAAACAAATATTAAGTAATATGAAACTATTATTTAATATACTCAGTATTTATTATATATTAATTCAATAATATATAAAGTATTTGTATCGTACAAAGTAAAAACATTCGCGACAAAACTTATAAATAATGTATTATTATTGGAAATAATAATTATTATTTACATTAGACAAAAATAAAACATATTCATTTTATTCAATCTTACTCAAGCGCGACGAAACCATTCGAACCATATCCGTCATTCAAACTTAAAACAAAGATATATTTTTATATCTCACTAAAAGTATTTTTATAAAATACTTCGATTAAAAGTATATACGATTTCATTTTTAGAAATTTATCATTTGAAAATATTATACTACTTTTACGATCGGGTACAAAAACACGGGTATTTTATACTACGCGTAGGAGCCAACCAACTCCAATAATTGGAGTTGGCCGGCCTATACTTCTTCTTCTCCTTCATTTCATCTTCATCAATCTATCTCTTCTCTGCTCTCTCTCTCGACCTCCTTCGAAACCAAAAACAACAACAACAATATTAACAATAGCAAGATCAGCAGCAACGATAAGCATCATCACCATCTCCATCTTCATCATCTCCTTCATCTTCTTCGGCATCATCAACATCATCCGTTCCTCATTTTTAACCGTAAGAAATCTTTCACTTTCTTTTAAATTTCGTGTTTAAATAACATATATCATCATGTATTAGTGTTCTATCAAGTAGTTTATGTCCAAAAATCGAACCTATACTCGTTTTCCCAACTGATTTCGTGACAGACTGAAACTGGACTGATGAGCCGAACGGCTGGACTAGATGAGCCGAACGGCTAGGCTTCCCTTAGCCGAACGGCTAGGTGCTTCATAGCCGAACGGCTGGACTCCCATAGCCGAACGGCTAGGTGCTCCATAGCCGAACGGCTAGAGCTTTATAGCCGAACGGCTAGATTACTGAAACGGAACAATTTTTGTAAAAATGCCGAAGAATTTCACAAGTGTATTCAGGGTAGCTTCTCGATGAAAAATTTATTGTAACGGATTGGGCTAAAAGTCACATGGTCACTCGAAAACGGCCCAATGATCAAAGCTATGTACCATAGCCTAGGCGGTTTTAGGCCTTTCGGGGTCGTCTAGGGGTCGAAAATGGCATATTTCAGTTTTAGGACCCGTACCAAATTTTGTAACCTATGAAATATAATGTAACGGATATAACGAACTTGAGTAACAACTAAACTTATACGATACGACTTACACACGAAACACATATACTTTTCTAAGTACAACAAATCATGTATAATAATAATAGTTTGAAATTATTATTACAAACCGTCACCAACGAGCCGTATACGCTTTCTCAACTTCAAACATAAACATTAACCAAATGATTTGGACATAACTAGTTAATAGAACAACTAGCATAGATGGTCTGTTGAGACATCTAACCAATTAAACCTTGCGCGTTTAATACGCCCGGCAGGTTTCAACATCTAATCATTTAAAACCTTGCGCGTTTAGGACGCCCGGCAGGTTTCAGTCGTTGGAGACGACATCATTCTCTTATAAACCATCATTTGTGCTTGATAGCATCTCATTAGACTCAGGTGAGTCTCATAGCCCCTATTTTAAATGCTTTTACCTAGGGGTGAGATACATGCTCTGTTTTGTTTTACATGTGAACGCAAGTATCAAAAATCTCTATATCCTGCATGAGTTAATCAGCTAATCATCATAAGTCCTCATAAGCATAGTTTGGTAATACTTTGTAGCGTGAATGTTAGTGTATGGTACCATATGGGACTGACAATCCCCGTCCGGGTCAGCAAGCACTGACTGGTCAAACGGACGCATTATCATTTGTTCATACGTGTGTTGATTAGGCACACGCATAGAGGCACCCTCGCTCAGGCACTTAATTGTGATCCTGACACCTCAGTTAAGCTCAGACTATGTGCTCATGGCAATATATACATCATTTATCAATTACTTATTTGTTTAATTACAAATATTCATACTTAAATCTTGCGGTTCATACAGTACACTTTATCATTAAACCTATGAGCTCACCAGCTTTTAGCTGACCATTTTAGCGTGTATTCTCAGGTTCACAGCAGCATTAGGTCTGCTCACTCAGGATGCCCATTAGCTCGAGTCGCATTCAGACATCAAGAGATTGTCATGCATTACTGTATTTTGTATAATTTAGTTATGCCATAGAATCTCTACCATTTGGCTCAAGAGCTTTTGTAAACTATATTATAACAGTGTAAAACTTTTTATAATATCAAAGTATTTTGTAAAACGACGCATATAGAGTCGTTCATTGTATGCCTTGTGTGCTTGATATTTGATTAGTCGCGCCCCGAACCGACCCGCTTCCGCATCATAATTTGGGGGTGCGACAATTATAGTTACTACTTATACTATACTATGTATTTTTAAAACGGCTTAATTATAAGGATGATTATTTGACTTTTTTTTTAATTCGGACAATACAATGCACTAGATTATAAACCCGTGTATACACACAAGTTGTGTTAAAACAAGTTATTTAGTTAGATACACGTAACATTTATCGTTGTTGATATGTAATTGTTAGTACTTAAATAAACATTAATAATGTTAGGAGTTGAATTATTTAATCGTATAATATTTGATTATAATTAAACCCGTGCATAAAATATGTAATCGTAATCGCAAATATCAATCTGATCTTATATCTTATTAAGTGAGAATAGTAAAATACTTCATTTTAGTTCGGGTCGTACAATATAAAATTATTATGCTATAATATTTTAAGATTTGTTAAAAGAATTTGTAAGTTAATTTCGGATCATAATAAAAATAGCTAGAATATAATAGAAAATAATAATTTTACACCCTAATATACATGAACTATGTTAAGTAACAGTATATATTATATTCCAAGGAGCTTATTAAATAATAATAAATAATATAGTTTGAAACAAATTAATTTTAAAATGCATTAAAATTAATATACATATATATTTTGGAAGATAATATGTTTCCTTTCACACATATCTTAATTAAAAAAAATGATATTTATGATCACATATATCTAATCAACAATTTCTCATAAAGAGGTTTTTTATTTTATTTTACTTTTTATTTTTATTTGTATTATTATAATTAGACTTTTAATGGAGTCTTTGATAAGATTTAATTCATATTTTTTGGAGAATTATTTGACATGATTGATTAACTGAAAACTTAATGAAATTGAGACATTTAATTGGTTAATGTTTATTTGGGCTACCTACTGGAGTCGCTCTATACTTCAGTTGAGTACCACCGAACTCCTCACAAGGTACAACATTGCCGAGTAAATCACCTCCATCACATATAGTATAATGTCCGAGCGAGAACTCACGCCGATAAAGCCATAACAATGTGGGCTATGTGCTTCATTGGTGGTAGGTACAACTATAATAAATAATATAAATGGGAGATTTTGAACTCATGACCTCAAAAAAGTCATAGGCTGCCCTTAGCGATAGGCTATTTAGTCATTGGTACATTTGATTGTTTAATAAATCTCTTTATATACAAAATTAAATTTTGACATTCAAATGAAAATTGTCAGAAAGGAGAAATATCATTCCGCATTTTACTTCGTAATCCATGAACTACATATTGTATCTCAATATTATTCCATCCCGTTACAAAATACGCTTCAATTCTACCTATGTAAAATGGAGTTTTACAAAACCCATTATTGCACTTATTTATTTTTTTACGTTGCGTAGATACCATTTATTTTATTATTTTTAATAAGAATTAGTATTATGATTATTTTGTTATTACTTTTTCATTTTTACTTGGGAAAAAGATAGTCATAACTAACTTTTATTATTCTTTTTACAAAATTTATCTCGTTATAAAATACGCTTTAGTGAACTTATAAGTATAATGAGAGTTTCATAAAACCTATTTGGACGATATTAATTGCTAATGATCATATATATATATATATATATATATATATATATATATATATATATATATATATATGTAATGTTAAATATTATTAAAATTGTTTTTTTTTGTCCTTTAGATTAAAGGAGGATATTTAAGTCAATTCATGTGAAAGAGTGACAAACTATGCAATAAATTTTTATTTTTAGACCGTTGATGCAAAAAATAAAGTGGATGGATTAACAGTGCAATTGTGTGTAAACTATGAGATGGTAAAAGAGAGTGTTAACTAATGATCCGTATTTTAGAGTAGATGAAGAGAATCAATAGAAATAAATAATTAAGTGACATTTATAACTAATAAGTTATAGAATAGTAAAACATTGCAAGTTGATTACATCATTTATTAGTTCATTTCTCTTCAAATTTAAGACAATTGCTTAAAAATACTAAATTATCTTTAATCTTTAGCTAGATAGATATAAGGCGTCTCTACTTCATTTCAAATTTTAGATTTCGACAACTCTTTTTGTAAATTTACAATTAAAAATTGATCTTTATGAAATATAATTGACTATATTGTATTATTGATAAAGTGTTTTTTTAGACTTTTTTATTTTTTGCATACGACTTTAATGTCATGCACTACTATGTTGACATCAACTTGACATTTTCTTGAATTAAACATGTCTAATGCATAGTGCGGGCACACTGTTAGTGACTGATAATAGATAAAACCCATGTATAAACACAACTAACAATTATAAAAATTCGTGCATAACGCTTTAAATTTTCAAGACAATAAGGTGTTATTATAATTAGAAGTTAATGTTTATGCATTATAATTCACTATATTGACAATATGATGTTTTTAATATCTTGCATACGACTCCAATGTCCTAAACTACCATGTTGACACCATCTTGAGATCATCTTAAATTAAAAAACGATCGCTGCATAGCGCGAGTATATTGTTAGTGATTGATAATAGATGAAACTTACGTATAAACACAACTTGTATAAAAGTAAGACAATTATTAAAACCCGTACCTACCTATAATTTTTAATAGGATCTCTAGTTTTCTTTTAATGAACATATGCAATTACTATGAGAATTACTTTAAAAGAAATTTTGAAATTAATAATTGTAAAAGTAATATTTTTTAGAAGAAGGAACAAAAGCATATTCGAAATTAATTAATGTGTTTCTACGATCTTTTTCATGATAGGCAGGAGATGCACCCTTTAGAAATAATATCTATAGATATATAGAAAACAAACTTTTATAACATAATTTACAGAATTGATAAGTGGAACAAATATTCCATCCGTCCCAGTTTTAAGGAGCTGATTTTGGCAAGTAAACTTTTACTTGTCACAAGGAAACAGTACATTAACCAGTTGTACTATAGGCATAAACAGTTGTACTATTTTCTTGTGACAAGTAAAAACTTACTTGTCAAAATCATCTCCCCAGTTTTAATGTCCTCTTTTGACTTTTGGAGTCTTTCTTTAATAACTTTGACATTGAATATTTTTGTTTGTGTTATATAATATTTTATCCAAAATATATGAATGGATTGAGTTTTGAATGTATTTTCATTGATATGATTTGAGTTAAGTATTATATAACACAAATAAAACTATTTAAGATTAAAGTTGTTAAAGAAAAACTTTAAAAGTTAAAAAGGAATAATAGAACTAGGACGGATGTAATATGAAATAATATCAAGTACTGTCACAAGAAGAAATCTTTGAAACTATATGTGATTTATTGTCACTTGGGGTTAATATTGACGAACACATGGTCACATGGTATTAGGCCACTCCCAACCCTAAACTCAACTGACTGAAACTGACAGAGCCACGTCAGCGTCACGTCAGCTTTTTCAGAAAACTGACTAAAACTGACAGACCCTTCCTGTAACACCCCCAAATTTACTGCTTAGCGGAAGCATACATTGGGTGTTACTAATCAAAGATATAATGAACGACCACTATATGCGTCGTTTTACATTGATATTGATAAAACAAAAGTTTACATCAAAATATTGTTTACATTAGCTCCGCTTGAAAATAAGAGATTTAAGTACATAATTAATCTATACAAAATATAATAATGCAGCTAAAATCTCTGTTTGTTTGCATGCTGACTCGAGCTAATAGATCTTGATTGAGCAGTCCAACCTACTGCTGGTCACCTGTGATACATGCTAAAATGGGTCAGCGAAACGCTGGTGAGCTCACAGGTTTGTATGTCAACGCATATTTGTATGAACCGCAAGATTTTATAATTGAATTTATAAAGCAATTAAGCAAAATAAAAGTTATACAGCCATGAACACATAGTCTGAGCTTAACTTGAGTGTCAGGTCCAATTAAGGAGACCCAACTTGAATGCCTCCTACGAGTGTCTAATCCACACTCGTCTTCCCAAATGCTAATACGTCCGTTTGACCAGTTAGTGCGTGCTAACCTGGACGAGGATTGTCAATCCTATATGATATCATATACTAACATTCACGCTACAGATGTATTACCAGACTATGCTATGGAGGGCTTTATTGATTAGTTGAAAACAACTCATGTAGTATTTGATTGAATTGTACTTGCGTTCTACTTGTAAAACAAAACGAGCAATAATATCACACCCCTTAATGAAAAATAGTAAAATAGGGGCTATGAGACTCACCTGAGCCTTGAGTGTTTAAATTAATAAACTTGAATTGATTAGCGGTGGATTGATGTCCGAAGACTTGTAGCCTGAGAGTGTCCAAGACACACAATGGTTATAACATGAGTAGGCATCTCGAAAGACTGCCCTTGTAGTTGTTTGTCCAACTTAGAATGTCCAAATTAATACGATTTGGTTGTTTGACTTGTGTTTTGAAAACGTGTACGGCCCGTTGGTGCTTGTTTGTAACAATAATCCCACATTATTATTTTGATAGTTTTGAAGTGTTATACCTAAAACTAAGTTCCAATGTGTTTTAGGAGTTGTGTCGCATTCGTGTTTGATGTTATACACGTTTAACACTTTGTGTGAAAGTTTAGATGTAACACCGTTACTTATGAACCTAGGGTAAGGGCGAAGCCCGTTAATGACGGGGGTCCGGGGGCAGCGCCCCTGGTAGCGGGGTCCAAGGGGCGGCAGCCCCTGGCGGGGTCCAAGGGGCAGAGCCCCTGGCTGGGGTCGAGCTGGACTTGAATTTTACACCCTACTAAATTGCTTTGGTGAAAAACGCATCTGGACTTGAATTTCGGTGAAATTGAGTGTCAAATTTTGAGTCTCAAAACTTAGTGAAAAATGAGTTTTAAACTCTCTGTTTTTAGCGACACAGCATGCGACACAATGGTCATGTATGCGACACAAGGGTTGTGTCGCATAAGAATGCGACACAAGAGCTTAGCGACACAAGGGTTGTGTCGCATAAGTGTACGATGCTGATTTAACAACGACATAGTGATTGTGTAGCATGGGATTTGCGACATAAAGTACGACACAATGTTGTGTCGCAAAAGGTCCGACACAACTAGGTTTCTACGACACAAGGTACGACATAAAGGATCTTATGCGACACAAGGCTTGTGTCGCAAAGATGAACACTCAGACAGTCCTCAGCGACTGTCGTGGTTTTCAAACCCAAAACCCAAATCTAACTCGTTTTTAGGCTATAAAATCATGTTTTCCTCATACCTTTGGACAATACTAAGTTGTGTAAACATTATAACACCGAAATAATACACCAAAATGAGTAGATCTAATTATTTAGAGAATTTCTTACAATTTCAAATCAAAGCTAGGGAATGCCGAAAATGATGATGATGCTTTTGTAAACCTTGTTCCTTGCTTGATGGTGATTCCGAAAATACAACTTTTGTTGGTTGGTTTACAATTCCGAAAATTGATGAAATCTTGGGAGAGAATTTAGGAAGTGTGTGTTTTGTTGAAATGGAAAATGGAAGAAAGAGGGAAAGAGAGGTGGGGTGTAGGTGAAAGCCTCACCTTTTTCAGTCCCCGCAATCGCGCTCCGTGCGGTGTTCGTTCTCCCGTTCGTTTAAATATACGTTTTAAATTACGAATAATTACCCAATATTTTAGTTGAAGTATTTTACCAAATACTTAATGGTTGCGTTATAAACTATAACTTTAACTTGTATCGATTTGTTTGCGCGTTTAATAATCAAATCGTGTAGTCCTTGTTTGTACGATACGAATTTGAATTGAAATATTATTTAAATAATATTATGGATATAATTGCGTTATTAAATAATATAATACTATTTAATAAAATTTTCACCAACGTCCGTATTTAATTGAATCGAAATACCTTCGATTTGGAACTTGTACGATTTAATCAAATCGCATAATTGTATATATTCATCAATATATAATTTGATACATTAATTAGCCTAACACAGAACTAATTACATGTATTAACTATTGATTAGGCACTAATTACTAGCCCTAATTTGACGGGTGTCACACTTCCCATCCCTGATCCATCACTTCATATTTCTGGGACCCACTGACCAATTCTTTAATCAATTAAAACAAAACTATTTAAATTAAACACAATAATTTAAATTAAAAACATTCCATTAAAAATAAAAATTTCAACAATTCCTAAAAATAAAAATTACAACAATTCCTAAAAATAAAAATTACCACAATTCCTAAAAATAAAAATTACCACAATGCCTAAAAATAAAAATGACAACAAATCCTAACGAGCACGATAATTTGGTGGAAGTTGCGCAATGTGTTGGATTAGAGCATTGCGCAGTCGATGGTGAACTTTCCGATCCTGTAATTCCTTGTCCATCCGCAAAGAAGTTGCAACTCTTTCTTCCCATGAGCGATTTGGTCTATTTGATGGCTCAGATGGATAATCTTCTTCCAGGTCACACATATTTCGGCCATTATCCTCTGTTATCATGTTGTGTAGAATAACACAAGCATACATGATTCTTTTTATTTTGTTAGTGCTGTATGGTCTAGCAGGATTCTTGATGATTTGCCAACGGCCTTGAAGCACACCAAATGCTCGTTCTACATATTTCCTTGCAGATTCTTGGTATCTTTTGAAGCGAGCCTCGACTTGAGTTAGTGGATGCCTGAACGACTTAACAATTGTCGCCCATTCCGGTAACGGATCTTGAGAATAAGACACAATATTTTGACATATACGGATAAATAATGGCTTACTCATCCGAAAACGACGTCGAAATACATCTGCCGGAAATGTTGGGATGTCGGCAAAGTAATCTTGAAACAGACGTTGGCTCGTTGCTTCGTGATCTCTTTGAAAGTATCGACGGGGAGCTCTCGAGATCGGAATTACTTCTTCGTCTTCCGATTCGGAGGATATGGCGTTGATAACATTTATCGCCCACTCCGGATCGAAAATGTCGTTGAGCGCCTGCAAATCTTCAAGATCGGAATCGGAAGACATTTTAAAACTTAAAAGTTGTGTGAAAGTGTTGGTGAAATAGATAGTTTATTGTGTAAATTGTTGTGTGAAGATGAGTATAATATGTAAGTATATTTATAGGTAAAAGTTAAAAAGTTTTTTAAAAAAGAGGGGGAAAGTTTAAAAGTTTAAAAGTTTTAAAAATTTAAAGTTTTTTAAAATTTAAAAAGTTAAAAGTTAAAAGTTTAAAAAAAAGGGGGAAAGTTTAAAAAATTTAAAAATTTAAAGTTTTGAAAGTTTAAAAATTTAAAAATTTAAATTTTTGAAAGTTTAAAAATTTTAAAATTTTAAAAGTTTAAAAGTTTTGAATTTTTTTATTTATTTTTGCTTCAAACGGCTAAATCACAAAAAAAAAATTAAACATTTAATTGGGTCCCACGAAAACCGACGGAGTGCTTCGGTTAGCCGACGGGCCAAACCGACGATGGCAACCGACGAAGCGGTGCCATCGTCGTAGGTTCGTCGGTTTCAAGCCGACGAGAGCCGACCAACAGCGTTGGGAGTGGCCTTATGCTATCTTCATATTTTACCATTTGTTGGATGGATATAGAGTTTTCCGATCTTAATTATTATTTGCTATTTTGCTATATTGATGGTAGGAATTTTATTAATTAATTAACGAAGATTAGTTTATTATTAGTAATATTAGCTTTTTGATGTATAATAATATGGAGGTTTTTTAAAATAGATTTATTAGGATAATTCTTACATTTATTGATTGGTTAATTTATGCTTAATGAAATACTTTATTCTTATTGGTTGATAGAGTTGTTTTTTAAACAAAATTGAATCTACCAAAGTTTTCTTTTATCACAAAGTAGCAATATTTATAAATTTGGTTAAAAGATCACGCCTTCTTTATTTAACGAGATTTATTGAGATTCATATATGGTTTTGTTTAGGTCATTCTTAAATAGGCTTCTTTTTTAGTTTATAACTATTGAAACCGTTAATCAATATAGTTAATAATAAAAATTAAGTCTATATGTCCATCCATTTCCAAATCTCCAACTTCAAATATGAAAGAACAAGAGCATATTTGTGAAGCATATTATATCTCCAAAACAAATACATCTTCAACCATGTATATCAAAATCATCCTCCAAACACTTCTACACTAGATTAGTTTATTTATTAATTTATGCAACCAATACAAACTTATGATTTGACAATTGGATGGTGAATAGTGATACTCCGTATTCGAATTAGTCTTTACCCTACTTCAAAATTTTCTTTAAATATGAAACATGATTGAAGAAGATCTTTTTGCTACACACTCTAAACTTTAAGGAAAAAGTGCATCTGAGATACAAGGTTGGAAATGACCTCTGTTTTGTTTATCTCCTTCATGAACTCTTATTATTATTATATTTTTAATAATATATCTTTATCAACACAACCATTGATTATTTAATCAATGGATATATAACTCCAGTTTATTTTTCAATCTATACGGAAATCACAATTTATTTATGATTGGTAAAATCATATTACTACTAGCTTTGAAATATCAAGTTGAATAAAACACAATATGTGAGTAATAACATGTTATGTATAACTATAAGGAAAATCTGATGTGAATATGACCAAGGTAATATGAATTTATATATGCGGAAAATTAGTGTGAATTGGTAGTTTAATTACATTTTACCACATTTCATATTATTATTGTTGGAATATGACTTAAAATTTTTTGGGGTTTGTATGGTTAATTTGGTATTTGAGTTGGTTTAGAATTAATATTAGTATTTGAAGTTTGTTTAGGATTAGGTTTAATTGTTTTGCTCTATAAATAGAGATTATTAGTTTAGGAATTTTGTACCCACAATTTTAAATTTATTAGTTTGTTTGGCTCATTAGAATTTGATTTGCAATTTGAATTTGATAGCTTCCGCTTCGTATCGTATTTGTTTGTTCTTCGTATTCGTTAGTTCGATATATCTCTAATAAGTGGTATCAGAGCTAGATTCGACACTTTGAATTACTCCTCCTCCGATCATCTACTAATTGTTAGCGATCCGGAGGGATCCCCTTTGTGTTTGAGTTTGTTTCGTTTTCGTTGTTTGGTTTTTTGGTTCGTCGGTTTCTGTGCAGCCGTAGGATAATTGATGTTGCGGATTCGTTAACTGTTGGATCGTCGTGAAATTTGAACTATAAGTTCTAGACACATATTTGACCGTTGGAATCTTTGAATTAAGCTTCCAGTAGAGAGATATAGCTTGCCGATTTTGCTGGACAGATCTGGGTTTCATATTGAATTTGGTTTGGGTTATTGTTTGATTTTTTGGTGGAGCGGTCTTTTGGTTTTGAGATTTGATTTTTTGATTGGATCATTAGTTGTTTATGGATCACGTTTGAATTTGAATTTGGGAATTTGAAGATCAATTCGGTATTTGAAGACTTGATCATT
Organism: Pseudognaphalium luteoalbum; assembly: GCA_963422505.1. Lineage (NCBI taxonomy): Eukaryota > Viridiplantae > Streptophyta > Magnoliopsida > Asterales > Asteraceae > Pseudognaphalium > Pseudognaphalium luteoalbum. The sequence continues at coordinate 116,463,012 of OY730196.1, read as the reverse complement.
ATCATGTCGTTTGGATTGTGTTCGATTGTTTCAAATTTGTTAGTTTGAAGATCTTCGTTTGTCGGGCTTTTATATTTGTTGCCCGAGTTTGATTGTTTGTTTAGAAGTTCGTTTGAGACCGATTTGGTTTTGTTTGGTTAACCATTTTTAATTTGTCGGTTAACGTTTGATTGTTTGATTTGAAGCCATCGGCGTTTGATTTGGATCATTTTTGGAAATCGATCGTTTGATCTGTTTGAAAATTTTGAATTTGGTTAGTATATCCAGCGTTTGAAATTCGGAATTTGAAATTTGATTTGGGTAGCATTTGGTTCGAAGTTTGAAGAAGTTCAAGTCATAGTGGAGATTGTTAGAATATGACTTAAACTTTGTTAGGGTTTGTATGGTTAATTTGGTATTTGAGTTGTTTTACGATTAGTATTAGTATTTGAAGTTTGTTCAGGATTATGTTTAATTGTTTTGCTCTATAAATAGAGTTTATTAGTTTAGGAAGTTTGTACCCACGATTTTGAATTTGTTAGTTTGTTTGGTTCGTTAGAATATTATTTGCAATTTGAATTTGATAGATTCCGTTTCGTATCGTATTTGTTTGTTCTTCGTATTCGTTCGTTCGATATATCTCTAACATATATTATAAGTCAAATATCATTATTGACAACAACACACTATCCAATCCCGCCGAGGACGGGGTATGGGGGAGGTAAGATGTAGACAGCTTTGCCCTTACTCAAGGGTAGAGAGACTGCTTTCAGAAAGACCTCCGACAGACTCGAATGCGTACAAATAAAATGATATGACGAAGTAATACAAAATAAACTAATAGTAATAACAACTACAATCAACAGCAACCAACGTCAGAAACGGCAACAACAACAGCATCAGCAAAAGCAATAGCATTAGCAAACAGCATCGGAATCGACACCGGCAGTTGCATCAGCATTCAGCAACCGCAAACAGCAACTACAGCTAGCAAAAGAGACAGCATCGATGATAATAATAATAATAATAATAATAATAATAATAGTAATAACTAATTACCAAGTCAAATATCATTATCGACTTGGTAATTTTCTCGAACCTTTGATGATTATGTTATTTCTGATTCTTTAACTACTATACATGTTAGGATATCATTGTCATATTTATTAGTTTTATCTTTTTTGTAAGATGATAGATCATCTATAGTAAAAAATATTTATAAAAGTAAGATATTGATTCTTGTGAGAAAGATGTTTAGGGGGGAACGGAGAGAAGCAAGTGAGGAGGTCACAAGTATCCTCCTTCATTTCGCCACATTCTTCATTTCTCTACTCTTATTATTTCTCCACCATTTTTTTCCTTAAATTTTTTTCAGTGATTTACTTTTTTATATTAATTTTTTTTCTAATTATTGGTTTTTTCATTATTATAACTTTTATTTATTTATTCTTTATTTCTTGCATTTTTTAAAGTTCTTGTTATCAGTTGTTTTTTTTTTTTTTTTTTTTTTTTTTTTTTTTTGCATTTTTCATCCTTTTCATTTAACATTTTTCACGACTTGTTTATCATTTGTTTTTTTTTCACGTTTCCAACTTTTGTTTTTATAAAAATATATTTTTTTAGCAAAAGTTTTTAGAAAAAAAAAACAGATACTAGCGTTTGCAATATAAGGATAACTCAACAACCCAAATTCTAAAAATGATCGAGTTAACCAGCTAATACACGTATCATGCAATACGTATATATTTAATTAATTAATAACATCGTATACGTATGCAACCTTAAAATTTAAGTTAAAGATATAACAATATGTATTTTATCAATAGCAGATAGTGAGAGAACCGCTAGACCATCAATATATGTCGGTGTAGTTTCAAAACACGTTTTTTTAATAATAAATAAATAAAGTGATAACTATAATAATAATAATAATAATAATAATAATAATAATAATAATAATAATAATAATAATAATAATAATAATAATAATAATTATTATTATTATTATTATTATTATTATTATTATTTTATATTTTCTTTCTTTACTAAATTTTGATTTATACTTATAATCAATAATTATCAATATTTGTCATATTTAATACTGTATCCGTCCCATATTTATTGTCCCGTGTTCCTATAAATAGATAAGAATAATGTGATAAAGTTTCTTTTTACCTCTAATATATAAATGTAAGATAAAAAAGTAGGTAAAAAGTGGAAAAGTAAAAATGTAATCTTACCAAAAAGTAATAGAGATGATTATGTTTTCTTAAACTGCGTATTTTTTTTGTCTGTGGACAATAAAATTGGAAGGGGGAGTATTAATTAGCCGGGTGACATATTTCAATCTCTCAAAGAGTTGTATTTATTTGAAAGTATTGTATGAACCAAACGACTCATTGATGCTGATGGATATCTAATTCAGTTCTAAGTTTCTAACTAGAAACAACGGAAATAATGAGGTTTCCGGTTCTTACTTTCATATTGATGCCGGTGACTTTGATTAGGACCCATATATGGAACCGTTCTTAAGTTTTAAATGGGTTGTTGAGTTATCCTTGTTAACTTTATTTGTTGGTTACCCGGCCCCCTGTTTTCTTATTCTGACTCGGTAATTCACACCAAAACTCGAACTGCCGGGTTGAACTTTGTGGGGAGATAAAAATATGGAATCTATCGGGCTTTTGTGGAGGGTATTTGGGATTGCGTTTTGAATATATACAATGTGTTTTACATAATTAGAATTAGATCAGATTATTATTAACAATAATTAAACATGATACTAGCGTTTGCATCTGATTATACTGAATTGCAATAATTAGATAATCATTAGGGTTTTTTACCGAAAAATGCATCAATAGTTCAGTTTTTCGCATTTTCGAGTATCAACTAATTTTTTTCCAAAAAATGAACCACTAATTTAAAATTTATCATTTTCGGGTATCGTTACCGGATACCAAAAAAAATGATAACTCATCCGGTTTTGCCTACGTGGCAATCCATGTGGATATATTTTTTTTCCGAAAAATGAATCAATAGTTCTATTTTTTGCATTTTCGGGTATCAACTAATTTTTGTTTCTAATACCCGAAAATGATCAATTTTAAATTAGTAGTTCATTTTTAAAGGAAAACAAATTAGTCAATACACGAAAATGCAGAAAACAGAACTATTGATGTATTTTTCGAAAAAACTCAATCTGAAATGTTGACCGGCTATTGTTTCAAACGGTTACTGATACCCGAAAATGATAAGTTTTAAATTAGTGGTTCATTTTTTGACAAAAAAATTAGTTAATACCCGAAAATGCAAAAAACTGAACTATTGATGCATTTTTCAGCAAAAAACCCTAATCATTATTTGAGTGTTTTGATCTACTTATCTATCTTGTTAAATAACTTAATCAATAAAAAAAACTTCTTTTTCTTCTTTTTATTTTTTTGCAAAGAACAATGTTTTATCATAAAAATGATGTTACTTATTGTCGGAACATATGGATAAAATTTAATAGGATTTCTTTAACTTGTACCTTTAGGACACAAGATAATTGCATTAAATGCACTAGAACTTTCTAAATTTATTACAAAATTCATTTATAAAACCAACTAATATCCTATTATACATAATTACAATTTATATTATGTATAGAAAATTAAATTTCATTAGAAGTCCTTAACATGTGTCTTAACAACACAAGTTAATTTTCCCAATTTAATGATTCATAATTCATGTAATCATTTTTGTACTTTTATGGGAAATTGGAACATTTGGTTAAACTTTAATAACTCTAACCACATTTTTAGGGACGCAAAACGTGGGAAATCAACTTTTGGTTAAGGATTGGCAAACACCCTTAATTATTTACGTTCTATAAATGGTTTATTTAGAAATTTTCTTTCAATACAGGATGTCAACTAGTGTAACACCTAACGCTGATTTGATAGTGTAGTGTCAGTTTTGAAAAATTACTGATGTGACGCTGATTTGATAAAAACTGATACAGGGAGCAGTCTTAAATTCTTAATGACACCATGGGAGCTAATGGAGCTAACATGTATATTTTGACATTGTTAATATATTTGATGAATGGAATTGTGACACTTGTTAGCACCAATCATTATTAAATTATTATTAGCTCACATGTAAATATGGATCAGCTATTTAGCTCCATTGCAATAATCAAAGAATTGACTTTAAATTTGCACCAATAATAAAATGACATGTAAATATTTCCTACATAAAAATAACACAATTCAAAAAAACATTTTCTTAATAAAAAAGTGACGATAATGATCAGTAGTCTCAAATAATATTTTGTTCGAGTATATAATTTATCCCTAAATCAACTATACATTACCTATTGTCCTATGTCATAAACTCTAAAATTATTATTTAAAAAAATCAACGAATCATACTAAAATTTAAATTAGTACAAGTAATATCAATTTATTCTATGAAATCATAAAATATAAAATTATAAGGCAAATAAATAACTAATAAATGCTTAAACAAATAAACTTTTAATCTACCTATATAAGTAATAGAGGATAGTATCTTTCCTACGTGTCATATTTATTCTTTTGACAACTAAGCAAAAATCCTAGGTATCATCACCTTAGCTTCCTAAAAAATCCTATGTGTCATTCAAATTGAAAAAATTCTGAACCCACATATTTTTTAGCTATTAAACTCTTTAAAAAAAATTATATCACGTAGATTCCAACAAATAAATAATAGGCGTTTTTGTGTCACTTGATATCTATTCCTAATATATATTTCTATATAATTAATAATTCCTTCAAAAATTAAAGATTTAAATGCATTCCGATCTTATTACTCTCTACATATTTTCATGATAAATTTGATTAGTTTAATGAACAAGTAACGGAGAGCAGCTCATCAGTAGGTGATCATGAAGAAAAAACTTCATTGCCTACTCTTTGTTTTCTAGATGATTAGTTTATCTTTTAACTAAATATTTTTTTATATAAAGTTCTTTGTTTTGATTAATTATATATTTTACTCATCATTTACGTGGTTTATCAACATGTTCATTGTTATTTTATGTTGTTTATATAAGATAAATTATTTTTGCAAATTAATATCGAGAATTGTTGAACATGAATCATCCCATGCGTCGAACAGGTTAAAACTAATACGGGTTTTGATATGTCATTTCATGAAAGTTCGGTATTTGATAATATTAAGGTATTGATCACTATCACGCATTATTAATTTGTAGAATCACTTCGTTGAACCAGACATCATGTTGTTTATATAGTCTTAGGGTCTACATTCCTTCTAAACTGTAATATATCAATACGTAGGTGCTTAACTCAGTTATTTATGTATACTTGACTATATAAGTACGTATCCCCAATCTTTTTCATCTTCCTATAATTATTAGCCGTGCATAAACAAGAATACGTTTTCATCTATTTTTAGTACACTTGTGACTTGTCCACCTCTAATTGATTGAACTTTTGAGAATAAACATTAGCGCCGTTAGCTCTCAAATAGCTCTCAAATTATATACTCCATATTTTGTTGAGGTCCACTTCCGATTTTTCATTTTGGGTATGTTTGACAAAACTAACTTGAAGCTATAAGCTGTAAGTTAGAGCTGTAGTTGGAAGCTGTAGCTTTTAATTGAAGCTGGAAGCTGTAGCTTATATTTATAGAATCAATGTTTGGCAAACTAGCTAAAGCTGCAACTAAAATATGTAAAATGACATAAAAGGATATCAATACAAATTTTATATTTTTTTATATGTACTATGTATTATTAGAGTAATTTTCATATTGTACATACAGGAAAATCAATTAGTAATCGCTAATTTGTTTTATATAATCTGCATAAGGTATTTACACATGCATTTCGTTTTGCTATTTATTTAGGAAAAATAAACATATACGTATTAGCATACAGGATGATATATATATTTACTCCGTATATCATCCCAAATTATTATTATCATTATTATCTCCTATAATTATAGAATTTTAATAAACTAAAAGAATCGATAAAAAAAGTCAAAGAATCTATGCATGGAACACGTTAAGCGAGTGAGTGGTTGAATTGTTAAACTTTTAACTTGATGATTTTAACGAAGGGTATTACTGTAATTATGGTTACAAAAAGCTTGCTAAAATTTTAATCGCTACTCCGCTTAGCGTTTTGTTGGGGAGCTTTTAAGGAGCTGTTAAACAATTCTAAAAGCTCTAATAATTATATCCAAACGCAGCTTTTAATTTTATGAGAGCTTTATTTTTTAAACGAAAAGTTTTAAGCTTCTAAAATCTCTTAAAAGCTACTTGGCAAACAAATTGTGGCAGAATCTCAATCGAAGATTTGAAGGTGCTGTCTTATAATGATTCTATTTAGTCAAACTAATTTATTAAACTTTTTTATTAAATCACGTGAATCACATGCATGTGCGCCGAGTTAAGGAGAATCAATCCTAAAGTTATTCATTTTTATCACAACTTTAAAGTATCATAAGGTATATTTAATAATTCAAGGTACTAAGAACCCACTTAGCCAAGTTTAAAGTAGTATAGTTCATTTTGACCATGACCAAAGGCCAAAATGTAGTACAGATTCAATTTTACTATGCGATTAATGGATAGATATATTAATCTACTCTGGCAAAATGTTCACGTAACTACGTAAGTTAGCAGATTAATTATTAATTTGTTTAATTTAATTAATGAACTATTTTATATCTAAAATTTAACATTTTAAGTTAAGTACAAATATAAATACATTCATAAGTTATGTAATGTGATCTTGATGTTAATGTTTACAGGTCAGTAACACAAGTATTTTGATTTAATAATTATAGTAATTCAATCGAACAAATTAATAATTCAGTAACTAGTTGAATATTTCACAAAGTGTAGTAACATATATATCTATTAATTTTTTATTGAATTCTTATTTCAATTAAAAAAGGGGTAGAACAACTTAAATTGTATGGACAACAATCTTTTCTACACTTTATTCTGTAGGCAATGAAAGGTATTAAGAACAACAAGAACACGCTAAAGATGAAATCAAATTAGAGAAACACACACTTTAAAATAAAAGAAAACTGTATATTTGTTGAGTATAATAGCCCTTTAAATAAACCAGCAAAGCCAACTATCAACCTAAAAACATGGAAGCATAACCACTATCCACGCATTTCTCCTAATAAATTAGTCAAACAAATATCACCTCCAGCTAATAACTATTAAGTTAAACATAACATATTTAAATAATAAATACTTATTTAATCAAGTTTCCGGCCATGCATATCACGTTAACTATAATAAACCGATTAACCCAATATATTAAACTTTATTATATTAATAATTATTATAAGAACTCATTGTACGTACATATACTCCTCTCCTACTATATATATGTGTGTGGCCAATTCAACCAGCTTATATCACCCATCACTTGATCTAATCAAAACTCCATCGACCCATCATTTGATCTAAAACTCGACCTATCGATCATGTCTTCAAACAACAAACCTGACGCCTTTCAGATGCATGAGTCGATTCCCATCATTGACTACTCTTTACTCACTTCAAACGACGCTGATGAGCGTTCGAAAGCCATCAAAGATCTTGGGAATGCATGCAGAGACTGGGGCTGTTACATGGTACGTAAAATTAATTTTTGAACCCATTCGATGTTTTTTTAACACTTAAGTTTCATAATTTAATTTTGAGTTTTTCCTCGTTCTTTTCTTTGTTAATTAGTTGGTGAATCATGGGATACCGAAGACTTTATCCCAAAAGATATTGGATGTATCAAATGAGTTTTTCGATATGGACAAAGAAGAAAAGGTTGAATTTGCATCTCGTGATCCAAAGAATCCTATAGGATATAGCAACACATTTAATCCTGCAGAAGAGATGAAACACTTGGTATCAAGGCAGGCTCTGCGACTCATTGTTAATCCCGTTTTCCACTGTCCTTACAAACCTCGAGGTTTCAGGTACGCCATACGCCCATACGCATATTATTATTATTATCTTTATCTTTATCATCTTTATTATTATCATTATTATTATTATTATTATTATTATCATTATTATTATTATTATTATTATTTTCTTTATTATTATTATTTTCTTTATTATTATTATTATTGTTATTATTGTTATTATCTTTATAATTATAATTATTATAATTATTATTTTATTTTTTTTCTTTTCAGACCGACAATCTTTCAAGTGAGACTTGAATTTACCACCTTTTTGTTTTTCATTATGATTTATTATAGATCATCTATATATATTGAATGCTGACACACAGATAGTTTATGAGATATATGTATAGATAAATACAATTAGTTGCTAGCTATTGAAATTACTAGGGTTACGTATATGAGAAAACACTCAACTTAGGTCGAATGTCTATTGTGTGTATCCAACTTTTAAAAATGGTTTTTTAATATATTTTGCTGTCATCTTTTAAGGATGCCACGTGGCATTTTAAACGGAAGATACATCAGCAAAATACATTAAAATTGATTTTTGAAAGTTGGATGCATCAAATAGGGCACTTGTAAGTTGAGTACACACAATAGACATTCGGCCTAGGTAGAGTGCATTCCTAGATACTTAACCCAAATTACTACTCTACTAATTAAAAATATATAACGTAGCAAAAATAGGATTTGGAACCAATGAGAATTGCTTAATTGATTTATAATATATATTTTTCGTACATTGATCATTGATGTACCCACGACACCTACTATATTTCCATTTAACACTAATTCGACAACTTGTTTGATTTCTACTCGTTAATTCTAATTATGTATGTGCGGATGATTGGTGAAGTGACGTTGCATCGGAGTATGTTGAAAAGACAAAAGTGGTTGGACTGGAGCTGTTAAAAGGCATATCAGAGAGCTTAGGGCTTGAAGCATCGTATATGAACGAAGAACTAAATCTGGACTCAGGGTTTCAGCTATTTGCGCTCAACTATTATCCATATCTCTCGGAGGTTGATCAACAACGAGGGTTGGTGCAACATGCGGATCATAGCTTCTTGACTTTGCTCTATGAAAACGATGTTCCAGGTCTTGAAGTTCTTTGTAACGGGGAATGGATTCTTATGACTGGTGTTCCAGACGCCTTCTTAGTCTTAAATGGGGATCATCTTGAGGTAATTATATGAGTTCCGACAATTTATTTGTTAAGATGAAATTAATTTTTTTTAACAGCATTTTATATTAAAGAACAACACTCGAGCAAGCCGCTAGAGGCGAATAACAACATGTACATGGAGTATGAACAAGCTATACTTGGGTTACAAATCCACTCAATTCACTTGAGATTTACATTCCTAAATCTATTTGTGATCCATGAGTACAATAGAAGTTTAACCTCATCTCCTAATATATTTTTCCTTGGCTTTCTAAGATCAAAACACGCTTTATTTCGATGCCGCCATAAGACCCAAAACGTTAACTGCACCACAACATCATAACATAATTTTATTTTGCCATAAAATAAATTAAAGTTATCGTTTGTATTAAAAGATATATAGGTGGATCATGTAGGGGTGTTCACTATATGGATAAACCGAATTCTCCAATCGGACAATTTAGATTGGACTATTTGGTTCGGATAATTTGGTTTTTTGGATCGGTTTGTTTCAAAATCGAATATTTATTTTGGTTTTTGAATTGGTTTTGGTTACCAATGTAGAAACCGAATAGTCCAAATTAATCGAATAGTAATATATTTTGGTAATACTTTCAAAATATGTACAAATTAATTAGGTTAATCACTGAATATCATGCATACTTAACCATTATTAATTTTATTCACCGTTTATTACAAATTTCTTAACTATACCTTAGTTTTGTCTTGCAAATTATTATATTTCTGTCACGAACTTAAGAAACGTGCTAATAAGTTTTGCTTTATAATCAAGTTTTTTGATTTTGTTTCATTGTTTATATTATTAATATATCAAAGCATAAACCGAATAGTAAAAACCGAATAAACCGAATAGTAATTAGGTTCGGTTTGGTTCGGTTTTTTATTTGTTCGGTTCGGTTCGATTTCAATTTTTGAAAATCGAAAACCGATCGGTTTCATCTATTAGGTTCGGTTTAAACCGAATTAACCGAATGAACACCCCTAGGTGGATGGGTAAGTACTAAAATTGTGGATGAAATTATGTACTATCTTTTGATGTACTCACATACAGATATTTAGCAATGGATTGTACAAGAGAAAGTTCCATCGAGTAATCATGAAGGATGAACGTACAAGAATCTCACTTGTGCGTAGTTTTGGTCCATCTGTTGACACCATTGTTAGCCCATCGTCAAGGCTTGTAGATGAGAAGTGCCCTCCTGGTTATCTTCCGAAGAAATTTGGTGAGTATCTAGAGGATATGCTTAAATTTGCAATGCAAGGAAAGGATGCCTTTGAGGAACTTCGAGTTCATTAGCGACGCTAAAACTCAAATACCGTGCCTAAACAACAACCAACTATTTATATTACATAATATTTGTAAGGGGTTAGCATTTGGGAATGCATCTAACTTATGTCCAATGTCTATTGTGTGTACCCTAATTATGCTTGCTATTTTTAATGTACTGAACTTTGAAAAATGGTGTTTTAATGTATTTTGCTGATATGTTGCTCGTTTAAAGTGTCACGTGTCATCCGGAGCGTTTAACACGCCATCAAAACATTACCAAAATACACTAAAACACATTTTTTGATAGTTTGATGTATTAAGAGTAGCAACTATAACTTGGGTACACATCAGGTACAAGTTAAATGCATTTTCAGACACTAACCCTTATTTGTAACGTAGTTCTTTGAATCTATATTTCATAATGTCTTTGCTTAATTTGTAACCTGGTTCTTGAATCTATATTTCATAATCTTTGCTTAATTTGTAACCTGGTTTCTTGATTCTATATTGATCCTAAGTAAAGACTTGTTTTATATATGTAGTAAAATAAACGTCCCAGGATGAACTACGATATCATCGGCTTCTTTCTTACCGCTTAAAGGATTAATAATTACTAATCCCAAAATTACCTGTTTGGTCCAATTTGGACGTAATTGCTCATATATTCGACCTTTAACTTTACCCACTGGGGATATACCGATATATAATAAACTGCCTTTGAGCTTGAAAATCAATTAATGGTCGATTAATTGGTACGGAGTAATATTTAAGAAGTCATTTACCGGCATATCTACATTTACAAGCCAATGAAAATGACGAGAGAACTAATTAAAATAATCTACAAGAGTGAACATGAGAGACAGAATAATTTCATTAACGGGAGCACTCTTAAATTTCAAAATTACATTTACAGTAATACATACGAGACATGCAACTATGTGACAAATAAAGGAAACAAAAAAAATACCCTACATCTCCGATAGAAGGTTGCTAATCTTCCGTAGCTCTTTTAGAGCTGCCATGGCATTAATTTGTTGACAAGTTGTCTACAGGTTGTGTATGAGGTTTTTCTTGTTGGAAAATAGATTCAACAAATTAAGAAACAATATGCAAATTAAATCCTATTACATCTTCTTTCGAAATAGTAATTACATGATTATTACAATTGCTTACTAAATGCAACTTAAAGATATGCAAATCCTATTACAATGATTTTATCACTAACAATTCATATGAAGTAATTTCAAATTTTCAAGTTTTCAGCCAATTCACTAATCGTTATAACAGGCCACACAAAAGATGAAATATCAAGTAACATATTAATTAAAGCATAGAACCTCCCTAATCGTGCTACTCAATTAATAAAACTAATATTAAAGAAGACATATTATGTAATCATATGTTTGACATGTAGTGATTATATATTAGAAGATCTGGAGATGAACAGTTTTGTGTCAATCTGATCTCACCTGATCGACCCGTACTAACATATTACCCGGCCGTTTTGAGTTGAACACAATTTGACCTAATACACAAGTACCCAACCCATTTTGCTACTATCGACCCGCTTAATGTTTTCAAAAAACAAGTAATACCTCTATATTTTCAAGCATGGATTCACCAAGATTTGGCAAAGAACGCATCTTGTTCTGATCAATAGCCAATTCTAATTTGCTGATGTCATTTGTTTTGATGTTTGATGGTACTTCATTTTTCTTATTGTAACTTGTGTTAGAGGATTTATATTGTAGATATTGAAAGTGTATATTGTAAATATAGAAAGGTACATTAGTCATTTTGTCATATAATAATGTAAATAATGATGTCATGAAATGAGTTAAGGGTTATATATTTTAATTGTTGATCTCTATCTAATGGTTCTTTTTCTATCAATATTTTTCTTTTAGTATATATATATATACATAAAAGATAAGATTATGATTATTATTATACTATGTTATATTATCACGAGTTATTCATTATTCATTATTATATTATGATTCATAATTATTATTATTTTAGATATGGATACGTGATGAGATTTGGGGTATATATCTGGCCAATTTTTTATTTTTGATTATTGATTTCTTAAATAGTTTATAATATAAAAGTAATTTAGGGGTGCAAAGTGTCATTATACAAAACTAAAACTTAATCAAGGGTTCCAACTACTCCATGTTATTTTATATATATATATATATATATATATATATATATATATATATATATATATAGTCTAATGTTCAAATTAATAAGAATGTTAATTTTTGTGAGAACGTGAGAAATACATTAAATCACTTTATAAGTATCAAAACATGTTTTTTACAACATTTTCTCCGTAACTTTTTTTAGATAACTTTTAAAGTTATTTTTCAAAACATTTTTTCTCAACCTTTTATTATTTTTTGTTAATTTTTTTATTCATAATAATCATATTTTATAACTTGATAATCACATGAATAATATGTGATTATCATGCCATATGTTGTAATTATCTTAAACATATGATAATCACATTATAATAGAGAATAATCACATGTGATTATCATGTTATATTTTGAGATTATCTTATATAATCACAACAGTAACGACTGTAAAATAAGTTCGAAAAAAAGTTAATATTTTTATTTTTATTTATATCATAGATTTCAAAAGTTATTTTAATAGTAATCACTAAAACGGTTTTATAGGAAAATCTGGAAAAATGGAGTGACATTTTTGTAAATATAGGTAAACCTCAATTTTCATTCACAATGAATCTTTTTTGTTAATATTAATTTTTTTTTTGTTCACAAACATTTCTTATAACATGAAGCTAAAATTTTATTTGTTATTATTAGATTTTTTTGCTTCACGAAAATTTCTTATACAATTAATGAAGTTAAAATTTTATTTGTTAATATTAGATTTTTAATCCTTCACAAAGATTTCTTATACAATGAAGCTAAAATTTTAATATTCACAAAGGAAACTTGTGTGAAGCAATTTATATGTACAATGTGAAGCAATTTATTTTTACAATGAAGCTAAATTTTAACATTCACAAAAGAAAACTTGTGTGAAGCAATTTATATGTATCGTGTGAAGAATGAAACTTTTGTAAAGCAATTTATAAGTACGGTGTAATCTACAGTCCAATTCCGTTCTTCATATTCAATCAATCTTTTAGCCAAATCATCATCACTATATACACGTAAGTTACAGACTTCATATTCAATAATAATTTTAGCCAAATCATCATCATCACTATATATATATACATGTAAGTTACAGAAACCATGAATATAGCATCGCAATCCTCTCGGTATACGAAACAAATCTGCTGTATCTATCTCATAGTCGTAAAGTTGAATTAGTTTGTATATCATACATTATAGAGCTTCGAATATTTGACCATTATGTAAATTTCTCAAAAGTCCACGTTTTCTAGAAGCATACCAACCCAACCTTAAATATGGTCATGAGTCAAGTTTACCAAACAATTTGTATATTTTTAATGTGCTAGTTTTTGTTGCGTGGTTAAAATAAACTTTTAGTAGAAGATTTGTTTTCGTTTGAATTTATAAATTTATACGGCAAATAATTTGATTTAGTATATGTATATAGTATATGGATTTGGTAGGCCAAAATAGTGGATATTGTGGTTACGAAAAGAAAGAAATACGAAACTACCTACTGCATGCGTTACCTGGAATCGATTGCAAATCGTCGTTGATTACGATTGAGGTGTTGGGTGAATCGATGATTGGGGTTTGTTCGATTGAAGGGTTAAGTTCACCTGTTATATAATTATTTTTTCCAAACTAAATTAAGCACTTTAAGCCCAAAACAAAATTTAGTAATGCCACAATTTTTTCACAATTTTTTTATGACACTAGGGAAGTGGCGCTAAAAGTGTCGCTGGAAGTGTAGACTAAGTGTCGTACTAAGTGTCGCCTGAAGTGTCACACTAAGTGTCGCCTGAAGTGTCACACTAAGTGTCGCTAGCTTGAAATGTCGCAGGAAGTGTCACAGGTCGCGATTTCAGCAGCCCAAAAACCCTAAAATTCATATAATTTTGAAACTCTAAGGAATTTCGACGAATGAACGACCAAAATACCCAGAACATCAATCTAGAAATTGATTGCAATGCCCCAGCAACTCAAAATCAAACCAAATCAATTAAACCTTTGCATACCTTCGTTTTGTAAATCGAAAATACGTTCAATTTGGATTCAAATCACCCTATACCTGGTGTATAGAGGCTCTGATATCACATGATAGTCCCGTTGCAACCTCGTAGATGAATCGAATCAATTGAGTAGTGGAATTAAACAATCGATTGTATGAACGTGAAATATAAAACACAAGAATATATATAATGTTTTCGTATATTGATTCACAATGATTACGGAGAAAAAAAAGTTTAAGCACACCAAAAACTCTCTTAATTTCTCTGAAACCCTAATCGAATATATAGGCTGACTATTGACTATTGCGACACTAGCCTAGTGTCATTGATACACAAAAAGTGTCGTTTTTCTATACTCAAGCTAAATTGTTAGCACACATGTATGTTGATTATGCATCAACAAAGTATAATTTTGTATCAAAATTAAAATAAACTAAACACATACAATAAGTATCCAGTTTTTCACTAGCATCATTACCACTGCCACCGTAACTTTACTGCCGCATTACGCGGGTATATTATTCTAATATAACTATATGTAAATTTATCAGTAGCGGATTTAGTTTAGTGATTTGAGATTCAATGTCGGTGTAGTTTCAAAACATGTTTATTTTTTTTAATAAAGTTATTATAAGTTTAATAATCATTTTTTTTCTTTCTTTACTAAATATACATTTATTTATAATCATTATTTATCGATGTTTGTCATATTTAATCTCTAAAAGTGTCGTTTATATTTCAAAAAAATATATGAACCAATCGATTCATTGATGTTGATGGTTATCTAATTCTTATTCTAACTAGAAACAACAACAGAAATAATGAGGTTTTTGGTTCTTACTTTCATATTGATGTCGGTGACTTTGATTAGGACCTATATCCGGAACCGTTCTTCAATTTTGAATGGGAAATCAATTTTTGTTTAAGGATTGGCAAACACCCTAATTATTCACCTCTTAATTACCTCAGGATTAAAAGTCCAACTTACCTTCATATATCACCAAAAGTCTCCTACGTCTTAATTACCTAAGGATTAAAAGTCCAACTTACCTTTATATATCACCAAAAGTCTCGGTTGTCATTTTGCGGACTCTTCTGTTTCTTCTAGCTAGATTTCATTCTCACTATATACGTCCATCTACCAAATTTCCCTCATGTGGTACACTAATGCCCAGACTATATAATTAGGATGTCGATAAATACAATACAAATTTTGATTAATACAATCAAATTATGCATAAATAATGCATATAGTGAAATTCAATGATCACAGTTTTGTTGTATCAATCAAAATTTATATTGTATCTTTCATTTACCATATAATTAAGCTAGTTCTAAAATCGATGTATACACATAGTCTTGATGAATATCAATCTATATTTCATAAATATTAATAAAATTCTTTATTGATTAATTATAAATTTTTGTTTAGTTAATACATGTGTAACAATGTTTGGTATTAAAATATTGAGAAAAGATCAATAAATAATGACAAAAAAGGAAGATTAAGAGAACCAATAGGATTGTTCCATTTTACATACCCACTTTTAATTTTTTTTCTTTATAACTAATGATCTCACAAACCATAAATCTATAAGTTTAAAAATATTACAATATTGAATCAACATTTATTTATGTTTAATTCGAGATATCACATGTCATACTTTCGAAAAATATTCTTGTCATTTTCTAATAGGTATTTAGAATTTGTAATGTTGAATCACATGTGCTTTAATACTCACATGTGATTATATTTACAATGAAATTTTAAGATTTAGATCACTAGTAATAATATCTAATAAATAATCAAATTTATAAATTATAACTATAAAATAACACGCAAATAAATTTATTAAATAGTTTAATAAACCAACAAAAAGAAAAAGATATTGTAATCACTTGTGGTTAAACATTGAATTAGCAATCAAATGTGATTAAAGTGTAAACACATAAGAATTTCAAATAATTAACTATCATTATACATGTAAATATATAAATGTGAAATTATATGTGAATTATAAGTTATTATCACAAACTTCGTTTCAAAACACATGTGACATCAAAAAAGCAAATCACATGTGATTTTGATAAATAAAAAAAAAACGAATGCAATATATAAAATCCGATTATGGTTATTTATGTGAATGTCTAATAAGTTGTAATCATGAGTGAATTAACATCCACCGTTAAAACAAATCGTGTAACAATGTAATTTTTTTTATCATAAATTACATGCGAATATAAATAAAATCACATGTGATTATATAAGTTGCATTTACTAAAAGCCTACAAAAAAGAAATTTTTTTATCGAAAGTATAGCTTGTGGGATCTCAAATCGAAGAGAAAAAGATGTTAATTACAAATATATGTGAGTTTTATAATTTTTTATCGTGTCGTTTGTGAGATATTTAATTTTAAAATTTCGAGTGGAAGTTTAATTTTAAAGGAAATTGAGCAATCTTATTTTTCTTCAATTCTTCACACTTTTAACATTATTTATTGAACCTACCTGTTGAAATATATATACCATATGTATGGCTCCGTCGTAGTGTAACCGTACTGACAGTTATTTTTTCCATTGACTTGCATCATGGATGGTCCAATTGCGTTGATTTCAAATCTCAACCATCCTTTATTAGAGACTTTCCCTTATTTCGTGCCAGAAAGTTGGTTTGCCCAGGAAGGTGGTTGATGATGGACGCCCACGTTTTTCAAATGGGAATTGATTTGTACACCATCAAAATTTTGTCATACACCACCAATCCTGCTTTAAGGTGATGTACAGTACAACAGGCTGATGCATATTAATGGTGTACGACTAAATTTCGGTGGTGTACGAATCACCTCCCTTTCCAAATATACCGGATCATCTTCACTTTTAATTTTTTTATTAATATATATTTATAAGGCTTATATATCCATGTGGTTTTTAACAGGCTCTTCTGTTTTGAATTTTTTTTTGCCAGGATGTAGTTTCATTCCTTTCTTGATCTTTTTCGGATCCTTTCATTTTGAGGTTTTTTTGCAAGGATGTCCCTCCCTTAATGTAGCATCCTTGATTTTTTATTTTTTTTTATCTTTTTGTTAGGGTGTCCCTCCCTTGTCTCTCCCTTCCTTATTTTTCTCTTCATTCCTTGATCTTTTTTACATCATTCCATCTTAAGTTTTTTGTCCTTGATGTAGCATCCTCGATTTTTTATCCTTCCTTTATTTTTCTTTCTTCCTTGATCTTTTCATATCTTTCCATTTTGGTTTTTTGGGCAGGATGTCTCGACCTTCTATATTTGAGTTTTTTTTTCCAGAATGTGGCTTCGTTAATTTTTTTTAGGTTTATTATTTCGTTATGTATTAAACTTTACATTTTTTACTATTGTATGATTCAAACTTTGAAAACTTCTATTGTATGTGTTGAACTTGTAAATAGGACATGATGTATATAAAATTCCCTTTTTGGTAAGACGCAAATAGGAAAGTTTTCTTTTTTGACCTTACTAAAAATATAAATAATACATAAAATATTAAAATATACTATATATACAAGTTTACTACATACAATAAAACTAATAAATATATATATCGCATACACCAGTAAAAAGGGTAAAGTTTAATATATAACCAAACAATAAATCCCTTTTTTGCCATGATGTTCCTCTATTCCTTGATTTTTCACAGTCCTCCATTTCTTTTAAATGAATGTTAGTGATTATCATGTTTATAAGGACGTAAGCATATATAAGTTCTTATTGATATATTGTATGATATGTATATATGTTATTTTTCCCGTGAAGTGATTTTTACATTAATTATAAAATATAATTTTTAATAGTTTACATTTCTTATATTTATATTCAATCATATATTTCTCATTTTCAGTTGGTCATATACAATCAACCAAGAATACATTGAACCATTTGTGTTATTCAAAATTTCATATTTGTTTCATCCAGTACATAAATTTTCACTTAAACTTTATACAAGTATATATATACATGACTACTATGTCAATATCTTACTTAACTATCTTTTTCTTATATATTCTATTATGTTACGGATAATAAATAAACTTTACGAATTAGTAACAAAGAGATTCTAAATCCAAAGAGGTATTTGTGAAATTTATTACAAATCAAAATCAAAAGCTACTCAAACTTTAACTCCAAAAACGTTATATTCGCTGAGAAGTAAGCTAAAGCAAAACTCATTCAAAATGGATTAAGGCAACAAAGGGGAGAGTGGCCGAGTTCAAAAGTGACAATCGATGATTGGGTTTGTGTTCAATGCCGAGGATAATACCCTACCGTACTAGATTAGTAAAAAAAAAGGAAAGGATCGAAAGAACTACTTGACATGTTTCCGTCCATATAAACATAAAATTTCATAATTAAAAATATAAAATATTAAAATGGTATATTCAAGGCTCATGGCAAAGCGAAGTTTGCTCGTTAAGTCATTTTTAGTGATCACGCGAATTTCGATCTAATACGACGTTGTTAAAATCAAAATTTAGGAAGAATAAGGGTTTAGTGTCTCGGAATGTACCAAACTTTGACTAAACGTCTATTGTGTGTACCTAAATTACATTTGTTAATTTTAATGCACCAAACTATCAAAAATGATGTTTTGATGTATTTTGATGATGTGTCATTCGTATAGCGTGCCATGTGACATACGGAGAGATCGATACGTCATCAAAATACATCAAAACATCATTTTTGATAGTTTGGTGCATTAAAATTAACAAATGTAATTTAGGTACACACAATAGACGTTTAGTCAAAGTTTGGTACACTCCTAGATAGGAGTGTTCATAAAACCGACAAAATCCTGAAAACCGGCCGAACCGTGTCAACTGGTCCGGTCCAGTTTGGTTCTTGGCGGTCTGGTTCGTGGTTTCAAAATTACAAAACCAGATTGAACCGGTCCGGTTTACCGGTTTTTAAAAGAAACCGGTCGTTTAAACCGGACCGTTTACTAATATAATATATATAATTATATAATTATGTAATATATATATATATATATATATTAGTTTATTTATATTAAAATATATATTTATCACATAAATCAAGTAGTTTGTAGTTTATACTTCAACAACAAGATATAAACTGACTATTCATCTAATAAATTGTTGTATATTTGATTGTTTATTCAAATTTGATGTGTTTCGAAGTCGTTGTGGACGATTGAGTATGATTACTGTTATCGAATACGAATTAGTGATGTTATTAAGTTGTGTTATCGTTCGTATTTATGTAAGTTTTTTTTCTATTTTAACTTTTAACAAAAAGCGAAAAACTGCAAAACCGAACCGGTTTTCACGGTTCGGTCCGGTCTATACAACTCAAACGGTCCGGTCCGTTTTTAATTTTTTTCAAACCGTCAACTTTCAGTTCGGATTGATTTTTCGTCAAAACCGGTCAGATCAGACCGTGAACACCCCTACTCCTAATCCCGAAGAATAAATGTCTCATGACGTCATTACTAGTACCAATGAAATTGTGATGGCGTAAGCTTCTTGATTGAAGATGGTTTAATCACATCGTACTAGTTAATATATTTTTTAATTTGTGCTTTGTTATATTAGAATTAAGCTTTAAACTCATGTAGACAAAAGAAGGTGCCTTTAAATGCTAAGATATATATGGCAGAATTTTGTTGCCCTTGCGTAACGACAGGTTTTAAAATATATTTTTTTTTCACATAGTAATTAGACCTCAAATTTGACTATGTTGTTTTGACTTTAATAAAAAAGTTATGAACTCTTTTTAATTGTAAATTACTAAAAAGTTTTAGAATATCGAAATTTTAATAATAATAACAATAACAACGATACATTGATAGTATTTATCCAAGTTAAATTCATCGTAGCAAAAGTAATAACATTGTATTTAATAGTTGCTTTGTACCGATTGTCAGCTGATCTGAAATTACAACTATCCTATTATAATATCTTTAGCATCAAAATATATACAAATTAATATGTCACAAAAGACAAAATAGTTATTATCCATAATAGCTTGTGCATTGATATTAAGGGGTAATAGTTTTGTATTGCTTGTGTATTGCAACGGGTAAAACTTTAGTTTAACATCATTTTATATCGTTTGCTTTCATTTCAATAAAAAACCGTCACCTAAATATCCTTTTCGTTTTTTAAAAAATAAGTTATTATAGATGTATTCTTTTTAGTTATTATTCATAAACCTAAGTATTTAACCGATCTAACAAAAGTATATAAGTTTTGATAAAATGAAATCGGTTAATCTAATTTCATATTTTGATATTTTTTTTAACAGCTTCAATGTTGATCCACATAAATACTTCATTAACAAATACTCAAGTTTTAATATATTTCTCGACGTTACCTTTTTATGGCTAAATAACCAAGAAAAACTTAATCAAATACCATATTTCATAAGATGTAGTCGTATTAGAAATTTGTGAAAAAGGTATTTGAAAATTTAGAAAGTTTTATAGTTAATTATAATACTTTGTTCATGTTTATGCTAAATCTTTAAATATATGGTAAGAACTAAATTATTCATCGAAAGTTTACTTGTTTAGAATTTTAAATAAGCGATTTTTAATCAATAATTGGGAAAACTGAATCTGTTAATATTATCACTTAGTATTTATTAAAATAGAATAATAGGTTCGGAATAAGACAAAGAACAGACTATTCATAAGTGGTTCTAAATTAATATTAGGTGATAATAAATGGGAAAACTGAATCAGTTAATATCATATTGTCATGTACCTAAGCTTAGGTTTAGAACTATATGAAAAATTATTATTTTTGTATTTTTCTATCAACATTAGTAATTTCTCAAAGTTTTGTTACATTTTTATGATAATCAAAATTGTAGCAAGTTAATACCACTAAGAACATAAGGTGCAAACAACGTAACAAAAAAAATGTACTATATATTACAAAAAAAAGTCATACAAGCTCATTTGACATTATCTAATCAAATATTATGTAATTTTGATTTATTTGAAACGATAAAACATAATTTTTAAATCGTTTTATACTTAAGTTTAAGTAAATGAGAGTCACATATTCACATTTACCTTAACAAATTATTCTGGGTCACAAAATTAAACTCTTTAGGTATCATGCATTAACTTTATCTATTTTAATTATTAATGATTACATTAATTTACTTACTTACTTATACTTATAAAAAATCAGTAATATAAATGGGTTACAAATTTGTGTGAAATAAAAATAATATTTTCTTAATAGAAGGTTTTTGTTTTTATATTTCATCATTATCAAGATATATTTTTTAGTCTTATACACATAAAGAAGAAGAAGATGAACCTAATATATGATATATTAGAAATCATAATCTACACATCTACACACTACTATTAAGCATTTAGATATTACCTTAATTCTTAAAAAAAGAAGAGCGGAAATGTCGATTTTGCCCTCATTGACTCAACCAATGTATAAACTAAGTTAAATTGAAGATTCAATCAATTTGAAATGGAAAGTATACAATATTTTCTCAAATCTATTTAACTAACCATAAAAAAAGTTCAAACGTCGTCTTAAAATTAAATTTATATTTTTGATTTTCTTTAGATTTTCCTTTTGGATGCACGCATTATTTTTCAAACATATATGTTATTGTTGTGTTAAGTAAAAGGTTATGTATCATCGATTTTAAACATCGGTTTTGTAGTACCATACTAGCTTTGAGTGATGTACGATATGAGTTTTTTTACTACTTATCTGAGTCATATATATATTATATATATTACAATCCGTTGCATAACGCGGAAACTTTACTAGTATTGAATAATTAGGTTTAGGTCTCGTGGAGAGTTAAAACTTCAAAGTATAAAAATCTAATGATGCAATCGGGATATTAGTTTTGTCAAACTCATTCCATTCTACTTCATCTAATATTTATATAATATATATTTTAGAAAAGTATAATTAATCAATTCATTAATATGTGTTTGTAAACTGTATGTAATATATTTAATAATAAAGCTTGCCATATTTTTTTAGCACATAATACTTTTTTGAACATTTTGTGATTTCATTAACGAGCCAGGAACAAAATGCTTGAAGAAATCCATCGTCAAACCCATGGGTGTTCACGATCTGGTCCGGCCGGTTTTTGGTGAAAAATCAATCCAAACCGAAAGTTGACGGTTTGGAAAAATAAAAACCGGACTGGACCGTTTGAGTTGTATAGACTGGACCAGACCGAACAGTGAAAACCGGTTCGGTTTGGCCAGTTTTGCGTTTTTTTTTCATTTTTGCTAAAAGTTAAAATAGAAAAAAAAAACTTACATAAATACGAACGACAACACAAGTTGATAACATCACTAATTCGAATTCGATAATAGTAATCATACTCAATCGTCCACAACGACTTCGAAACACATCAAATTTGAATAAATAATCAAATATACAACAATTTATTAGATGAATAGTCAGTTTATATCTTGTTGTTGAAGTATAAACTACAAACTACTCGATTTATGTGATAAATATATATTTTAATATAAATAAACTAATATATATATATATATATATATATATATATATATATATTTTAGTAAACGGCCCGGTCCGGTTTAAACAGACGGTTTCCTTTAAAAACCGTAAACCGGACCGGTCCGGTTTTGTAATTTTGAAACAGCGAACTGGATCGCCAAGAACCAATCCGGACATGTTAACACGGTTTGGCCAGTTTTTACAATTTTGCCGGTTTTATGAACACCCCTACTCAAACCCACATTGAACATTCTTACAATCTCACGTACTAATTTAAAATCGTTTATCATCTCAATTTTGCGTTCACACACACATAGTAGATACTTGGCGTGTTTAGTTAAGTAAAAATCTCTATATATTTTTGTGTGTGTGTTTTGTAGAAATTTGCGTTTCTTGAAATTTTATGATATTTCAACAAAAAGTATTTAAATGCAAAGGATAAAGTCCTCGTTTTTCCAAATATGAAATATAGAAATCTAAATTCCTTATAAAGTATTTTACTTATTAGGCTTAAATTTTAGTTAATGGGAGATCGGAAATTCTCAAAATACCCTTTTCATTCTAAAAATATATTAACTATAAACATTTATGTAGAATGTCATCAAAAAGGCAATTAAATAAAAATTAAATTTACAACTCTTATAAATCATACTTCTTCCTATAATATCCTTTTATAAACCGATCATATATTAACCCTTATAAATCATTGAGTGTATTCTTTGATCCTTACAGTTTTATAAATCGCAAATTACTAAATGAAAAATAATTGTTAATGCATACTTCGTGTTAGCTATGCTCTTATAAGTGAAATTCAAATAAAATAAATATGTGTCAATTGGGCTACGATGAAAATCATCTAGCCATTGTCATTATTTAGTACAAATATACATTATATTTGTTGTATAGTATTTTATTCAAGATATAACACATGAAACGTGAATACATCGTGAGTCTTCAAAAACTATCAATATAAGGGTGATTGGTTTCTAAGAATATTATTGATCGATGAAGTGAAATACTATACACCCGAATCACGATAAAGTAACTATACACTCTGCAGCATTGTGCGGGTACCCTACTAGTATATAAATCATAGATTCCAATTTTTAAGAAACTTCTCTATAAGTGGCAAGTGGCAACCTGAATACATTTTCTTATTATTTAGTTTTCTTAAAAAATAAAGGAGTTTTCAACTAAATGCTAACGTTAACTTTTTTTTGGATTTTGTGGACGTGGTCGGCCGGTTGTACATTATGGTATGGGGTGGCCGGGTGGGATAATTCATAATTGTAAGATGGACATGAATTTCTTTACTTGTAAAGTTGTATCATTTTTGTCGGCCTCAAGGTGTGAACAATTTTCTATGGTGGAGAAAAATAGGAAGAAAATAATGTAACGTAATACTCCGTACTTACAAAATTTTAGCAACAAGAGATTCAGAGTTCGCACTAGTTAACTAATTAATACTAGCGAAAGCATTAATGTCATAGAAAGTAGTAACGACGTAACAATTTTAAAATACACATTAATACTGATACTTATACTTATAATATACTCCGTAATAAACTCTTTAATCACTTAAAACTTAATTGACCTCAATAAATTTTATTCAGAGTACAACAAATTTATACATTTACATTGACAACTCTTTAGTGTTTTTCCCTTTTTCAGATGTGAACATCACCATGAGTCTAAAAAGTAAAACATGAAGTCCATGTTCAAACTTAGCGTATTGCACATATATACCACTTTTTAGAAAAGTTACTCATGATGTCTTTTTCTTTATAAATGGACCTGGTGGCAAGCTGGTGCTCAACTAGTGACGGATCCAGGATCTTGAGTGACTCGTAATGATGATATTTCAATTTTTCTGAACCCGTAATTAAAAGTGATATTTTTCAACAAAAATTAGACTACATATTGGTAATGGACCCGTAACCAACTGCTACCCCTACTTTCTATATGGCTCCACCGATGTGTCCAACCCAATTTGGTCGATATTTTGGTAGAGGACAAAATATACTCCGTAGTAACTTTAAATGGTCATTTTGACTAACACGATCCTTAATATAGACAAAGATCTAACGTTTTTACTACTGTGTAATAATGTAATATTATAACTAGTTCTGTCAAAATTCATTGCCGGGCCTGTGAGAGAATTTTGCCGGCTCCTGAAATAC
Organism: Pseudognaphalium luteoalbum; assembly: GCA_963422505.1. Taxonomy (NCBI): domain Eukaryota; kingdom Viridiplantae; phylum Streptophyta; class Magnoliopsida; order Asterales; family Asteraceae; genus Pseudognaphalium; species Pseudognaphalium luteoalbum. The sequence continues at coordinate 116,437,719 of OY730196.1, read as the reverse complement.
TTTTTCGAGAGAAGAAGAGATTTGAACAGAAGAAATATAAATTTGTGCTCCTAGTTTTTTTGTGTCATGAGAAACAAGAGAAGTGGGTGGGATGAGAATTATATCATCTTTTCTTTTCAAACTTTTTCTCTAATATTGGAAAGAAGATGGATGAAAGCCACACTAGTTAACAATATCATTTTCTTTTATTTCTTTTCAATTCAAGAACATGAAACATGTAAAATGCCTTTGTTTTCTTTCAAACTCGGGAATGCAATACTTTAAAAAATTATTCTCCCTTATTAGCTTTTCTATCATTTTGCATTCTTTTCTATATTCTTTAATTTTCGTCAAAAACTCGAAAGCATCGGGCAGAAACCAAAAAACATATCAACTTTTATATGCTACATATATTAGTCTCAACTTTAGTATCTATTGACAAAAAATATATAGTTCAATAAAATTTGGGAACGGTTCAAAGGGTAAGGGAAGGGAGGACATGTACTATTTTGCAATTTTGACCAAAATTTGGACGTGCACAAAAAATGGTTAAAAAATATTCAAAAATTTGTTCGATCAGAAATACTTGTTCATATACAATATTCAGTCAAAAATGTTAAAGAACCTAAGATGCATTAACAAATATGCAAGATGTAGTAAACAAATAATACTAATTTTTTAAATTAAATAATTAAACCAAGATTTATAAATATGTAAAAATGGTATAAAAAAAAGAAAAAAAAGCATAAGAGGTAGTAACAATATACAAGATGCCGTAAATAAGTACTAGTAAAAAGCTAAAAACACAAGATGCGATAAACACGTACTAGTAATTTTTCGATTTCCAAAATAAAACCAAGTTGTAGAAACACATAGAAAATGCTAAAAATCATAAATTGTTGTAACAAATAAGACATGCAGTAAACAAGTACTATCACAAATATAGATTAATTGCATTTAAAATGCAGTAGAAAAATTGTAGGATAATACATTATTGGTCCTTATAAAATATATACAAATAGTCCTTCCATTAAATCCTAGAGTATCCTTAATTTATGCAGTTCAACAGTAAAATATATTTCCCCTAATAGCAAATTGATCATCCTATCATATTAATAATGTAACTACTAACTACGGTACAAGATAATTGCTATAACAAAATTTTAACTAAACATAAGTCAGACATATTTATTTATATTTACTTTTGATATAATTTGAAATTAATAATAATATAGCTAAACTTCGATGAAAGTATAATTAAATTGAGCCTTTTAATGTGGAGATATATTCTTTTTTCATAATTACAGTTTATAAGAAGAAATTGAAGAAAACAAATTTGTCGCAAAATATTCATAGAAGGGAGGGTGTTTGGAGGAGCTTATTTGATGTGCTTATTTGCTTATGCTTGTTTCATAAGTTAATAAGCTTCTCTTGAGATGTTTGGGTTTGCTTAATTTAGAGGAGCTTATTGTATTTTTGAACACAAATAAGCTAATAAGCATAAACCAAAATTTTAAAACTTATTTATTTATGCACATAAACAAATAAGCATAAGCAATAAGCTAATGAAATAAACTACCTCAAACACCACGTAATGCATTATTAAATCGAGTTGTCCTTGTCAAGCTAGCTACTAAGGTAGTTCACAATTTTCACCACCTATACGTCAATATTATTAATTGTGGTAATTCATAAAATGTGTGCGGTTGACCCACATTGATATGCGTTTTATTATTATTATATTATTATTATTATTATTATTATTATTATATTATTATTATTATTATTATTAGGGTTTTTTGCCGAAAAATGCATCAATAGTTTAGTTTTTTGCATTTTCATGTATCAACTAAAATTTTTTTAAAAAAATGAACCACTAATTCAAAATTTATCATTTTCGGGTATCGTTACCGGATACCAAAAAAAATGACAACTCATCCGGTTTTGCCTACGTGACAATCCATGTAGATATATATTTTTTCCGAAAAATGAATCACTAGTTCTATTTTTTGCATTTTCGGGTATCAACTAATTTTTTTTCTAATACCCGAAAATGATCAATTTTATATTAGTAGTTCATTTTTAAAGGAAAAAAAATTAGTCAATACACGAAAATGTAGAAAACAGAACTATTGATGCATTTTTCGGAAAAACCCAATCTGATATGTTAATCGGCAACCGTTACAAACGGTAACTAATACCCGAAAATGGTTGATTTTAGATTAGTGCTTCATTTTTTTTAAAAAAAAATAGTTGATACCCGAAAATGCAAAAAATGAAACTATTGATGTATTTTTCGGAAAAAAAACCCTTATTATTATTATTATTATTATTATTATATTATATTATATTATATTACGGTGTATCTTTTTAATAACACGCTTGTAGTATTTCTAGAATGCGTACAGATTTTCCTCTTGGCCCACTTTAGTTTATAATTATAGCACAAGTATATACAATTAATAATATTTCAATTAATTTTGGTTAACTTTTTGGTTTTATGCTATAGAGGTGATTATATAATTGAATGTGGTACAGATTCATTTTTACTAAAGGAATAATAGATAAATATATTATTATACTTCGTATAAATGTTCATGTAAGTTACTAATAATAATTTGTTTAATTGTATTAATGAACTATTTTTATATTTAAATTAGACATGTTTACGTTGAAATATATATATAAGTTAAGTAATATTAATAGATTCATAAGTTGGTGTTAATATTTACAAGCTAGAAACCTACATATCGTCGTTAAATAATTTCAATTATCGAATAAATTAATAATCTAGTAACTTAGTTGAACATTTTCACAAATTCATAAGTTTGTCTATCAACGTGTTATCAAATTAATATTAATATTGCAAAACGGGTAGAACAACTTTAATTGGATGGTCAATGGACAAAAACCGTTTCTATACTTTATTCAACTTTATTACTCTTATTATAGTGGGAGCTCAGTACTGTACATACATACTCCCACTCCTATATATATGTGTGTGGCCAATTCAACCAGTTTATATCACCCATCACCTGATCAAATCAAAACTCGATCGACCCATCTATCATTTTGATCTAAAATTCAATTGATTTATTATGTCTTCTAACAACAAATCTAACGGCTTCCAGACGCATGAGTCGATACCCATCATTGACTACTCTTTACTCACTTCAAACAATGCTGATGAGCGTTCGAAAGCCATCAAAGATCTTGGTAATGCCTGCAAAGACTGGGGTTGTTACATGGTACGTAAACTCAACTTATGAATCAATTAAGTGGTTTTTTTTTACACTTAAGTTTCGTTGATCAATTTTGTGTTTTTTAATTTCTTTGTTAGGTGGTGAATCATGGGATACCGAAGACTTTATCCCAAAAGATATTGGATGCATCGAATGAGTTTTTCGATATGGATAAAGAAGAAAAGGTTGAATTTGCATCTCGTGATCCTATGAATCCTATAGGGTATAGCAACACTTTCAATCCTGCAGAAGAGATGAAGCACTTGGTATCAAGACAGGCTCTTCGGCTCATTGTTAATCCTGTCTTTCATTCTCCTCACAAACCTCAAGGTTTCAGGTACACCGGCCATACGCGTATTAGAAAGATAAGATTAATTGCACGCATGATATGAGAGCTACTTAATTATTGGATTTGGGAATCAAAGAGAACCACTTAATTAAGTTTATATATAATAGTATATGTTTGTTACAATATTTATGTACCCATGGCCCGCCATCTACTGTATTTCCATTTTAATTCGACCACTTGGTTAATTTCTAATTTCTAATTTATATATATGTGGATGATTATTGGTGAAGTGATGTGGCATCGGAGTATGTTGAAAAGACAAAAGTGGTTGGATTGGAGTTGCTAAAAGGCATATCAGAGAGCTTAGGACTTGAAGCATCATACATGCATGAAGAACTGAGTCTGGAGTCAGGGTTTCAGATATTCGCGCTCAACTACTATCCATTTCTCTCGGAAGTTGATCAACAACGAGGCCTGGTGCAGCATGCGGATCATAGCTTCTTGACTTTGCTCTATGAAAATGATGTTCCAGGTCTTGAAGTTCTCTGTAATGGCAAATGGATTCTTATGACCGGTGTTCCAAACGCGTTCTTAGTCGTAAATGGGGATCATCTTGAGGTAATAAAACACGCCTTTTGATCTATTGTTTATTTAATTGAAAAAAAGTTATATAGATTACAGATGGATCTAAGTACGGAGTATTGTGGATGAAATGCAAATTTTATGTCTTGACATACAGATTTTTAGCAATGGATTGTACAAGAGAAAGTTTCATCGAGTAATCATGAAAGACGAACGTACACGAATCTCACTTGTGCGTAGTTTTGGTCCATCAGTTGACACCATTGTTAGCCCATCGTCGAGGCTTGTAGATGAGAATCACCCTCCTGGTTATCTTCCGAAGAAATTCGGTGAATATGTAGTGGATATGATCAAATATGCAATGCAAGGGAAGGATGTCTTTGAGGAACTTCGAGTTCATTAGCGACGGCTAGAACTCGATCAATCATGATTAAACGACAACGAACTACTTATATCCAATAATGTTTTGTTTAATATTTGGAATCTATATTTCATGATGTGTTTGCTTAATTTGTAACGTGGTTTCTTGATTCTATATTGATCCTACGTAAAGACATGTTTTATATGTGTAATAAACGTCCCACGACCAACGTTGGAAAATAATGCTCTGTAATAATTATAAGATATATATATATTTCATAATTCAGCTTCTTTTGTACCGCTTAGAGAAGAAAGATTAACAGAAACAAAACCTAAAATTATATGTGTGGTCCATTTTGAACAAAATTATTATTACAAGTATAATCGTTTATAAACTTTAGACCTTCATAATGAGTTTAGGTGGCTAGTTACATATAAAATAAAATAAAAAAAATTTGGACGTTTCAGATTGATCATTTCATTTATTGATTTCTATAAGCATTTTCATCACTGCATAATGCGGGTTGGCTACTAGTTGACTTAATAAAGACTTTAGCAACAAAGAAAATCAGAGTGAATATGTATATTTTGATTTGGCACTACCGACTAGTTGACTTAATAAAGACTTTAGCAACAAAGAAAATCAGAGTGAATATGTATATTTTGATTTGGCACTACCGATTTTGGCATTAGTTTTGTATTTACGTACTCAGTGAATATCTATCTTTGAATTGAAAGTGAATTGAAACGTTTATATGTGTATGTTGTTAAGTAAGGTTTTAACTTTGAGTGCTAATGATGACTAACTGAAAGAGGATTTTTTTTCTTTTCACGAAGGTTTTGATTAGGCATGAACAAAACCGGGTATTCGCCCAACCCGACCCGACCCGAAACCCGAACCGGGTTTTGGTCAAACCTGGTCAAACCGGGTTTTTTCCGGGTTGGAACCGGGTTTTTGACCAGGTTAAGACTGGTTTTTCGGGGGGTTTTTCCGGTTTTTGATCGGGTTTTCAACCCGACCCTATTTCAACCCGGGTTCAATCCGATTTCGAATTCAAAAAACCGTACCTGATTACGTACCCGTCGGGTACTAAGAAAACCCGAACCGGATAGGGTAAAACCGGGTAGGATCGGGTCGGGTATTCGGGTTTAAAACCGGGTAGGGTATAGAACCCGGTTTTTTTTGTTCAAGACTAGTTTTGATAACGGAAGTCCTTAGTGCTAACATTAAAAGCTTCAGACATATTATAAATAATGTATCATAACCATAACAAACTTTTTGTCCCTCATTAAATTTAATAAAAAATAAAAAATTCTTTCGCTACGAGCCGACGACCCTTTCGCGACTACATGTCCTCGCGCCACATTTTTTATTAAAGAATATCGAAAATTAAATAAATTATCTTTCGCGGTGACCTTTCGCGACGACATGCGTCGCAAATGATTTTTAATAAAAGAAAATCAAAGTCAACGTGGACCTCACGTGTCGTCACGAATAGTTGTCGCAAAAAACATTCAGCTGCACGAGTATAGCGAGAAACTTTTGGCGATGACATGTCGTCACGAAAGATATACTGCGATGACATATTGGTGAAATGGCGACAACTATTGTCCTCGCCAAAAGTCCCAATTCTAGTAGTGAATGTACAAATCCTTTATGCATGTTTGAAATCCTTAATGAAAGCCTTTTAAGAGCTTCTGTTAATGATTTTGAAGGGAAAGATGACGATGGGGTAGTTTAGCCATTTTATGTGATTTAACAGTGCAAAGTAACTATACTTAGTGAAAAGGACTAAAATTGTAAAATTGAACAACTTCCTATGAACAATGCAAAATATAATAATTAAATTACAAAATCAGCAAAAGTGAACAACCACGTGGATGAAAAATGCAATTTACGCTTGATTAAATTTTTTCATGGAATATAACGAGATAAGAATTTATAAGACATTAATACTTATATTTATATTATAAATATTTTTTCTAACCTTCTAAATTTTAGTTGATCTCGATAAATATCACTTTGAATTACAACTAAATTTATATAAGTTTTTAACAATCCTTATGGCTCTATTAACCGTACTCTATTTTACCATACCCTTTTTTCAAATGTGAACATCCTCTCGTCAGTCTAAAACCTAAAGTCTGTGTTCAAACTTAGCTTATTTCACGTGTACCACTTCTAAAAAAAGTTATTCACGACGTCTTTTTCTCTTTAAATGGGCGGGCGGCGAGCTGGTGTGGTGTCCAACCCGATTTGGTCATATCATAAAAATATTCATAGAAGACTAATACATAAAAATCGAGTTGTCCTTGTCAAGCTACTAAGCCTAGATCATAATATTTCACCATCTATATATACGAGTATACAACGTTATTATTATTGTCGTTGTTATTATATTTTTTCTTTCTAATGAAAATGATGTAGCTTTGAGATATTAAACAACCCATGAAATAAAACTATTGGCAACAGGTGACCGAACCTTGTATAAAAATAAAAAAAATCGTAATCTTTCTCAATATTAAATGGGTCGATCCAGATCCATATTCATTGACTTAGTTGGATATTGAATCGGAACATGATCCATTAATTAAAGAGCCATATCCAAGCCTATTTAAATGGATCTTGTGACTCATTTGATTTTGTCAAGATCCGACCCGTCCCGACCTATTGACAGATAAAATTGTGGTACATATTCACTTTTACAAAAGGATATATTATTCTACTTTTGTAAAAATGTTAATGTATGTTATCAGTTTATGAATTTGTTTAATTGAATTAATGAACTATTTTATATCTGAATTAGACATTTATACATTGTAGTTTTTATAATTTAAGTAATATTAATTTGTAAATAGATTCATAAGTTCATTCGTAAATTTAATCTTGGTGCTAATATATACGAGTTAGTAACTCACATGTAGTGATCTAATAATTTCACTAATTCAATCAAACAAATTAATAAAATTCAATTAAACATCATGTGATATCTCTTATATATAATTTAAGATTATTATTATTATTATTATTATTATATTATTATTTTATTTTATTCTATTTTTTGGTACATTGGTGTACCCACGCCACCTACTATATTTCCACTTTAATTCGACAAGTTGTTAGATTTCTAATTATATATGCGCGGATGATTATATTGGTGAAGTGACGTCGCGTCAGAGTATGTTGAAAAGACTAAAGTGGTTGGACTCGAGTTGTTAAAAGGCATATCAGAGAGCTTAGGGCTTGAAGCATCCTATATGAACGAAGAACTAAATTTGGACTCGGGGTTTCAGCTATTTGCGCTCAACTATTGTAACACCTCCAAATTTACTGTTTGGCGGAAGCATAATTTGGGTGTTACTAATCATTAATCAAAGCACACAGATATATAGCAAACGACTCTATATGCGTCGTTTAACAAAATATATTAATTTTAAAATGTTTACAATAGTTGAATCCGTACATAATTCGTGTTCGATTAAATGAGAGATTCCAATACATAAATACTTGTACAAAATATACTAATGCAAGAAAATCTCTATTGTCTGCATGATGACTCGAGCTATAGTAATCCTGAGGGCAGTCCAAGCCTACTGCTGAGTACCTGTGATACATGCTAAAATGGGTCAGCTAACGCTGGTGAGCTCATAGGTTTGAGTATCAAATAATATCGTGTGAACCGCAAGATTTAAGTACTGATTTGCATCCAACAAATAAAGATAGTGATAAAGTATACAGTCATGAGCACATAGTCTGAGCTTAACTCGAGGGGTCAGGATCCACCTTTAAGGACCTGATTGAGGTGCCTCCACGAGTGCCTAATCAACACTCGTCAGAACAAATATTAGTACGTCCGTTTACCCAGTTAGTGCATGCTAACCCGGACGAGGAGGGTCAATCCTATATGATATCATATACTAATATTCACGCTATAATGTATTACCAAACTATGCTGACGGAGGACTTTGAAATGATTAGTTGTGTGAAACTCATGTAGTATATGAAAATGTTTGTACTTGCGTTCACATGTTAAAAATAAGCAATGAATCACACCCCTGAGTAAAAACGGTAAAAGAGGGGCCATGAGACTCACCTGAGTCTTGAAACGTTTAATCAATAAACGTGAGTTGATTAGCCGATTAGTGTTTGTCCGAAGACTCGTAACCTGTGGGTGTCCACGACACGCGATGGTTATAAACATGATTGGGTATCTCAAGGATCACCCTTGTAGTTGTTTGTCCAACTAGAATGTCCAAATTACTACGATTTGGTTGATCTGTTTAAGTATTTGAAAATGCGTACGGCCCGTTGGTGATTGTTTGTAATAATAATCCTATCCTTATCATTATGCTTTCGAGGTGTTATGCTTGAAAACATGTTCCAATGTGTTTTAGGAGTCGCGTCGTATAAAGGTTTGTGGTTATAGAAGTTCGATACTTAGTGTGAAAAAGAGTTGCAACTAGTCTGTTTTTAGCGTCACTTGATGCGACACTTTGGGGTTTAGGCGTCACTTAAGAAGTGACGCATGAAATAGTAAAATCTGAGTAAAGGCGTCACTTAGAGAAGTGGCGCATGATGAGGCGTCACTAAGGTAGTGTCGGGTAAGGGTTCTAGGCGTCATTAGGTGAGTGACGGATGGAATCAAAGTTCAATTATAGGCGACACTTAGGCAAGTGTCGTGAGGAGTGTCGGTAAGTGGTGTTGGGCGTCATTGGACAAGTGACAGATGTAAGTGTCGAGAAAAAGGGGTTTTATGCGGCACTTATACAAGTGACGCAAATTTAGGGTTTTATGCGTCACTTGAAACGGCACTTAAGTGACGCACGAAGTGACGCTATACTGGACAGGCCTATGCGACACTTAGGTCTGTTCGACGGATTTTGAGCCAAAAATGAGTTTTCCGATTTCCGTTTGGTCCGATTCTTTTACCCAACCCTTAGATGGACATTTCAAAGCTAAATAAACAAATTTCAAGTAAAAATTTACAAAATCGAAGAGTTTCGAGATTTGTCGGGAATCTTACAAGTTCATGCGGAGAGATTTCGAAAAGGTGGAAATGTAGATCGTGACTCCGTGAAACTTTTCTTCCAAACGAGCGAGACGATCCGAGTACGTGTGGTGGTGTTATTTTGATGATTTAATGGTGGTGGTGGTTTTGGTGTTTGTAGAGAGAAAAAGAGGGAAGGTGAGAGAGTGAGATGAAAGAAATGAGAAAAAGAAGATGGTGAGGGTAGTGATATGGGGCCCGGCCCACTTGGGCCCCACCCAAGTGTGGCTGGTTCTCATTTTAACTCTCCGTGTTTGCGTTTCGTGTGGTGTTCGTTTTCCCGATCGTTTAAACGTTTAATTGATTTTATACGCGTTTAAATATACGTTTAAAATACGAATATTTTATAAATATTTTGTTTGAAGTATTTTATCAAATATTTAGTAAGTGAATTACAAGGTATAATTTACCCTCGTTTTGATTGTTTGCGCGCTTAATATTTTAATTGGGTAATCCTTGTTTGTACGATACGAATTTGAGTTGAAATATTATCTAAATAATATTTTGGATAAAATAGAGTCATTAAATAGTGTCGTAATATTTAATAAAAGTGTTCACCAACGTTCGTATTAATTGAATCGAATTGCATTCGATTTGAACCTTGTACGATTTAATCAAATCGCATACTTGTATATATTCATCAATATATATTTCGATACATTAATTAGCCTAAAACCGAACTAATTACATGTATTAACAAAGGATTAAACACTAATCACTAGTCCTAATTTGACAGATGTTACAACTATTATCCATATCTCTTGGAGGTTGATCACCAACGAGGGTTGGTGCAACATGCGAATCATAGCTTCTTGACTTTGCTCTATGAAAACGACTTGAAGTTCTTTGTAACGGGGAATAGATTCTTATTACTGGTGTTCCAAACGCCTTCTTAGTTTTAAATGGAATCATCTTGAGGTAATTATATACCTTCCGGCTATTCATTTATTAAAATAAAATTAATAATTAGATTTATTGTTTGTTTTAAAAGACATATAGGTGATCCGTGGATGGGTAAGTACTAAATTTTGTGGATGAAATGATGTACTATCTTATGACGTACTTACGTACAGATATTTAGCAATGGATTATACAAGAGAAAGTTGCATCGAGTAATTATGAAGGACGAACGTACAAGAATCTCACTTGTGGGTGGAATTCAAATGAGAATAGGAATTTGTGTGAAAATGAGGGAACCAATAATATTATATCATGTGTAGAAAGAGAATGTTCCACATGTACAAACCCATTTTACCTTCAACATCAATTATCTCACAAACGAAAAATCAAAAAATCATGAAAATTGCACCATTAAATTCGGCGTTTTTTCTTCTTCGATTTGCCGTCCATCAAGGCATACTTTCAACGAGATTTTTTTCCCCATTTTTTTGGTGAGTTTCACATTACTAACATATGTGTTAAAGTGTTGTGTTTAGGGTTTAGGGTTTAGGGTTTGAGGTTTCTCCCGAAACCCCAAACCCTAAACGCTTTATAAAACTCTAAACCCTAAATCATATTAAACCCTAAACCTTTAACCCTACTAAACCCTAAACACTACTAAACCATAAACCCTGCTAAACCCTAACCCTAACCCTAAACTCTAACCTTAACCCCAAATTAAATGTATAACCAATCACTAACATATGTATTACTAATTTGTAAGACCCACCAAAAAATGGAAGAAAAAATAGTTATCGAAAGTATGGCTTGAGGGACGGCAAATCGAAGAGGAGAAAACGCTGAATTTTATGGTGCAATTTTCATGATTTTTCGACTTACCGTTTGTGAGATATTTAATTTTTAAAAATATGGAGTAGAGAGAATAAAGTGACACATGGCAGAAATCTGTGGATTCCCTCATTCTCACTCAAAGTTGGTGTACTCATTTAAACCTTACCCTCTCACTTGTGCGTAGTTTTGGTCCATCTGTTGACACCATCCTTAGCCCATCGTCGAGGCTTGTTGATGAGAAGTGCCCTCCTGGTTATCTTCGGAAGAATTTGGTGAATATCTTCAGGATATGCTTAAATTTGCAATGCAAGGAAAGGATGCCTTTGAGGAACTTCGAGTTCATTAGTGACACTAAAACTCGGGTACCGTTGCTAAACAGCAACTAACTATTAATATCACATTATATGTATAACGTGGTTCTTGAATCTATATTTCATAATGTGTTTGCTTAATATGTAACCTGGTTTCTTGATTCTGTATGTAGTAAAATAAACGTCCCAGGATGAACTTTGGAAAATATATACGATATCATCGGCTTGTTTCTTACCGTTTAATAGATTAACAATTACTAATCCCAAAAATACCTGTTTGGTCCATTTTAAACATAATTGCTCATTCGACCTTTAAATTACCCACTGGGGACATACCGTCGATACCGATATCTAATAAACTGCATTTGAGCTTGAAAATCAATGGTCGATTATTAGGTGGTGTTTATGAAGTCATTTACAGGAATATTTACATTTACAAGCCAATATAATGACAGAAAAATTTACATAATCTACAAGAGTGACCATTAGAGACAGAAAAATCTCATTTTCTGGAGCACTCTCAAAGATTATAATTACATTTACAATTATATATATACGATACAATTATGTCACAAAGGGAAAAAATCACCTCACATCTCCGATAAAAGGTTGCTAATCTTCCGTAGCTCTTTTAGAGCTGCCATGGCATTTGTTGACACGTTCTCTACGGGTTCTGTTTGAGTTTTTTCTTGTTGGAAACTAGATTCAATCACCTGGATTACAGCAGAAATCAAACAGGAAACCAACTTAGAAAAAACATCCAACAAAGAAACAATATTGACCTTCATATGAAGTAATTTCAAGTTTCCAGCCAATTAACTAATAATTCAGTTGAGCGGGTTATCTTTTGTCTCTTACAGGCCACACGGGTAATATAAAAGCTAAAATATCAATAAACATATTGATTAACGCATAAAACCTCCCTAATCATTCTACTCAAATAATAAAACTATTATTAAAAGAATACAGATTTTGTAATCATATGTTTGAAATGTAGTGATTATTACTCCGTGGAAGATTTAGAGATGAACATTTTTGTGTCAATCTGCCTGGCCTGACCTGACCCGTACTAGCATACTACCCATTTTGAGTTGAACACATTTAGACCTATTACCCAACCCGCACATCCCACCCACTTAGCTACTATTGACCTGCTTAATGTTTTCAAAAAAACAATACCTCAATATTTTCAAGCATGGATTCAGCAAGATTTTTCAAAGAACACATCTTGTTCTGATCAACAGCTTCTAGTTTGTTGATGTCATCTGTTGTGAAGTTTGATTGTACTTCATTTTTCTTATTGTATTCAGTGATGGGAGATATAGTAGCGTCGGATGTATACCCACTGTTCTCTGATGAACCCTCAGGTCCAGGTCTTGCAAACATCCATAACCACTGAAACTTTCCCGAAAGTGGTCTTCTGTCTCTCAAGTTATTCACAGAATTTCCCGTACTAATTTCATTCTTCACCTCCTTAAAAGGCATATCCTCAGGGGGATCCGAAACTGGTAAAGGTGAAGCAACTTCTTCAGTAGAGCTGTACAACCCTGATGTCAAGCGCGAGGCCTGGCCATTGCTTTTAACCAAACAATTGGATGCCACACTGCTTCTCTCAGTGTCATTTCTATGTTTATTGTTATTATCATTAGTTTTAGTATTATTATTAGCACAGACTGGCAGGCTCAAAGGGTCAGAGAAAATGGACGAGTTTTCTTCATTACCACCAGTTCCGCTTATAGATGTCTCTTTATAGACATCTTCGCTTACTAATTTCTCATCTTTTCCACTTACTAATTTCTCATCTTTTCCAGAACGAGCTAGATCATCAACCAAATTTCTCCTAACGGGTGATCGGGTTACCTTTGAAAGAAAACTGGCAGATTCTGATCTTGATAAACGCATCTTTACTCTCTCTGACCAACCTTTAATCCGGTTTTGAACTTGTTTATTTAGGCTAGCATGCCTTTTCCCTTCTTCTTCTTTGTTCAAAACCCGCCATTTCTCTTCCCAGTAGCTCTCACGAACCAAACCCCGGGGACTCCCAGGTGTAGTCACATCAGTAGAAAGACTACGACCCCTCGGTTTTCCAGACTCATAATGACCACTGCCATTAACCAGCTCTGGAATCGAGTTAATAGTCTCAGTTGCAAGATTCATCAAAGATTTAGCTTTCTTTATCAATTTTCCAAGATTCACATCCTCGGGAAAGTTCAGCAATCTTTGAAGGCAGGATGTAGCATTCTCAGTGGCAAGAAGAGAAGAACGCAAATAAAGTATCATTGAAACCGCAAGTGCTGAAATAAAGGCTCCCCTTGATGAATTAAGAACCCCACAGGTAACTTCAGATTCATTTTCAGAGCCACCACTAAATCTATTATTATCAAGTGCAAAAATTTCATCCCAAACAACTAAAAGGTCTTCAAGGGCAAACTCTCGTCCAAAAAGAACCCGTAACCAGCGAAGCGAGAAGTACTGTGGTTCGACTCCAAGCTCAACAAGATGAGTGTATAAGGACAAATCCACAATTGAAAGCAAATGGTATAATGCAGATGATGCTTCTATTACAGGTGGTAATCCACTCTGTGGTGAAGGAGAATGTGAGAAAAAACTGGCCATGGCAACTGCACCTCCATCTCCATTCATTAAAGCATCAAACATAGAATATGCATCGTGTTCCATAAACTTTTCAGATAAAACAATTCCCAATTCACCCTCTGCCCCGTAAGCATCACTAAACGAAATTATGGTTTGTATCTTAGGATCCAGTTCATTAAGGTCATTAACCTTCACTTGATCATTTTGAGTTCCAATGTCATCTGGAGAATCTTTTTCCAAATCAGACATGTAAGATGAATCGGTTTCATTAAACGATAACCCATCAAAATTGTCCGTGAAGTAATCATGGTATAGTTTCCGCACTTCAGATAGCTGCTCTAAATCAGCTTGAAGAACATACAGAAGTGGAGCTAGAAGTTCATGCATCCCTATAAAAAGGGGCAACTTATAACTCATTAATATCATGACTGATGACATGAAGTGCATACTATTTCAAACTTAAGAAATAGATTACCTTGCCTATAGCCGTAATTTGGATGCCTAATACACCAAAGTAACAAAATTCGTCTCAACACACCTTGGCACCCAGGTGTCTGGAAGTAGCTACCATGTTCAGGATACAATCGTGACAAGTCCTGGTCAACCATTCTCTCTACCTCGGCTTTCTGAAAAAACCGGCCCCACATACTATCTACATGAATATGATCACACCATCAAGTTCTACTTTATTTTCAGAGCATATGAACGCAATGTCAATGATCTACACATAAACGGTAAGAAACATACCAGGGTTTTGCGACAGTGGATTGTCCATAACAAGATCACGGAGATTGTCTTCATCTTTAGAAATATGATGATTGATTAAAAGCTTCCTCCTTAAAGCAGCATAACTGGAGATACATAATTTTATTTTCATGTAAGATGCTGACTTTAATTAATCATAAATGATGTATCTAAATAATATTAATGAATTTCTAAATCATCAATAAACTTGTAGACTATACAGCTTGGTCTTAAACCCTACTAACATTCAAGCAAAATTAATATAGATCAAGTAAATAGACAATTGTGCCAAACAAAAATCATTACGCCAGAAAACTAGATTAATTTTTAGTTTAGTAAATCTAAACATAATGAGTCCTAATGCCTATAATAGATGGAATAACACATCAATCTTCAATTAAGCACCCAAACTAACTAAATTTTAACACCACCTTGAAATTACAAAACACATGTAGAATAATTCAGTTGGTACCTTCTCCGGGAATTGGCAGTTACACGACGAAAATCTTCGACGGAAGAAGAAGAAGAGGATGGTAAAATCCCTAAATCAATGCGCCATTGAACCCCTCTCAATTGATCACCGAAACGGCGATAACTGCCGGAATCAGGTCTCTCCGGTGACAAATCACCCGACGACGATGCAGATTCCGGTAATGTATTCTTCGCCGGCTCGATCGGAGCCGCAGGTGACATAACTCAATCAAAAGTCACAAAACCCTAGAAATATCAATCAACACATGAAATCCCCAATTCTCATAAATTGTATCCCAATATTTGACAGATTGGAACATCAGTCAACGACGATCTAGCATACAATTACAAATAAAGCTTCCAATGATGGTAAATTTTTGGATTATGAAAAGGTTACGTAGACGTCATTAATTGGTTTGGTTTTGTGAAAATATGGTGATGAAGAACAAAAATGATGACGTCCAGGTGCGATGAAACTCCAAGAACATACAGATTGTGTATCTTCTATCTATTGGCATTGGTGAATGAATTCTATAATTATATTTTTTAACTGAATAAATAAATTTATTTATTTATGTTAGTAATAATAATATTTATATAGCGCAGGAAGGAAAGAAGATGCGAGAGATACAGAAGGATGAAGGGTGAAGTTGGAGCCCTCTTGGCCACTTTTATTTATTTATATTATTTAGTTTAGTATAAATAAAATAAAAATAAGAATAATGATTCGGATATTCCGGAATTCTTTTACTTTTCTTAATTAACACGCTCCTTATTATTTATCTAATAATCATAATTTTTTTGTCCAAAAAGATAAAATAGTAAACCAAAAGATTGAAACAGTGTATACTCTAATTCATATGTAACACCTATTTTTAGTCTTACAACATCGAACTTAGAATATTATATTTTATATTTTACAACATACTACAACATGTTTGATGATGTATAGCTAGAAACATGTGATAAAAAAATAACATCAAAAGTAGTATTAGATATTTTAAAAGCAACCGGAAACACTTCTTTCTAATAAAATTCTTAAATCCAAATTTAATAAAGATTTTATGTCGTGATCAAGAATTCTATTGTTTATTAGTCATCTTGAACATTCAAACATTAAAGAATTTAGGTATTTTCTGAATTAAGAGTTTGGAACCTAAGAATGACAATGATAGATTGTGTATGACTAGTATAGTACCTGCGCTATGCAGCGGAGTATACTTAAAATGTAGAGTTAGAGATTCGATAATGATATATTTGTGTGTAGAGTTAGAGATGGAAAAGGGATGTGGTTAAGATTGATGGTTTACACATTATTAATTAGGAAAGAAAATTAATAAACAAATAAAAATCATAAAAATATGATCTAATCTTGGAAAGGATTTAAGAAATTAGATGCGAGAGAAGGCAATAGGGGTAATTTAGTAATTTTAATTATTTTAAGATTTAAAACTCAACTATCAAAGATATTTTATATGTAGTAATAGATAGAAAGAGTGTAAAATTCATAATTGAATTTTAGTCTAATAAATAAAGACTTCTTTAGACTCGTTTAAATAGGTAGACCGCGATCCACAAACTGACGCATACGACGTAGCCTTCCTAGCCACGTGGATTAACATGTAGTCTTTCTCTTCTTCTAGTTGTCTTTTGATTTTATTCTTTGCCGGCCAAACCTAATGCGCAAACCAAGTGTTATGTTAGTTTAGAATAGAATATCCAAACTCACAACTCATATTTGTAAGTGGGTAATGCAATCGACCCTTAGAGCCCTCGCATAGGTGAGCCCTCGCATGTGTGTTTGTGTATATGTGTTTATATATATATATATATATATATATATATATATATATATATATATATAATATGCATATATAATATGATTTGATTCTTAATTACAAGAGAAAGAAAGAATATGTTATAATTGTTGCAAAGTTAATTAAGTCATAATAACTAAATAAAATAATTATTTTATAGCTAAATACGTAAGTACATAACCTCATTTCAAGAATTAATAATGCAAACTCAGACGCGACAATTACAAAACCGATAGTCAGGACTCAGGATTGAGGGACTCAATGACAAATTAATCACACTTTCATTTGTGGGCAATGTTAATATTTATTATATGATGATCTATATATATATATATATATACATATAAATATAAAAACATTTTATATAATAATAATAATATATAATGTAATATGATATGCAAATAATTTAAGAGCAAACTCGGTTTTTTTTTATAGCCTGAAACAGATTACAGTCTTACAGATATAACCTTTTTTTTAGCAGACATATAACTAATAAGAAAAAATTGCACAGTTCGTCCATATGGTTTGTCTCAAATAGTACTCGTCGTCCCTTGCAGTTTTTTCTGCACTCGTCATCCCTTTGATTGCTAAATATTGCACCGGTAGTCCCTTCTGCTAACGTCCGTTAGTTTTTCAGTTAAGTCTAAGGGTACAATGATCATTTAAGTACTTTAAGGACTACGAGTGCAATTTTGTAAACCACAGGGACGATCCGTGCAATTTCTCTTAATTTAACTTTAATATTTATTTTTTTCTTATTTTTTACATAATAATATAATATATTTTCTTAATAAGCTTTTCACTTTAATTATATTTTTTATTATTTTATTTTATTTTTGCTACAATTTTTTTATTCTATTCTTGTTACAATATTTTTTTGTATTTGATGATTAAATTGATCAACTTAAAAAAACTACTGGTTCTTGTAAATTAGGGCATTTACAGAAAATAGAATAAAAATTATTTAAGTTGATCATTTTAATTAGGCTTGTAAACGAACCGAAATATTTGCGTTTATTCAATATGGTTTTATCGAACAAGTGAACGAACTTGAACGGATATGTTTCTCAACATAAACGAACATTCACAAATGAATATATGAGTTGGTTCTTATTGAGACTATCTATAATCAGAGACTATCTATAGCCCATGCTCAAAGCCCAATAATTCGGCCCAATAACGGTTAAAGAAATACTATTGCGTAATTGCTGGCTTGCTGCTTTTGTAGTTCACTTTTAACTTTTTAAGCCTTCCAAATCCAAAGACAAAATCGACACGAAATTATTTGATCATCTAATTTTTTACCCTCTTATTTTTCATTGTTAATTAATTTTAATAACGATAGCAGATTAGTATCGTACTCATGAACTCATATATAAAAATATTTTTTGTAAAATGAAAAAGAAATTATATTCGACATCAAGAAAAGGAAATAAACTCATATCAGTATAGAAGAGAAGGTGCGGGCATGAGGCTGATCAAACTATATTGTAGAACCAGTGACTATAAAAGAGTTTATTGTTTCAAAGTGTATTATGTTTTGCATATTTTACTATAGTGTATACTCTTTTATTTATTAAATTGACGAAAATGGAAACTTTTTCTTTAAGTATTATCAAAAAGAAAAATATACATACAATGGAATGAATTGGCAATTTCAATACACACAATAGAAGTTTTGAAAATACATTATATACAATAGTAATCGTACGTAAAGATAAAATATAATACATTTTGAAATAATAATTTCATTTTAAAAGATGTCCGTTATATGACATTATTCCAAAACATAACGAAGTTTATCCGTTCCTGGTTAATATGAAACCAAAAAAAAAAGTAAAGTCATATTCCCGTTAAAATACAATATGGTATCATGATGAAAGCAAAGAGAAATTATTTTGAAAGCAAAGTTCATCAAAACCAAATCATTTCGGCATATTTTATCTATTATGATATGATATTATTATTTTTCTAATTTGTTCACGGTATCAAGTCAAAGTCCTGTAAGAACAATCGACATGGTCAAACAATCACTTTATATGCAATTAAAATTTAAGTCATTTACATGGCGTGCAAAGTATTGCATATAGTACTAATATTGCTAGTAATTTTCGTTTTTATAAATAAATTATATATAAACAAGTAAAAAATATTGTGAACGATGGATTTATGCATCAAATCTATATATATATATATATATATATATATATATATATATATTATGGGGGATTGCGCTGACGTCATTCAGCTGCATCTCCCCAATCGTTAGCTGAGTTTTCTTCAACGTGGCTAAATATGGTGCATTTGTCGACGTGTCAGCATTTGGTGAATGGTTTGGTGCGAATATGGTGACCATGCATAGCTTCTCATTCCTTATAACAAGACAAGTAATAACAAGACAGGTATACTGCATGTATTTCTCAAACAAATTCGATGAACACATATGTCCACTACATCAAGACAAAATGCAAAGCACATTCCATGCAAAGCACATTCTAGCAAACAAAATGCACGTAATGAATCGTTTACATTATTATTATTTTAAAGAAAAAAACTATGTTTGAAAGAAAAACAGGTGAGTACTCTTTTGTTATTTACTATGCACTATACATGAATAAGTTCTCCATTCTTACACTTAATTGCCTCCATACACAGCCTATCACAAACACTCTCTTAAAAAGTATCTTCAAACAAACATCACACGCTATTTATTTTACTGCTTCTTCTCCACCGCCCCATTTAATTGGTTTGTTGCACCCCAAAAGTATGCATAATTCATCTTTCATCTTAATCTGGTATTCAATTCCATCTTCTCATTATCCTTCTCTAGCATCCTGTACTCTTAAAATTGTCTTTACAATAAGTTGTGTTCTTGGTTGGGTTTTTCTTTCAGATTAAAAATTGAGGTATTAATGAGCAATGATGATGGTGAATCATTACAAGGATGAAGATGACGGTGAAATTAACCATTTTGATTTTTGAAATTTCAAGGTGAGTACACAGTTGTATTGCAGGTGCTTTTATACTTTATTTGCTACAAACTATCATATATATATATATATATATATATATATATATATTCTTTTAGGTTTTAAATTGGTATTTTTCAGCTCAGTTTTGTGTTTATATTTGGGACATATATCACTTTTTTCCCATCTAATTGAAATTTTTGTTTATTTGATTTTGAAAGTTTCAAACATGGATTTGAAGATTATTGGTTTCAATTTGTAAGTTTAACATAATTCATCTCATTTTTCAATTTTGATTTTTTTATCTAGATAAAAGTCCTAAATTGCAGGGTTATTCTCTGTTTCTGGCTATTGCATATGAAGTTTTTCTTTATCTCAAACTCTCTATTTGACTCATTTTGTTAGTAAATCGTGGTGATTGGATGATTTCAGGTTTGGATGTTCAACAATAAGCTTCAAGTTTTCCTTTCTTTTTTTAATTGTTTGAATTTATGTTCATATAGAGATCATTATTAAGCTTCCACTAATTATTCATGTTTCTTTATTTTGTAGTTCATAGTGCTTGCTTGATTGCTTTTTTTTTTTTTTTTTTTTTGATTTTCTTTCTTTTGTAAGATGACGTGTTTCAATGTAGTGAAAGAAATTACCACAAAGTTTTAATTTTTATAAATTGTATCCATAATCTAAACCGAGGCATTAGTGTGCCTGTAAATGCATGAGTTTCATTTTTGATTTCAAAATCGATGGTTGGAATAAAGTACATGTAGTTCACATATATTCACAAGAAAACCACATGCATTCGGCAAGCAAAACCACCTGCATGCCTTAATTATATTTCTCTTTTATTTATTGGTTTTATTAATTGATGATTGATTTACAAAACGGTTGGTACGACTTTCTGCATGTATGAATATATATACTCACAAATATAGATTGCTTTTTTTTTATTTCCTGCATCTATATATATATATATATATTATACGGGGATTAGGCTGACGTCATTCATCAGCCATCCCCCTATCGTGAGTTGGTTCTTTGATGACGTGTTTCAATATGGTGAAAGGATTTATGTTATTTTTTTGAATAATTTTTACTCTTCTACGATCCAACTTATTATTTATGCATGCAATTTGGTTGGTTTTCAGATGAATGATTTAATTGCATGCATTTTCATTTGTCTTGCGTGTTAGGTTGGTTTTTAATTTTCTTTTAAGCTGGTCATACATGCAAACGTATTGACATCCCCCATTTACGTCTTTTAGTGTGTGTCTTATATGTTCACCTTATATTAGGGATGATCACGGTTTGGTTGAAACCGACTAAACCAGCTGAATCGGAGTGATTTGGTTGGTTTGGGTGGTTCGAATATTAAAAAATAGGTCAGCGGTTTTTCTTTAGCGTAAACCGTTTATATGGTTTGGTTTGCGGTTTAAGGGGCTAAACCGGCCGTTTAAACCAAACCGGACCGTTATTGCGTGTGTATATATATATATATATATATATATATATATATATATATATATATATATATATATAACATACTTTTTTATATATGTGTATGTTATATTATATAAATAGAATATATACATTTTATGATTTATATCATGAATTAATTACAGAAATATAGTACTCTGTATGCACTTTGTGGTATGATTTTTGGTGTTGCTAGACTTGTAATAGCACATTGGTCTTTTAGGTATTATGTCTTGTTGGTTTACTATTAGTCCTTTTCTCGTATGAACTTCGTAGTCTGTTGGTTTGTGTCAAGGTATTGTATGCACATACAGTAACATTTAATTTCAAATGTTTGTTTTGATTGTTAAGTACTTAACTACAATTAAGTACCATTTACATAGAGCTTAATAATGTGACTTAATATCATATTGTACTTAAATGGTTTAAACCGTAAAACCAACCAAACCAAACCGTTTAATTAGTTTGGTTTGACACAATTATTTGGTCGGTTTGGTATGAAAAAATGTCAAACCGTTAATACTGGTTTGGCCCAGATTTTGAGTAAAAACCGGCCAAACCGGACCATGATCATCCCTACCTTATATATATAAGAAGGTTTGTGTAGGGTTTTTTTATTTCTATTATCTTTGTCTTCCTTAAAAGCCATACATATTCCAATCCACATTGTCCTTTAGTCATTGTCAGTTGGTTCCAATCCAAAAAGTCTTACATATTCCAATCGAAACGTACATGAAAGTTAACTTGCACATTACCTCCTACTCGTGTAAACCTTTTCAATGCTTGCTATAAAGATATTAACGGTTGTTGTTCACATTGCACATTCATCCACTCACACATTTTCACCTTGCTAAATGGAAGGTGAAAATTTGAATTTCATATCGGATATTGACACTTTCAGGGATTCATGGAAGCTAAAGTTTGTTATATTTAAAATGGATATGAATTCATCTTCCTTCTTTCATTTAGTTCACCACTGTCTTTTTTAAAAAAATTGTATATGAATTGGTCTTCCTTATTTTATTTGGATGTTTTGGTTAGCAAGAATTAATCCCCGTTTTTTTAGTTTTGGTTGACGCTTTAATTTTAAATGATTTACATTTTATAGTTCTGTGATCAAGAGAAAGTTGCAGGCTCATTTCACCATCCACATGCATAGTGCAAATATGCATTCTTTTGTCTTTTATTAATTGGAAGTATGCATGTTTGCTTGTGGATTTAAAATTAATAAAACAATTGAAGTATGCATATCCTTTATTTAATTGGAAGTATGCATGTTTGCATGGTAATGATGGCTAGGCATGCAAATGTAGTTGGAGGTGAGAAAAAGGTGGGAGGATGTACGACTCAGGGTAAAAACTATTGTTTAACTCAGAAGTAAATTTACAAATATAATTGGGAGACATTGTTCAAGAATCAAGGGAAATTAAGTTCATTAATTTTACTAAGAAAGTTTCGACGAGAATCACATATTTGTATCTAAAATATTTTGATGGTATAACCATATGTAATCAATACACTAAATGACTTTATCTTAATGCACATGTTGATAACCAGTTAACAAGCAATAATTTGTTAAAACTTTCGATACGGCACTAAATATTCGATGCAAAATGTGATATTCCTAATTGATTAAACTAATAAATAAAGTTCAAGCAGAATATGCAAATAAGAAATTTTTAATATTATTCTTTATTAAACCCGTGTAATCACTAGGTCACTAAGCTAGTTATATTAAAAACATGTGCTATTTTAATTTTTATTATACAACTACTTGAGTGATTAGAAACAAGTAAAGTAACCATAAATAATTTTGTAAGTTAAAATTTTCAATGATCATCGTCAACATCTCGACGTATGAAAAACCGATAAATGATCATGTAAATCGCATAACTCGCGATTAAAGAAACATGGGGACAAAGATTAAACCTTTGACCTCTACCTTTATGTTGCATATTCCCTACAACCAAACTACCATCGCGAGTAATATATCTCCACATATGTGTATGCATAATTTGGGTGAGCTTGCTCATTCATATATATACAAAATCCCGTGAAGCTATGAATTGTCTTATTATCGTTATCAATGAAAATGAATTGACATTTGTCAAATGTCATAAACCATGTTATGGATACATGAACCACATACAAAAGTAAATTGCAAGTTAAAAAATTGTTACTACTTGGTTGTGATGAATTCAAAATAGTCTGTATTATTTTACACATTTATATTATCTAGCGTTAGATTTGTACATCATCAAATTTTATTAGTACACAACTATTGTTAGAGTATTTAGAATAAATAAATAAGACCGAAAGAATCTCAACTAAATGAAAAACGATTACAAAACACAAAACCTTGCTCGATCCTTAATACGTCATCAAAACGTATCTTCTTTGAGGAAATACAATCCCAATCTACAACCTTACAGCTTATTATCGTCACTATATAATTGGTAACCAATTTTTTCACTTTGTCCCGGCTTACACCAAATCGCAAACAAAGGTAGCAATCTCGACCCATTGTTCGTTTGCTATTTTACAAAGTCGCGTGATGATAAATGAAAAACATGGTAACGATCGTAAATGTACACTTTATATGTAATAATAGGAGGTTGAATTTTTATCTTTATAGGTCTTTACTTGATCAAGTTTGGACCTGCATGAGATAAAAATATTATATTCGAATAAATTTGGGAATATCGAAAGATACAAGCAATAAACATGAAAATGGAAAGGAAAAAATAATTTGGGTTGCCATCACGGGGATGCGATATAATAATATGCCCACATGCTATTGTTTAAGTAGCGACACTTTTTGTGGTACCCCACCCCAAATGTGTGGTATAATATGAGGAGTGGTTGACCTTTTACTCGATGTTTAGTTCGATGTTCACTTGAATATTGAAATTTAATACGGTTACAAATTTGAGAGGTTGTTCAGTGTTTAACTTGAAGTTCAAACGAGTCCATAAAAATAGTTTGGAACCAATCAGAAAAAAAGGAAAAGAAAAAATCATTGCTTCGGCGTTTAATTTAGCAAGGTGAGATTGAATGCCGATCCGATATGGTGAACGTCGAAAACCGACGTTCAAGTTGATGAACGTTGTCTTTTTGACAGCCCACTCCCTTTGCTCTAAACCAACCAAAACGGGTCAATTTTTACACTTAATTTTCAATATATATAGCAGTATGTGCATCAGTATCACTTTGTTAGACTTCCATGTTAACAATAAAGGCGACTTAAAACTAGGGACCACAATTCCTAACACCACCCAGTTAACAAGTTAGAGTTGATCAGGCAATATGATGACAGGGTCAGGTCATAAACAGGTTGACTGGGCTAACCCGTTATATTAACGGGTCGGTGGGGTTGATCTTATTAGCAATCCTTGTAAGAGTAGTATAAAAAATGATGATTAAAAAGTATAGCTTCGATCTTATATAACCCATCCGTCCCAAAATTATAGTTTTATAAAAGTGAGATCATAACACCTTTCAACCAATCAAATAGAAGCTTCACCCATTAAAGTCTCATCCTATCGGTTGAAATGAAAAGTGGACAATTATTTTGAGACGCCCCAACAATAAAAAATGGACTTTAATTTTGGGATGAAGGAAGTAACAGCTTACTAGTAGTTTCTATTGTTAATCATACGAAATGACTCAATTGTTGCTAATTCGTCTAATAATTTCGCCCGGTTCAACTTTTTCAATCAACCAATCTGAACCGTTCATAGTGTATGTTTTTAACTTTTTATAATGAAGAAAAAGAAAAATACATTTATTCGTTATGGGTTATAAATTGGTTCATAGTTTCCTCCTAATTTTCTACTAGATTTTTAATTTCTTTAAAATAAAAAATAATAATTATAAAAGGGTTTTACACCCGTGAACTTCATAAATCACATAAAGTGAGGTGTATTAATAACATAGCACACAATAGTAGTTGTGGTTGTTGGTGATAATTTGGTTTTAATTAAGATTCAAAGCATCAAACACTTCAAAGTTTAAATGCGCGTGAAATAATAGACCACACATTGATTAAATATTACGGAGTATTAAATTAGATAATTAAGTGTAAAATAGGAATTAATAATCTATGTTAGGAAGACAACATATTAATATTAATGAATACTAAAACCTAAACCACTTTTGTAAACATCATCGAACATGACATTCTTTTTTTGAAACATGAAGTGTAATTATATATTCCATTACATTATATTTTATTTATTAAATAAAACATGCATGCATTAAAATAAAGAAAATTCAAGAAAAACATAATCAAAACAAAATGTAGCGAGTCACCAAAACATCCCGAATCCGATTACCAAGAAATTGGAATCCTACATCACTCACTTGAATACTCCATCCTTTTATCTCATTTCCTGTTCTTTTTCTTTAACCCATGCTCAAACTTGCATTAATAAACAAAACAAACCAAATCACATACTCTATCTGTCTTATTACAAATGTTCACTATTGACTTTTGAAAGTCTTTATTTTACAATTTTAACTATAATTTTTTTTTTGTGTTATATAATATTTGATGCAAAATATATGAATGAATTTGATTTTAAAAGTATTTTCAATGATATAATTTTCATCAAGTATTATATAACAAAAATAAAAATATTTAAGGTCAAAGTTGAAAAATAAAGATTTCAAAAAGTCAATAGTGGACATTTGTAATGGGACGGAGGGAGTATCACATATGAAATATAAAAAGTAATTCTAATTTTAAATACACATAATAGTATAAGGGGCTGTTTACTTTCCACTTAATAGTCTGTTTTCAAACACCTCTTAATCCAGACAGATAAATTGATGTTTCTTTTTCACTTAATCTGAAAGGAATGTTTGTTTCTGAAATAGGAAGAAAAATGAAGTCCTTACCAAAAAGAGGCACTTAATGATAAACATACATTTTTTTCAACATTTTTTCTCCAATAGAATTTGAACACGTCATTTTTTATTCAAACTTTATATCATTTAAGCTCATTATTTTATAAACAGACAGACATCACAAAAATTACATTTATATAAACAACACTTGTTATAAACAGACATGTTTATTCAGACAGACATCACATATAAACAACACTTAATAGGGAAAAAAGTAAACAGCCCCAAAGTCTAAATCTCTACCGAACTATACAGCTTTGACATACAAATTTCATTTATTATATCATCGTATATTCACTAATCATTTTAACACGTGCATCAATCAAATCTTTAAATCTAGTTTAAATATTTACGTGCATTAAACATTGTTCAAATACAAAATACATAAAATGCTGAAAAACGTAAATTCTATAGGTATCTGAGTGTTTATATATGAAAACATTGATAGGTGAAATATATAAATATCTTTTGAAACTAAAAAGTTATTCCTTTAACGATATCCAAATAACTTATCAACTATTAGGTTGTGTCATGTGTGTTCACATAGGTTCATTATTTGGAGTTACAACAAATATATATTTATTTTATATGTATGTATTCATAGCAATTGTGTGCAAGTAATTTATATTTTTCAAGAAAAAAATACATTTATATATTTATATCTTATCTTAGATATAATTAAACCAAAATATCATGGAGCAATATAGGTCATTCGATGAGATTTTTCAATTTGATTCTACAATCGAGATTTAATCAAAATAATTACACATTTCCCCCTTAAATATTAAATCTTATTCAATATAAATCTTTTTTTATTATTATTATAATTTTTTATTTTGTAACCCATATATATGATTTATTATTATTTACGTTTTTCCTCGTACTGATCAATAAATTCACAAATATCTCAACATCTTTCAAAAAATTTTTTTTGTTAAACTCAAAAATCGAGTGTAATTGAATATTTTTCGTTAAAAAATAACCGGCTGTTCAGTATCCTAAAAGTTCGAAAAAATGGAAGTTATGACGACGTGGGTTCTTAAAGCTATACATATACAAATTATACACTTTACACTTAACACATTAACATGTATACTAACTTATTTAATTGCAAAAGGTAAAAAAAAAAATAAATGTAAGACAATTTCAATAATAAAAAGAAAATAATAAAAAAATTAAAGCAAATATTTTGTGTAACCTGAGTAGCATCCAAAGTTGCAAGTCGATGATATACTATTATCCAAAAAAATGTCTCAATAAATACATCTCCGATTATAAATGTGTTCAATCACCAATTCAATCAAGTATCCACCATCTTTGCAATCTTGTCTGGCGCCTTCCCAAAAAGTGAACAACCCTAACTACCTCTCTCGCTTTACTCTTCCCCTTAATTATACCCACATTTGCAAAACTAGGCACTTTCTTGTTGAATCTTAACTTTAGTTATTACCATAACAGATCATTATAGAGTAATGTAGCACTTTATTACACTGTTCTTGACATTGGGAATCAACTTCTATTTGTTGTGTGTTCATCAAGGTACATTATTAAAGATGGTGTTAGGGTTTTGATTCTTTACTTGGATCAGTGTAGGTAAAGTTGTTAACTTTATAATTTGGGTTTAATTTAAATGATGTTATCTGCACTGGGTTTTGATTATTAAGAGGAAAAGTGAAGTTTAAAATAATCTTTATATGATTCATATCTTGGTCCTCAATATGTTTGTATGAAGTATATATATAAACATGTGTGTGGGTGTTTACATGTTTGCGAATATTTTATGCAGGTTGATCACATGGGTTATCAGATGCAAATGAAAGAGACAGTTTCAGATTAAATCAAACTGGTACATTATCTTAATAAGTAAATATCTTTCCCTCTCTGATTTTTTGGTTGATTTTACAATTATTAGTATGCCTGTAAATAAGTGTAATCTTTTTATTTTTTTATTTTTTGTACATACTAATTCACATCATTGCAAAAAATTTAAGCTACTTAAAGTAAAAGTAGCAATGAAGTTCATTCGTGTGGTTAAATTCGATTTTATTTGTTTTTGTTGTGGCTCTAATTTAAGTTCATGATGTTGTTTAAAGTTTTAGGAGATTCATTGAAGATGAAGACAGTGGAGTGTCTGTTTACCATTATAGTCATATTTGGTTTTTTGGTTATTGTCGAATCAGAGATTTATATTGTAACAATTGAAGGAGAGCCCGTGACAAGTTATAGAGGTGGTGTGAGTGGTTTTGAAGCCACTGCTGTTGAATTCAATGAAAAGCTTGATGTCACTAGGTTTGTGTTCTTGGAACCATTTTGATAATACTAGATATGACCAATGAAACTCATGACAGGTGCTATCATAAGTTGACTAAAACATTAGTTGTTATAGTGTTATAATATTCATACAATTTAAAATTTGTGATTTTCTAATCCGTTGTAATTACTTGGCCTTCACTCAGTGATCCAGTTACATCGTACTCTCGTCACCTTGAACTCAAGCACGACACTCTTCTTGAAACCTTGTTTGATCAAGGAACTTACAAGAAACTCTACAGTTACAAGCATCTTATCAATGGTTTCGCAGTTGACGTTTCTCCTGAACAGGTCAAAACCTTGACCATTTTATATTAGCATGGAGTTATTAACCTTTTGAATCTCCATATGTGGTTTATTGTTGCAAATTAACTATATTGTGAAAATGCAAAAGAATTCACTCCAGTTTGAACTATGAACGAATAAGCCTTATGATATGTTGTGGACAAATTAGTAAAACTGCGAATGAGAAAAACAACTATCATACTTGCTAGATATTGTCCCAAATCACTATTTGCAAACTTTTTTTCCTTTTTGTTTTGCATTTTACAAGGAATGATGGTTTGTCAGCAATGACAGTCAAGTATGACTGGTCATAAAGTCAACCAAGCAACTGAATGATAGAACCCGTCATTCTTGGAACTTTAACTCCAAAATCACTCATTTTTGCAACCTTTTTTATTCTTAATTTTGAATTGCACAAAACTAATGGCCTTGGTACAAATCGGTTGTACCAA
The DNA here is from genome assembly GCA_963422505.1 of Pseudognaphalium luteoalbum. Taxonomy (NCBI): domain Eukaryota; kingdom Viridiplantae; phylum Streptophyta; class Magnoliopsida; order Asterales; family Asteraceae; genus Pseudognaphalium; species Pseudognaphalium luteoalbum. The sequence continues at coordinate 116,408,153 of OY730196.1, read as the reverse complement.
GAATCCATTAATAAATATACTTGGAATCACATTTCCTTAAATGTTCTTAATATATTCGTAGGCAGAAACGCTTAGGCTAGCCAATGGAGTGAAATCAGTGGATAAAGATTGGAAGGTGAGGAAACTTACCACACACACACCACAATTTCTCGGGCTTCCCACTGGAGTATGGCCAACTGGGGGCGGATCTGAGAGAGCCGGGGAGGACATTGTGATTGGATTTATTGATTCGGGTATTTTCCCACATCATCCAAGTTTTGAGAATCGTAATACTCAACCATATGGGCCTCTTCCAAAATACAGAGGAAAATGTGAAGTTGATTCTAATACAAAAAAGAGTTTTTGCAACGGAAAGATTGTTGGAGCACAACATTTTGCAGAAGCTGCAATAGCAGCTGGTGCTTTTAATCCTTCGGTTGATTACCCTTCTCCTACGGATGGCGATGGACATGGAAGGTTAGTAGTGCCAGTACATAAACAATTCTAATTTTGAGTTATACAATATAGGAATAATGCTACCCTTCTGGGTTGACTTTTGAATTTATCTGAATGCTGTAGTTGTAAATGAAACCCGTTTGACCTCACAAGTCAAAGTGTTTAGAATGAGGAACCGTTTGATTTTGAGGAACAGTTTGACTTTGAGGTCAATCATAGTACTTTTGAAGTTCCCGCACATTTTTTTCAAATTTATGCCAATTCGAAGTCATAATGAACCCATTTTATACGTCAAAAGACAGATTAATAATATTGTTTCGCAGCCACACTGCAGCAATTGCAGCCGGAAATAATGGGATCCCGGTGCGAGTGCATGGATATGAATTTGGAAAAGCAAGCGGAATGGCTCCTCGTGCCAGGTGAAATATCTACGCTCTAACTAGATTTTGCAATTTTGACCCATTACTTATGAATGGGTAGAATTGCTTTAAATTTTTATCTATAACGGGTGAAGCGGGTATAACTTGAATGAGCAAAAAGAAATGGGTCAACTGGATCGAAAGTCGCCCAATATATATCATTAATGTTTATTAAGCCCTTCTAAATCATTTTACATAAGAATTAGACTATGATCAACATCATGTAGTTTTTGCAACCATATTTGACACACTAATTATCTATAAAAGTTTACAATTTGAAAATAAGTGTGTTTAGCAAACCCAACCCGACATGTGACCTTACCCGACACCCGACATATTTTGCCACCTGTAATGAAAACCAGCAAAGTTTTGTCATTTTGTGTGCATTATAAAAATTAAAAAAATGAAGAAAATGTATGAATAGGATTGCCGTGTACAAGGCGCTCTACAGGCTCTTCGGAGGATTTGTTGCTGATGTTGTAGCAGCCATAGAGATGGCGGTTCATGATGGCGTTGACATCTTAAATCTATCAGTAGGGCCTAACAGTCCTCCGGCCACCACGAGAACCACATTTTTAAATCCGTTCGATGCTACTCTTCTCTCGGCTGTAAAAGCTGGCGTTTTTGTTGCACAAGCAGCTGGAAATGGCGGACCTTTTGCCAAATCGTTAGTGTCTTATAGTCCATGGATCGTATCTGTAGCTGCTGCTGTTGATGATCGGCGATATAAAAACCATTTGACACTCGGAAATGGGAAGATCCTTGCGGGAATCGGTCTGTCACGTAAGTTTCATGTTCATTAATCGTGTTGATGCATTTCTAATAAAGTAGATGACTAGATACATAATTTTAATGTACCATATAATGCAGCTTCAACAAGGTTAAATCAGAAGTATACGCTCGTTGCAGCTAATGATGTTGTGTTGGATTCTTCGGTTATGAAGTTTAGTCCAACGGATTGCCAGAGACCCGAAGTTCTGAACAAGAATTTGGTGAAAGGGAACATTCTTCTTTGTGGATATTCATTCAATTTTGTTATGGGTAGTGCATCGGTCAAGAAAGTTGCTGAAACTGCTAAGAGTCTTGGTGCAATCGGCTTTGTTCTTGCTGTTGAAAATGTTTCACCGGGAACCAAATTCGATCCGGTACCTATGGGCATGCCGGGGATTCTCATTTTCGACGTTAGCAAGTCAATGGTATGCAATGCACATCCTCAATTTCATTTCTTATGTTGGATAGAAGTTTTCATTCAATTTTGTAAACTATATGTTAATTTCATCTCACATGTTACACAAGAGTGTCCTTTTTGGTCATATAGGTTTGTAAGTTCAATCCATCAGAATTTGCCAAAATACTCAAATAACTGATTATTATGTTATCATAACTTCAAACAGCAAAAGCATATCCAAACACTATCTCGAGAACTTGTTTTATTACTGCTGATGATTTATTTTACGTGTGTTAACTTTTACATGATTTTAACAAGTTGCTGAATTAGTTGCATGTATGTGTTTATAGGAGCTTATAGACTATTACAAAGCGTCCACTACACGGGACTGGACGGGACGAGTGAAAAGTTTCAAAGCGACAGGAACCATTGGAGACGGTTTGGAGCCTATACTTCACAAATCAGCACCAATAGTCGCATTGTTTTCAGCCCGTGGACCAAATATTAAAGATTACAGCTTTCGTGATGCGGATCTTCTTAAACCTGATATTCTAGCACCTGGTGCTTTAATTTGGGCGTCCTGGTCTCCTAATGGAACCGATGAGGCTAATTACATAGGTAAAATAATAAAACTTGATTTAGTTTCTTTCTTTTCGTGGGTCCCATTCCCATCTTAGAGGGTCTACAGACTTGAAAAAACATGAAAAAGCGAATGAGAAACTAAATGATGATGTTTTGATGGAGCAGGAGAGAACTTTGCCATGATCTCTGGAACGAGCATGGCTGCACCACATATAGCAGGAATAGCAGCTCTTATAAAGCAGAAACATCCTCATTGGAGCCCGGCAGCTATCAAGTCAGCTTTGATGACAACATCAAATACACTGGACCGGGCTGAGAAGCCTATTTTAGCTGAACAATATTCAGGGACGGAAACATTGACGTTTGTCTCGGCAACACCTTTTGATTATGGCAGTGGCCATGTCAATCCCCGAGCTGCTCTGGACCCCGGTCTGGTCTTTGATGCAGGTACATTATGACTTCATGGTCAACCTCATAATATTCAACTCAAAAGTTAAGCTGGAATATTTAGACTTCCATATGAATTTTAACAAACCCAACTATAAGTTTTAAATTTATAATTTCTGACGTGAACACTTGTTGCCTTGTTTGTAGTTTATATGGTAACAAAATCTGTATGATACTTGAAGGGTAGCAACACACGGGTTCTAAAATGTGGTCAATCATTTACCATGGACACTATTCTTCCTGAAATAAAGAATGTAAAACAGTTTGACCTCTTAAGGTCAACCATTTGATCTTTAGTTTCGACTTTTTGAAATATAAATGCAACAAAATGATCTTTTATATTAGCATTTAACATCCTTGATACTTCATGATTTAATCCTAAGTGAAAACGTGTCAGTATCATAATGGGAATGAAATTTGTAATGGGTTTGAGTTATTTCGTCAAAGAGAAACAATTTGACTATTAAGTTCATTGACCCAATCTTTTGTCAAAATCTCAGGTTATGAAGATTATTTAGGATTCTTATGCACTACACCTGGAATCGACTATCATGAGCTACTCAACTACACTCACCATCCATGTAATTACACCCTCGGCCACCCGTACAATCTGAACACACCATCAATTGCAGTCTCCCATCTGGTCAGAACACAAACCATAACACGTACTGTCACAAATGTTGACGAAGAAGAAACATATACAATCACTTCAAAAATGGCACCAGCCATAGCCATCGAAACGAGCCCTCCGTCCATGACTTTAAGACCAGGTGCATCACGTAAATTTACTGTCACTTTGACCGTACGATCAATAACTGGGAGTTATAGTTTTGGTGAGGTTTTGCTGAAGGGAAGCAGAGGGCATAAGGTTCGGATACCAGTCGTGGCCATGGGCTATAAGCGGTAGCTTGGTTCCTGATTTTGTCATGTATTCTTTTGTAACAGTTCTACAAAAATAAAATTCATAGAAAATGATAGGTGTTTATATTATTCGTAAGGGAAGAGATGTAAAGAAAGTAGTAGTAGTATAGGGTGAGAGACTCTTAAATTGTTTTCTGTTGCTACTATAAAGTTTTTGCTAGTTGTTGCCACTGCTAGCTTTGACAAATTGTTGTAATGTATCTTCTTTACTCGAGGAGAAAGGTGAAATATGTGTATCTTTTAGTTTCTTATCATTTATTTATTATTTATTATTCTTAGAAAACAATAGTCATTTTAATTTGGAATTCTGGATTCTTGAAACCCAACATATTTATGTTGGCGGATTATAATTTAGATATAACTATTTTATATCGAACTTAAACCCACCCTTGATATTGGTAATCTTATCTCGCTCACAACCCGCCCAAATGGGAACTTTGTTTTTGACAATTGCTAAAATTAAGATGACTAACTAATGAGAGCAATGTGTTAGGGTAGTCCCAAACTATGAGTAGCCAATAAAGTCCAACTTATTGACATAATCGCATTCTATACCACGCGCGAATGTGTGACTCATAATCAAAATTACCAAATCGATTTGAACCGAATCAAACCAAACCAACAAAATGTCAATACAAATATTTGACTTCGTGTGTGAGTTATAACCATTTAGCTATGTAGTTCACTCATCAATATTTGCTTAATTTAGAATATATAATATATTACATGGTGTTTATGTGCGCACATCATATGCAGATTCACTCAAATCTTACAAGATCACGATTGATCAACTAAGTTGAAGATTTTTATATTTTCCATGTGGTACTAATTACTACAGTAGTAATAATAATTGATGTGAGCTACTTAAGTGGATTTGGTATTAACAGACTTTTCGATATTTGTTATCTAGTTGATGGATTGGTCTCCAAATTAATTAGGTACTTACTCCGATCCGTATTAGATTATAATCTCACTTTCTATTCTAAGTAACAGTACGTTTAAAATAGGTATGAATTGAATTCTCTAAAGTCTAACCTAGGAAGATAGGCGTAATACCTTTAAAACCAACCTACGTTATCGTATGTTTTCTACAATTTGAGTTCTCGAATGAAGCAATTTTTATAAAAAAAAAAATAGGATTTCTATATTTAACATTTTAAACTCGGTTAAATTTATTACAAAAAGTTTAAACATTCTTTCTTATATCAACTTTCCTTATTTAAATTTGATAAGAGTATTTTATTCCTCGTACCTATGAGTTATGAATATATAATTAATTTTGTACAGGGTAATTCTTAAATAAAAATTAAAATAAAAAGGTAGGGTTAACCAATCATTTTCCAAAAAATTTTACACCAAAATAATGTTTTAAATTTGCTCTCCTTTCCGTGTATATATATAGTATATACACATAGACATAACATTTAATGTTGCTCTCGATTACCATCTAATTGTCCCTCTTTCACACATAACAACACAACACAAGACATTATTAAGACAAGCTTCTTCCAAATGGTACGTACACTCTCGATATATCACTCTTTACTCTTTACTCTTTACTACTTGTACCTTTTGTATGCATATATACAACGTTGCACTTTTTGATAATTCTTGATTTTCTAAATAAATGGTAAGTCTGATGATGGTAACATCTGTAACGTTTATGCATTTATCCATAAATGTTTTCTTGATTTTAGCTATCTTTATATATTTAGTTAGTTTTTGTTTTTAGGTGCATTCGAAATATGTTCACTATATTATATTTAAGATATACGAGAGTTGTCATCAAACTATTCACTAATCATTCACTAATGAGTTTTAAGAGAACACCGCACCTAAAAAACTCGTTTGTATATTAATCAAACTCAAATTCTGACATAAGGTTTATAGTTAAGCAACTTGTATGCATATAACGCATATTTTCACTTGATTAATTATAACAGCACAAGGTAAGGAAAAATATGTATAAATAAATAAAATTCTCTCCGTTTCAATTTAATTGTCAATCTTTCATTTTTGAAATGTCCCAAAATAACTTTTCACTTTCAGTTTCAACCAATTAGAAGACATTTAAGTGGAGAAAAATGAAATTTTATTGATCAGTACAGTAATTAATGCACTTTTCTTAAATTGTTCATATTAAAAGTATAACACCCCTCATTCGATATAATAATATTATTTAACTCGGAAGCATGTATTTAAAACCCAATTCTCTGTTGTACATATTATATAATTGTCTACATACTTAATACATAACTGTTAAAGTTATTAAAACCGCATTACGGTGGTACTCAAAACGGGGTATTATAAAATTCTAAACAAGGTTTATTACAAAACCCTATCAGAGTGAGTATAATATCAAACATTTCTTGCATCAAAGCATCCCTTTCTGCCACCCACCTTTATTTTAAACAAAACTTGCAGGAAGTAAAATAAGAGATTAACACAAAGCTAAGTGAATAGATTTATCCCACACAATTCAACTTAGCTTAACTAAGAGTTTACACCAAATAATTGTAAACACACATATTTCAATGAGGATTGGTGGCTCTTGGGTTATCATAATACCCGGGGATTCCCCAAGAACACTTATCGTACATATCCGTATGGCCATTACGGACGAGATTGATAGCTACTGGTTATTATAATCAAACATAGGTTCTACACACAACGAATGAATCAAGACCCTGTGTAATTCACACAATAACCAATTAGCTCAACTAACACGTTGACCTCAATAACACTGATACACATTGGTCCACATATCACGTAGATTAATAATCAATAATTAAGACTAACCAGTCTAACACACATCTACGTTTACTTGTTGCAACCAAATAGTTACAACTAAATCAAATGGTGAGTTCTAAATCCACTCACCGATACCTTTGTCTTCACAAACTCAGAATCCAGGGATCACTTATCTTTTGAAGAATCTGAGAATCAACAATCAAGTATAAGTTAGTAGTCGGAATCATCAATACTTAACTTATATCAATTTATAACACTAGGAACTTAATACAATGAGCATCACAATTACAAGTTCCTAATTAAGTATTAGTAATCTCCACATAGCTATTATATCATATAACAATGCAATTCTATCAAGTGGGAACACATGCTGGACTGGCAAAATGACCTGCCGGTTGGGGTCCAGAACCCGCCGGCTTAAGCCCTTGACCCATCGGTTCATGTATTTTAGCCGCCGGGTACAATGGTTTTTGAGGGAACAGAATCAAGTTGCGTTTTAAACCTTCTAGCAGCAGAGCCTTAGGGTAATTAGCCCGCCGGTCTAGGGTCACAAGCAGCCGGCTTGGGTCTTTGACCCGCCGGTTTGCCAACTCAAACACAGAACCAGACGACTAGCTTATGAAAGCCGTCGGCTTGTTCATCAGGTACAGCAGCATCAGAACATGCAAAACCCTGCATCCTCCAATACGAACCAAACTTATAAAATATCAACATTTCAGCTATCAACACGAATTTTCTCAACTTTACAACACTAAGGAACATCAAGTATCACTAGATAACCTCAATCAACAACAAGGAATCCATCTATCATCCTAAATCCTTAATAACCCATTTAGGTTATATGCCTAAATCAAAATCACATCTCAATAACATGAAAACAACATTTCAATCTATAAAATCAGTCCATAGCAATCACATAACACTAATAGTCATCATATGTTACTCAAGTAATCATTCAATTCATCAATTGCACATTTAACCTAATTGACACATGAGTTCATGAGAATAGCAATTTACTTACAACTTGATAAGGAGATGATGACTATGTTAATACCAGAAATCACAGCTGCAATCGCAATTTCTTGGTTGATGATTTCAAGTTTTGTTGATAGAATTCTTATGTCTAGGTTTTAGAAAGGAAATAACAAAGTTGGGGAAAGTAGAAGAAAAGGAGGTCGGCCTCCCTTTTCTTATTTTTTAAATCGACCCAATACACAGATATTTTATATCCGTCTTAAATCTATTGCCTGGCATTTAAATACTAGATACGAGAAACTTATTTTATTTTACAGTTAGCTAGAGCAATTTAAAACAAGCAATAATTTATTATTCACAATAAGTCCTAAGACCTATATATCTAAGTTTCTCAATAAACAAATAATACCAGATAATTCCTAAAATAGTTAAATAATCAATTAAAATAAGAAATTACCAGACCGACAAGGAGGATGTTACAAAAAGTGAACAATTAAATTGGGAAGAAGGAAGTATATAGAGTAAATTGCATGAATGGTCCATGTGGTTTATACACATTCTCACCGTTAATCCTTATACTTTGTTTGTTGCATGAACAGTCCAAAAACTTAATAGTTGTTGCATAATTAGTTCATCATCCACCTAAAATGACTAGAATACCCTTGGTGGTACTATCTATTTTGCTCGACTAAGATCATCCATAATGCATCAGACTATAAATGGTTTAATACATTTCAACATCATCATCATATCTTTTTATATAAAAACTCTTAATGTTATTATTTCCATGTCATTGTACCTTTTAAACTACTTTTCATATAATTTTTATATCAAACGTTATTTTATAACTCTAATAGATGAGAAAGGTACAAGGTGGGGTCTATCCAAATGGGTTTGGTGATGGTTAGACAAAGACCTTCATTCATCCAACTCATTATGTGTCATTTTCACAATTGGAAGAGAGTTTGAGGTAGTCCAACCCTTTAGGTGGCACCTTTACATTGCAAGTATGGTTAGATTCTATTCTATTGGACTTTCCACCTCATCCCATTGTAGATGGTCTTATATTGGACATTCACATAAGCCCATTGTGGATGGTCCAAGCGTGCAAAAACTTTTGAATTTTCAGATTGTTCACACAACAAACAAAGTATATTAACTAACAATGAGAATATGTGTAAACCACATGGACCGTTCATGCAATTAACTCAAGTATATATTAACATATTATGTCTGACTTCTAAAATATGAAAAGGTCATCCTGCAGTCCCATTGCCCAACTATATTGTTGGACTCGCGGTCCAGCCCAATTCGTTTAACTACCGTTTAGGACCAGACGTGGATGTAAATATGTAAGAAAATGATAAAAAAAAAAGAACTTAAGGCTTTTGATAAGGTATTAAGACATGCTTCAAAAGTTGTACCAAGACTTTAAATAACTTCGTGTCGCTCCTAAATATATGTTGACCATTTTAATTTTAGTTGAATGTACGATTACAATTTTATTAATGAAAGCTCTAAGAGCTTCTTTTAACAAAACTCAAATATGTAATAGCTAACAATTTATTTTATTTTTTATATTTTCTTAGAATTCATGATCGTTGTGTGTTTACAGATTTTTATATATCTAAGAACATTCTTCACAATATAAATATAATTAATAAAGATCCATTCCCTTTTGATAATAATAAAGAAATACTTTAAAGTCTTTTCTCATAACGAAATATCCTTTCAAAAGTCGGACGATCGTGAAGAATATATACACTTTTTTCTTTCATGCGTATATCTTTTGACTAAATATTCAGATACACAAAGAATTTTTGCACTTTTTTTTAGTTATCCGTTGTTTATTTTAATCATCTTTTTCATTTTTTCCCTTATTAATCTCGAGAACAGATATGTTAGAATTGTAAGCTACTACTCCGTAATATCTTTCGTCATAATTGTACATTTAGATATTTATATTTGGACCAAATTACCACAACTCTAAGCTACGTAGTGTTACAGATGGATTCAATGTTTTTAAGTATTATAATTGTTTGTTTTTTTTTTTTAAAAAAAATATATATCCTAAACTTTCTAATTTTGTTAAAAGTCATTTTATGCGTCAACATATGTTTGTTCCGGGAAATATCCCCAACTAAAATGATTACTCCATATATCTATCGAAGGCCGTCTCTGAGTTCTGAGTTTTGCAAACCCCGAACAAAATCTTGAATAGTTACCAAAATAAGACCTTATGATTCCTTTTGTTGTAGCTCTATTAACTTTGAAATAACTAGAATATATATTTCTTCTTATAATTAACAATCGAGTTATATCTACAACTACTTATAAAACATATGATTTTCTCTCTCTCAAATACGACTTTCTCTTAAAAACCCTTAAATTATAACCGACTAAATTATATAACTAATCTGTATCCAATATATAACGACATAATAATTTTTAATCGTTTATACATAAAAATTGTTATAACGTTATATGGAGAATGCTACAACTCTAATAATTTGACTTACAAATTTTTTAAAAAAATCTTCACTTTTCAGTTTTGTTCATGTAGATTACACAATGATATCTCAAATTACTATTTTTCATCTTTTGAATTCAACATGTTAATCCCTTTTCATTTTTAACCTACTATTTAGTGAACTTTGTACGTGTATAAAACAAATTTAATTATGTGATGGATGAACTAATATGTCATCGAAACAAAGATAATTGTCCGCCGTATTACGCGAGTAATCTCCTAGTCTACCATAATGAATGTCCCAGTTCTAGATTTAAATGGGTTGGTAAAAAGTAAATTGTTGATATCTTACTAAGAGTTATTTGATTATCGCATTTTATTGTACATATCATTCATCTAATACAAATAATAAGATATTTTATCATGTTTGATTTTAGACGTATAATTCAAATCAATTTTTCAGTAGACAGTTACATTAAAAAACTTTTGATTTAAAATATATTTATGCTTCATCAGTTCATCGTACGGGTTACCGCCTAGTATATACGTGTGTGTATATATATACACCAACACACGCATTTGAAGGCACCTACGAATCCCTAAACGGTCGATGACCTCGTCACCCTCAAAACCGACATGTATCTATATATTCTATATCTATCTATCTATCTTTATTTAACAAACGACGAAAGCAACGCGTATTTTTGGCGTTTTTTTGTCCAAAAGCCCAAAATCCGTTTTGTATTTACACGGCCTTTTATTTATTTTATTTTATTTATTTTATATCCGTTTGCGTGCCATTGTCAAAGATTCTCCGCCACCATATTCCTTTAAGTTTCAGGTTATATATACTTCGATTTTCACGTTATTATGTACTTATATACCTAACCAATTGTAACTGTAATTCCCGATTTAATCAACACACTTTCAAATATTATCTCTGACGAATTAAAATAAAATATAATGGATATGGTACAGGTTTATGAAGGAGGAAATAAAAATGAAGAAGAAGATGATGATGATGATGAGTTGGTTGCAGTTCTAACGGCGCCGTTATCGTTAGATTTTGAGTCCGTTAACGATTTTAAGTCACCGAATTTGTTACAGCGTGTGTTTAGTTTGTTGAAGAATGTACGGCCTGGATCCGATCTTACTCGATTTACGGTATGTTGTTCACATTATTATCACTACTCTTTATGTTTATATTTAATATTTATACATACATGTATGTATATCAGTATATGTATGTATTGACTTAAGGTTTCATTGTTACTTGATGATTGATTGATTTGATGATAATATAAGATATTGACTTTTGACCTAGATATTATTGCCTTCTCATAGCCTTAAAATTGATATGCATTTATGTTTATTAAGGATGTCAATCAATAGCTGAATTGTTCCTAATTATTTAAAAATTTCAATAGGTAAATTCATAATTGTAGGGGTTTTGCTAACACGTCAAGAGTATTTAATGAACCCGTAATTTCTTTAAATATCAGAATTTGCATTTAATACTCATTAATTTTATCTCATAATTACCTTTTTATGCATATATTAATTACAAATTCTGATATATAAGGAAATTTCGAGTTCATTAATTGCACTTTAACGTGTGCTACGGGGCACACATTAGCAAATTCATAATCTAGTATTATGATTACTTTCGTTAGGGAAGATTAGTCAAATGTGTGTACTTGTAGGCTTGTAGCTCTCTATGATTTCTGGATTTTATGCCAAGAATTAAGTTTAGTAACTAATTTTGTGTAAGAACATGAATATAATGTTCTTTGTTTTCAGTATCTTTTTTGTTATTTTTCACAATAATTTGTTTGATTGATATCAGTTGCCACCAATCTTCAACGTTCCCAAATCACAGCTACAATGTTATGGAGAATCGGTATATAGTGTAGACAACGATATTCTTAGTAGATGTGCCGATGGTGGGAGCCCACTTGAGAGATTTACATCGGTTGTTGCCTGGAGCATATCTACTTTACGGCCTCTAATGTTTGGTGTGGCTCCCTACAATCCCATCCTTGGAGAGACTCACCATGTCTCAAGAGGCAACCTTAATGTGCTACTCGAACAGGTATTTAAGAGCTGGCCCATTCATTTATAACTGGGTTGATTTGAGTTGTCTTTCATCCGAAATGGGTCAAATCGAAATATTACTTAAAAGGAGAACATGGCGAATGGGTCAAATTTATAAACTTAGTAAAAGGCATACAACTTACACAAGTCGAATGAGTCAACAGTTTGTAACTCTATTCAAATCTAATCATAGTGCACACAACCTTGATTCAAAGATTTAAATTATTATTACAATAATCTTGTTAATATAAAGAATCTGTGAAAAAGAACAAAAAGTGTTTATGGGCCAATCATTTATAAGGAATTTGCGTAAATGAACAGAGAGTGTTTACTGGTCAGTGCAACTCAACATGTAATAACATTGGACATGTTTGAACAGTTGCGCAACCCGCTCGACCTGCCCATCTTGCCACCTCCAGTTACAATGCCCCTTGCACCAAGTTGCTTTATTGTTTAGACTGTTAAAACTAAGTGCTTTCACACGTGTTCTTATTTGTACTCTTTCTTAAAGGTTTCGCATCATCCGCCTGTGAGTGCCCTCCATGCTACCAATGAGAAAGACAACATTGAAATGACATGGTGTCAATATGCAATTCCAAAATTCTGTGGTATAATAGGAGCTAGTTTTTTTTTAATGGTAATTGTCTTGATTATACGTAGACATGTAGCAAGGTTTGATCATATAATTATGCTTTCCTTTTATGTCATGTACGCAGGTACCTTCATTGAAACGAAGGTGCTCGGAAAACGACAGCTGAAGCTCTTGAACAAGGGTGAAACTTACGTGATGAACTCTCCGAATCTCGTTATAAAGTTTCTACCGGTGCCTGATGTTGAGTGGTTGGGCAATGTCACAATTCAATGTCACGAAACTGGTCTTGAAGCCCAGTTGTGTTATAAGGGCAGTTCCTTTTTTGGCAAAGGAGGAAATTACAGGTCTATCAGAGGAAAGATTAGTTCATCACCGAGTATGAAGACTATATACGAGATTAATGGTCATTGGGATAGGTAGGTGTCGCTCCATTGCTTTAAAATCCAAAACCATATATACTTAATTACATGGGAAATTAACAAGTATAAATCCTACCCAGGACTGTGACGATTAAGGATGCCAGTAATGGAAAAATGACGGTGATTTATAGGGCGAAGGATGTGATATCGTCACTAAAAACACCTATCGTTAAGGATGAGAAGGTGCTATGTTTTTAAAATTATATAAACAAACTACATATTCGTATCATTACTGACATAAAATATCTCTTTTATGCATGAATTAGGGATTGTGCGGGAGCGAATCCGCTGTGGTATGGGCTAAAGTTAGTGAAGGTATCTTGAATAAGTCATGGGATAAAGCATATGATGCAAAGACAGCCATTGAAGAAAATGAGAGAGAACTGGCAAGAAGTAGGAAGTCAAAAGGTGAAACTTGGATTCCCAAACATTTTGTACTATCTGATTGTAAAGAAACTGGTGAGTGGGAGTGGGAGGTTAAACCGAAAAATACAATGGTACCACCAGCTTCTATCATTGTCCCTCTTTGATAACCTAACTATGTATCATATTCTGATAGTTAGAGTGCAAACGGACGTGTTAGTATATATACATTTTCGTTTGCCTTGTGTATTGTTGTGCATTTAACCGGTTACAGATATAAACTATTAGAACCTGTGAATCAGTTAGTCAAAATTATGGGTAGTAGTAAAAATGGGCTGGCCCCAGTTAAGACCAAGCTAGATTTGATTGGTCGAGCACTTCGGGATCTGCTAGTGCACCTGCTGATCACCATTTGAGAACCATGTGACCAGAAAGTCAGCAGAAGGGAAGGAGGTTATCATACGATGCATGCAATTGCTTTAGGAGTGCGGGAGACCGGGGAATGGGTTGAGTAAAGTCCCCTGGGGCCGGAAAAATCATTAATTTTTTTGTTAGCAAGATATAATTACAACGCTTTTAACTTACTAGAAGTATATAAGCAAAGAAACATTTATATTGATTGTAACCAAAGCATGTTTAAGTACTGTAATAAACAATCATGAAAACTTCTCCTTACTTTACTCATCTATTGTTTCATCTTACAAAAGTTTAGCCATTGCAATGGCTTTTACATCGGACTCTCAAAAATAATTACAAAACATGTAGCCTTAAATAATTGGCCAAAATTCAAAATCAAAATCACTCGAGAACGGTAGTCTCCAAACCTCTCTTCTCACTATTGACTCGTATGAGTCCCAAGTGTTTACCATCACTTGCCCTTAAACTTGAGATGCTGCCAAGTTCAGGCGAGAATCCCTTCGAAAGAGGAAATTTACAACAATGTGAAACTTGGTTGAACTAAACAAGTTGATCCAACCATAAAATCGTTTCAAAAATTCATGAGAACGTGTTTTATGAGCTCAAAACATCGTTTGATTTGTGAAAAGGTCTATCATGCGATCTAGAGTCTCGGGTAAGAACTTCCGTGCGAATAGGTAACATGGTCGGTTGATTCCATTCCACATACAAGGCATGATCATAGTTTCCTTCTGCATTATGTAGAAGATGATTTATACTCTAAGATTTTTTCAGTCCAATTCGAACAATGTGAGAACATACCTTGTCGTGGCTTGTGACGTGGACACTCTCAGTGATCGACTGCAAAACATAACAAAACCGAAGTGCATCAAAGTCCTTTAAAGGTTGTTTTCATCCTCATTCAACATTAAAGGTGGTAATTTCATTCCATTTACTTGCAAATGGGCTGATTTGAGTTTCCATCTATCTCTAATGGGTCAACTGTAATCGGTAAATAAGACCAGCTAACCAAGAAACTGGTCAAACCAGCGAGCAGTTACCCAAAGTCTGCTTTTTATACGTAAAACCTCCTAAAGCATATTTGTTAATGTAATATTGTTATACCATCACAGTTGACACGCATATTTAGCCAGCCCAGACCAACCCAGTCCATTTAAACCCATATTGATCCGTACCCAACAAGCCCAATCAATATAATCATACCGTAATGTTTTTGATTAGTTGTTGTGAGATGTCTTGCTCTCTGTAAGATCTTGGATGCCATTTTCCTTCAGACCAATCAACATGTGTAACTGACCAGTTTGCAATCCCGTTTGGATCAAGCATCTGAACATTCAAACAACAAAGCTGATATAAGTTCTAAGATATCTACTCGAATTTCTTCAGGAGAAAAAATATTTCAAAAAGTTCTCACATGGAAGAAGGTAGGCAAATAATGCTCATCAGCATAGCAATTGCGCCCTTCCATACCAGGCTGCGATACATGAAATATGCATACAAATTATTGAAATGAATTCAATCAACTGATTCTCGATCTGTAAAGATCACTAACAATCAGAGGTCCAACCCATAAACACCTTTTTTCTTGTCTTTTCACAAGTTTTCTAATTCTAAATAACTAATGTGTCAATAATGATTAAAGACAACTACTCCGTATATTGTTACATTTATCGTCTAACATTTTGAAGTAAAAGAAGATATGAGGTCTTATGCCTTTTAATATTCACTTTGGTGACATTCAAACCATTAAACCTTTCCATCTTAGCTCATTTTCAAAAATCTACCCATTAGACCCGTAGGAGAAAGTAGTCCAGTACAGCACAAAATTTCGAACCCATTTACCCATAACCAGCTTACAATTGCCACCTATAAACTAAAGCAGGGAAACATACTTACCCTGCAATAATCCCTGAATTTCGTGTAGTAGAGACTATCGGCCATAACTATGATTGCATGTTGGCGCTTCATCGTGAACCACTGCACAAATTTTACATCAAATTACATACAGTAATTACAAAAGAGCAAAATGTTAGAAAAAGATTTCAATAGACTCAAATCTTTTTACATTGAGCATACACTTGAATGAAAATATTCTTCTAACACGAGAAATTATAGGTTTAGAGTATGATGCCACAAATTGCTTTAAAATATACCTGTGCACCCTTTCTAAAGTGTTTCTTCTCAACTTCAGGCAACATATGCTCCGAGTATCGACCAGTTCCATGTGGACCAGGATCCTCAAAGCTAAAAAATCAGAATTTTGAACGTTATTAAGAAGTCAACAGCTCGACTTCCAAAGTCAAAGTGCAGTTACTTTAAATTTTGGAGTGGAATGACCTACTTTATGACATTTGTACGTACCTGTCAATAAAGCTGAGATTTGTGTACATTAGATAATTGTACACGTAGTCAAAATCACGCAAAGGTACACAACTGAAATACAAAAAAGACATGTTCTTTAAAGCGCAATCAGACACTAAAAAAGTAGAGGTTATTTCTACAGTAATCTAACTTGTATGAATAAAAATATTTAGGACAATTTATGCATTAATATCAAACTTTCGGCAACTAGTGACCCATTCTCTTATAGTTATTGTTTATTGATCCATTAGAGATAAAACCTAACTATATGGATTTGTTCGTATGTAAATGGGTCAAATTTGAAACCTCTACGAGGAAGGATGAGAGATAGTAACCTATCGGAAAGTAATACAAAGTGACGGTTGTCAGGATCTTTAAGTGCATTCGCCAAAAGTCGTTTCTCTGCATCAACCATCGAGATCTTACCCCAATCTACCTACATGATAGTTTCTAGTAATTAGAGACATCAAGTTCATGCTGTTACATTCTTTTTTAGTCAAATAGCAAGGCAACATGGTTTTGGACTTAGACTAAAGTTCCAAGATCATTTTCCTTGATAACGCCCGCTATTGGGCTTACTTGTCATATAGTCAAGAGTAACCCATTTGATCATACAAATACAATAGTTGCATCCGAACAAATAAAGACTATGATATTCTACGAAGAATGTACAGACCTTGCCACTGCGAATTTCACGATTGATAAAGTAAGGGCTAGAATGGACTGGTTTTTCTTTGGAGGCGTGAATATGAACTGAAAATCTACCTTCATGTCCCTAAGAAATACAAAACGAGCACTTGTGAAATGAATCTAAAATGACACAACTTTCGGTTACGTTAACAAAATTTGTCCCAAAGACATACCTCAAAGAATTTCTCCCACAGCTTTTCAAAAGGTAAAGATCCAGGGCTCATAAACATGAAAGCAATCTTGGGATTATCGGTTTCAATTGATGGCATGTTCAAAATATCCTTGATTACAACACGAGAGGTGATCTCATCATCACTAAACTCTCTTGCAGGAGGCGGAAGCCAGCTAGAAAAGGTATTACAACTAGAAGACAAGATGATGTAACATGCACCCGAGTTTTGAAGTGGATAAATGTATGCAAAAACTAAGAAAACACAAACAAATGAAACTAATACAATAATCCAAGTTGGTTTCTTTGATTGAGCACGATGGCGAGGCACAGGCACTTGTGTGTCTTTCATGCCTATACGCCACGCCTGACTTGCTTTCATTTAAAGATAACGCATCACACGTGTATACTCAAAACTATAGAGTATGTACTAATACTGAACCACCACTGACTTCCAAACATCAATTATCCAAACCTACACACAAGAAAATAAAGAACAATAAGAACAAAAGATATTTAATTAGTCATCATCCGATCTATGAATCCTTTTTATCTCTATAATACGCATATAGAATCACAGTTCTTGATTTGTGTAAAACGAGTCATAATATATCCAACATTAATCAAGCCCATTTCACAAGTATGATTGACAGCATTGACTACTCAAGCAATAGAACCAAGGAGGCACAAATTTAGGCTTGTATTCCAACAATTTCACTCTACAATTCATTTCACTAGGATTTATTTCAACTACATAAATACTCTTGTAACCTATCAGAATTGTGAAGTAAAAAAATCTGAACTTTTTCTTTAGAACCAATAATTCAGAATTAAACTAACAAAAGCAAATGATAATTCCCAACAACTAATTAAAAAGATGGAAAGTAAAAACTACCCCTCTCAGTCAACAACTAAATCAAGTTCCTAATTCCGACAATGCATACATGAACACGAAACACTCATGTTTTAACTCCCTACATGTCATACATACACGCAAACCCATATGTATATATAACCAAAATGTAGCACCAATTATTATTATAGTCATTTGAGCAAAACCCCATAATGAAAAAAATCAAAACTTTATACAAATTCACACACAAACTAACCAATATAACATTGCAAGAATTGAATCTGGGTAGTACCCAGAACAAATTCAGGGGATTTGTTAAATTAGTAAAAATAAAATTTTTTGAAAGGGCGTAGTAATACCTGATTCGAAAGATAGTTCCTTTAATTGATAATCTTCTAAAAAATAAGGATCCTAAAAATGGACACGTTTTAAGATCCGGAAAGAAAAAATGGTTGTACGTATATCGATTCGTTTGTATCTATTTTTTATTTCTGGACGAATGAAGATTAAAAAGATTGGTGCTTTTTGATTGGTTGCTTAAGTTTTTTAAACAGAGACCAAAGCACAAGAACAATTCTGCCTGGGATTTTTCTAACACTTGGGTATGGGTTATTACTCTATTAGTCTATTTTTTATTATTTTATTTTTGATTTTGATGTTATATTTATTGTTATTATATTAGTCCCACTATCCGAAACTAACCGTGATAATTTGACTTTTTAAAGTATTTCTTTTTAATTTTAATCATAAATATTTGATGAAAATTATACCAATGAAAACACATTAAAAATTATATAACACAAAAAAATAATATTTCAGGTCAAAGTTGAAAAGAAATACTTTAAAAAGTTAAAACTGAACAATTATTTTAGAACGAGTTAATATATATATCATCAATCAAATCAAATTATTATTATTTTAATATGGAATATATCCATCATGTTTTTAGCCATCTATAGTGAACCATTTGCATGCCTAGATTATAAGTATTTATGCATAATCATTTAGTAGCGGTTAGGAGTTATCTGAATATATTAACCTGTGCTTAATTAATATCATTAGATAGATTAGATTAGAAGGTAATTAATATTCATAATCTTTGACCGTAAATAGTTACAAGTTATTCTAGCAATTACATTATTTATTGAAGTCGAAGTTTTCTTATTTAAACTAAATTATAATTAATAGACAATATGTTTGAATTTATTTTACGGCTTTTATTTGTGATATATTAATTATAATTTTTGATAATAAAAGAAACAATAAGTTTAATAGTTATCTTCAAAGTGGTTTTATTGCCTGTACTTAGGATTGTTAATATCAATTTACATTTCATAAAATAAAATAAATTTAACAAAACGGAAAATCAGTGACTAATGAAGGAGGGGAAATACTACATGTTGAAGTGGGGGAGCTGGGGAAGGCATATGTATAAAGAAAAATAAAAAAATAATTGGTACGCCTGGATATTAGTTTATGATTATGTCAACGTGCTAATTGTATAATGTTTTGACCACTAACCTCTTATTAATGTTAGAAGAATTTTATATATCATGTTAAAATTTGTTAAATAATAATTACCTCTCCTGTCTTAATTCATCGGGGTAACTTTATATTTCAACCTCTTTAATCATCATCAATAATATATTGAAATTATTGTACCTTATCATTACAAACTTGAAAAATACTGTATGATATTTACTGGATCCAATACGAAATATCTGTTTCATCATATTCAAGTAGATTATGTTAACCGGCCTCAAATTGTATAGATAGAAAGGAAGAAGAAGCCCAATATAGGTCGATTTTCTTTACGTGTGACGTTTTTTTTGGTAATTAAAAGGTTCATACACATGATTTTTCGGTGAATGTGTAATTAAAATTGTGTAAACCTATTTTTGATACCATGTATTTGATTTTGAAAATTAGTCTTTGGTGATTGATTCATGTGTTATTATGTTGTTTGATTTTTGTGTTTTTGATTTTGTGATCTTTACGATCTTAAAAAGAAATGTGTAGGATTATTATGATTTTGATTTAGGAAGTTTTTTGTGCATGTTATGATATAGGACTTATATAGCTTCATTTGATTTTATAGTGATCTCTTTACATGTTGATTGTGCTATAATCTAAATGCATTTCTGATACATGTTGATTTTGATTTGTCTATAATCTAAATGCATTTCTGATTACATGTTGATTTTGATTTGTCCACGGTGAGTTTTGATTTTTACTAATGCCGGTTAAATCATTTGCAAAATAAACATTTTTGTTAAGACATAATTTTAGATATATTTTTTAATTTTTTTCGATCTCAATGTAACCTAAATCAATGTTCACATATAGTTGAAATTAATCACATGTGAACGAACACGTAATCTAATCTAGTAGTTATTACAAATTGTCAACATTGAATTGATTGTCATCCGAACCAGATAACTATATATCTTGATAAAATTGTATAGAAAGAACGGAAGAAGAAGCCCAATATCAGCTATGTTTAATTGGGCCCCCATCGGCAAACACGATCCATTAATCTATTAACGTAACTTATGTAGTTATTATGTATATATTTTATCATCATTATCGTGATAAATGATTAATCAGGCATTCAACCCTAAACATTTACTCAATTATCATTTATAACAATCATGTGCCTTCTCACATTGACACACTGGCATGCTGATTTTAGGCAACAAACATATCTTCTCATTAAAATCTTTCATATAATTCATAAATAATTATCTTCGGATTGCTTATAAGTTTTCTCTTATTCATAAAAAGAAGAATGCTAAAATCTATCTGTATTTTTTTATAAATATAACTTTACATGGACTACATGATTATAAAGGACATACATTGTCACTTTACGTGTATATTGTTATCGTACGGTGTTCTTAATTAAGACGATAATGTCACTTCTAATCTGATGACAATCCATTTCTAGTTGTGTTTCAAGTTGAGTACATTTTACGTTCTGAAAGATTGTTGTCTTGAAGAATTTCTATGCTTTTTGGAGGATTGAGTAAGAATATTATCTGGTCAAATTAAATTAGTTAATCATGCTCATGTTGTGACACCATAATATAGATGCTTAAATACAATCTCAGCATTAATTCCACGAGAGGCATACAATATAATTAACTAAAAAGAATAATTGAGCTAGATTACAAAAAAGATTCAATTCTTCGTAGAACATTTGACAATCTTGTTAAATAGATACACCGTTAAGTTACAGTCATCATCTTACGAGTGGAAGAAGCAAGTATTCCACATAGAAGAGCTGCAATGACGAAATAATCACATAACAGTACTTAAGTTAGATGAATTTTGGGCTTTTGGCTATAACTAAAAAAAATAGAATAATGATATGTAATAATACAATTGATTAAAAAGTAGAGATAATGTAAATGATCATACATACCTTCCAAAGAAACAAGTACATTGATGATATGGACGTTATGCTCTGCAAATCCACTGATTTGGCTCGTACCCAAAGTGTCAAAATCATCATCAAATGTCCAAATATCTGTAGTAGTTTACGATGGTCAGATACATAGATTAGTAACGTACGTACTTCATTATTCCTGTTTTAAACCTCTTTTGTTGATCTATATATATTACCGTCACGTATTTGCTCCAGGCAGTGGATGAGGTTGCCCCAATGAATATTGCACCAATATAAGCGGTTTTGAGAAGCCAAATGCAACTCCAAAACATCTACAAATGATCAACCAATTTAACTAATTAATTAGACTTAAATTTTAATATGGTAACGAAATACGTTATGATCATGAGATTGTTAACTAACCAGTTTTGGACCGATTTGGGAAGCAAGTGATTTAATTCCATGCATCTTGTCTCCTTTAATGTCAGGAATATCCTATATATATCGCAATTACAAAAGAACTAATTCAATTAATCATTTCAAATAGAAGCAAAATACATATATCTGGAATCTATAATTGATCTCTAACCTTAAAAAGTATCAAGACAACTGAGAATACGAAAAGCATTGCAATTGAAAAAATGTTACGCCTTGAAAGGACAATGATTCCTCCACGGATAGCGTTCTATTGTATAACAAAACATTTATAGGATCAGTAGTTAATTTACTTTGATCACGAACGGTAATCAGTAATGTGAAACCTGGTTAAATTACCTGCACATGGATGTAATATCCAAATGGAATGGCTAGCGCCCGCGAGTTTATCATGTATAAAACTGCGGTGTAAGGAAACCTCTTCCATCGTAATAGTGGTAACTGCAATTTATTAATGAATATATAAGAAGCTTCTGCTATAGAACTGTCATTTAATTGTTTCTTTTGTTGAAATAGTTAATAGTTAAGGTGGCTACGTACCACATTGGCTGAATATGCAGTTCCAATCAAAAACCAAAAGAAGAGGCCACAAAATAGAGGCCAAGAACCAGAGATCCACACAATTGATATGCTCTGCAAGTGAAGACACGCGGTCATTAGTATCAAATAATGCTTCATTTACAAGGCATTGCTAGCATTGACTCGTTGCGAAAGCTCATTATGTTGTGGCTCAAATAGATATAATACAGACCGATTATTAAAACAGTCATATGAACGTAAGTAGTTATGTACCATGATAGCTGATAATGAGGTCACAATGATGGCGGCATTCATGCTTAACTGTCCGGCTGCTAATGGAAGATCTGGCTTGTTAATCTGAAACATTATTATATATATATTAGATTTTTATGCAATTTGTACCATATTAAAATGAAATTATACGATGTGCATATATCGCGTACCTTGTCAATTTCTATGTCACATATTTGATTGAAACCACAAACGTATACTTGCATGCAAATTCCACCAAAAATAGCCTGATGAAAAAGTTATAGAGATTAATGAAATCTGTTGCAACTTCCAGAAACAAAGGAATAAATTAAGTGAGGATTTCGAAAGTTGATCCATCAACAGTTACCTGAAATACTTTGATGAAGAACAACGGGGAAAGATCCGAAAACCGCTCAACAGCAAGAAGAGACGTTGAAAGCACACTCAATACCTACCAACACAAAATAAATTCACTGAATAATAATAATAATGCCGTACTAAAATATATTGTACTACTGTCACCATCCTTAAAAAGATAACGCAATCATATATTTAGAAAATCGAAGTTAAGAGCTCGATCATATATAAGGCGTGATATAAGCTTAAGAACTAACCGTTGCGATTACTGCATAGGGTCTTGAAAACCTGAACAAAACATCCATGGCACTGGTTGCCGATTCTACTAGACTCTTCGAGTCCAGCATTCCATTATTAACGGACCAAAATTCATTCGAGAAATGAGCTCCATATGAGACATATTTCGCGTTACATGGTCGAAACAACATAGAACGTTGTGTATAAAAATCTTGCTTATTAAAACTGTCATGTTTTTCTCGAAACCTGAATGCGGTGTAGGTTTTGTTGAAGTTAGATCTTCTAAACGAGTATTGGGTCGTTCCTGGTGAAAAACGTAACACGAAACAGTTGATTAATTGTTAATGAAGCATTCGCAAATATTTCATTGCTAACAAAAAACTTAAGCAGAGCTTTAAAGTAGAAATAACATTAATTACCTGAAGCTACACGGAATTTTAGGGATGGATTAAAAGTCGACGTTGCAAAGGATCCTATAGATTGAGTTGCCATGATTAATTATTAACCTTTTTGCCTTCTACGAGTAAATATATATTGCAAAAACTTGTTTGAGAATTGCTCACGTTAGCAGCTACCACGTAAATGGAAAGTTCGCACAAACTTCCAAGGGTGTGATGATAATATTTTAAGACAAATTTAGGTTAATTATTTTGGTTTTCCATAATATAATGAAATGATGAAAATGATAATGATTAGGTTTAAGAAACTAATTAAGACGTAGGGATACTTGAATAGTAATCGATCTAAAAACTTTTTCTTTAGAGGTATACGTATATAATTTGTTCATTCATGTTTATCTTAAAGCTATTATCTTCTATATGTTTAGCTTAAAGCTATCATCTCATTAATTACCTCAATGTGATAGCTTTACGGTTTACTTTGTATTACTAATATTTAACTCATAGGTTTAGTATTTAGGAATGTATCTAAATTATATCGGATGTCTATTGTATGAAGTATGTACTCATTTTAGATTTACTATTTTTAATGTATCTAATTTTTAAAAATGATGTTTTAATATATTTTAGTAATATGTCGCTCGTTCAAGGTGTCACGTGACATTAAGAGAGTTTGACACATCATCAAAACGTTACTAAAATACACTAAAACATGTTTTTTGAAAGTTCTATTCATTAAAAATAGCATACCTAAGTTGAATATACACAATAGATAATGGAAACAAGTTAATTAAATGCATTCCAAACACTAACCCCTAACTTATATATATTTGATCTAGTCCAGATAAAAGTTAAAAGGTATCATAAATTAAAATTGTTGCTGACAAAAAAGATTTACAAGTATATAATGCGACACCTTACGATCCTTTAAATGAATCTGAAAATTACTTAATATGAAAATATATATATATATATATATATATATATATATATATATATATATGATACATTTTTATGATGTCATCATTATAATTAAGTTTCTTTTTGTCAATAAAGTCCTTTAACTTTAGTAAAATTTTAATAAAATCCCTAACATATTAAAAAAGATTTTTTTAATCAACTTCTCACTTAAATATAATACTCGTAAGAAATTTAATCTATTAATTAAAACATTATTCAACTCGATTTGTAATGTCTCTATTATTAATTTACCGAGTAGGAATAAAATTACATGAAAATGTTAATATAGACCTAAAATACATAAATATTTTTACTAACTTGGTTTCAAAACTTTTAATTTTTTAGTCTTCACTTATATAAATCCATTTATATAAAGTAAAATATTATCATGAACTCAACCAAATATTTAATATACATATGGACTTACATACTTTATTATTATAAATAAGATATTAAATACAAAATTTCATGTTAAAAATTAATAGTCCGTATATATACACGTGTTTAAAGTATAATATATATGTATTCGTCACATTTATTTTTATGTTTATATATATGTAGTTAACTAATTAACTAATTTGTAATTGAAAGACAGCGAAGAAGGAAGGTTCCTTTAATTTAGTGTCTAATTTTGTTTGTTTGAGATCTTCTGACACTAGATATGATCATGTTCACGTGGATCTTCGACTTGGTTCATGTTGTTGCTTCACTGACTTTTTGTAATATATAATTAAAAAACAATACGTAGTCCATGCATGACCGTAAATATGAAATTTCGAGGGATCATCGATCACTAGCTAGATTCAGATTAATTTAATTTAATTTCTTGTTTTTGTTTATTATGTCAGCTTAATTTCAGCACCATCGATCCTCTTGACACCTATCTTGATCTGAATATAAACAAACGTATCATTCAAAAGTCAATATAAGAATCTTATTAGCTTTTGCTAGCTAGTAAATTGACAAAATCATACGCTATTATTATAAATCTTACTTCTTAATTCACATTTAAAGACATACATACATGAACCATATGTCAGATCGGATATGGATCGAATGATGTCATATCTAAATCCATATTCATTTAAATATTTTCGTCCACATTCATATTCATATTCATTAAATTTCAATTCATCAATTCATATCCATATTCATGGATTAAGTGGGTTAATGGATGCCCGATGGATATTCAAAAAATGGGTTAAAGGTATGGATCGCCAACGAACTTATTTTTTTGTTCCGAGTAAGGTAACGTACCCAATTTAATCCTAATGTACATAACGAACTTTTGAATTTTCTTCCGATTTAGGCAACCAACTTCTAATGTAGGTAATATGTATTACGTGACATTATTAATTTTTCATTATTGCTTATTTGGAATTATTTTTAAAACACGTGGCATTTATCATTTAATGAAAAATAATGACGAAGCTTCCACGTATATTATATTTTGTACACGTAATAAATCCCCACTTAAATAGATTTTCTCATCACCACTTCATAATTTGCTTCTCCGATGACCATAAAATACCTTCGACACCAATCCCCTTATTCATTCCAAGCAAGTCTATTGCACTGTACAAACCAACCTTAGCCCAAAGCATTTGAAATCCCCAAACTTTTATCATATATATTCGTCCATCGACGACCACCACCGCTTCCGCGCTTTAGCACCACCACCTCCTCCACCTCGTATACATCGGAATATCATCTGTTCATTTCAATTCATCGTATTAATACTCCGGTTCGCTTTTTTCCTTTCTCATTGACCTACATACTCCGTATATGTTAATTATTACTTACAGGTTTTTTCGCATATATTAATATTCGATTTGAATATAATATTTGACGAATTTATGTATAGTTTCAGATCGCGAATATTGATGTCATTTGCACCATTTTGGTTTTTTGGAAGTGAGATTGTGATCTGGTTGATGAATTTTTTGCATCTCAAGGTTGTGTTCGGGATGGATTCTAGATCGATGCCTTTCATTGTCGATTTTTTGATACCTGGGTTCTGATCGATAAGCTTCTTTTTCGACGGCGGACGGGAGGTCGGTTGGCCAGAGGTTACAGGTTTTCCGGCGGCAGCGCTTCGATTGCTTCCGTGGATTTGGTTCGTAGTTGCTTAATGGCTTCAATTTCTTCCGTGAATCTGGTCCTTGTAACAAATCTAATGCTTCAGACTATGTCGTCGGTCTCACCTCAAGTCACACCGGATTTTGGCTTCACCGAAACCTGCTACTCTGAAAAAATACTCGAATGAATATACGAATCAGATATATGTTCGAATTTCATGGAGATAATGATTATGTGAAGGAAATGGAGATAACATATCAAAAAGGAGATAACATTTCATGGGATATAATATATCAAAAAGGGAAAAAAAATCCATTGTGGAATTATAATTCAAAAGGGAAAAAAAACTGGTCAAAATTATGAGGTGGACATTACACATCAGCATTTGTAAATCGTAACGTTTAAAAAATTAGTTGGTTGCCTAACTCGGAACAAAATTCGAAAGTTCATTATGTAAATTAGTATTAAATTGGGTACGTTACCTAACTCGGAACAAAAAAATAAGTTCGTTGACGATCCGTACCTTTAACCCTCAAAAATTTTCCTAAAATAAATTAAAACCAAAAAATATATATAACATTATTCTCGCACCCCCAAATTCGTGATTAGCGGAAGCATACTTTGGGTGCGACTAATCAAGGTAATCAAGCACAAAGATATATAATGAACGACTCTATATGCGTCGTTTTAACAAAATACATTAATTCCATAAAAGTTTACATCAGTTGTACCAAATACATTAGCTCGTGTTCTGAATATGAGAGATTTCCTAGCATAAATACTTATACAAAATATATTAATGCAATAAAATCTCTGATGTTTGCATGTTGACTCGAGCTAAGCTAATTCCTGAGTGCAAGCCTACAGCTGCTGAGTACCTGAGAATACATGATAAAAGGGTCAGCTAAAAGTTGGTGAGCTCACAGGTTTGATAGTAAAAATAATGTATGAACCGCAAGATATAGTTATGTATGAAATCAATCATAAAAATGTGTATATTACTGCCATGAGCCCATAGTTCGAGCTTAACTGAGGTGTCAGGAATCACAATTAAGTGCCCGATCGTGCGTGCCTCCCTGCGAGTGCCTAATCTACACTCGTATAAACAAATGATAATGCATCCGTTCGACCGCAGTCGTGGTAGCGCGACTACCCCGGACGGGGATTGTCAATCCCATATGGTACCATACACTAACATTCACGCTAAATCCATATTAACAAACTATGTAATAGAGGACTTCATGATTAGTAGAGCAAACTCATGCAGTCAATATATCGTGTTTTGTACTTGCGTTCAAATGTAAATGAAAACTGAGCATGTATTCCCACCCCTGGGTTAAAAATAGTAAAATGAGGGGCTATGAGACTCACCTGAGTCTTAGAGTGTTTGCAAAGCAAACAAGTATGATGTTGTACCAAATGAGTGTCCGCAGACTGTAACCTGTCGGGCGTTTAAAACGCGCAAGGTCATATGAGTGAGTAGATGTCTCAACAGACTATCTATGTCAGTTGTCCATCAATTAGTTATGTCCAAATGTTTGATTGTTTTGTTTGAGTTTTGAAAGCATGTACGGCCCGTTGGTGTGGTTATGTAATAATAATTCAAAGTATTATTATTATGTTCATAGTATTGTATACTTCTCGAAGCATATGAGTTTCATGTATGATTCTATGTCATAAAGGTTTGATCTTTGTAGGTGTTTATTGCTTTTATATATGTATATATATGTCCGAAGGTGTTAAGGCCCGTAATTCAGAGTCTAAAATGTGATTTTCTGAAAATTAACTAAGGGTCAAAAAGTCAACTCTCAAGGTCAAAAAGTCAACCTTGAAAAGTCAACTCGCGAAGTCAAAAAGTCAACTCGCGAAGTCAACTCGCAAGTCTTCAGTTCGCAAGTCAAACTCAACTCGCAACACTTTCAGTTCGCAAGTCAAACTCAACTCGCAAGTCTTTCAGTTCGCAAGTCAAACTCAACTCGCAACACTTTCAGTTCGCAAGTCAAACTCAACTCGCAACACTTTCAGTTCGCAAGTCAAACTCAACTCGCAACACTTTCAGTTCGCAAGTGTCAAACTCAACTCGCAACACTTTCAGTTCGCAAGTCAACTCAACTCGCAAGACTTTCAGTTCGCAAGTCAAAGTCAACTCGCAAAGTCAACAGTTGTGTTTTTGTCTTGGTAACATGGTCAAACGGGCTCGGTTTGGCCCGAAATTTTTAGGGAAGCCTTAGATTAGTTCATAGAGTCTCCAGAAATTTTTTGTTCGTGTCGGAGTCATTCCGAGGTGTCGGTTTTAAAAATATTGCAAAATCAGTCCACAAAGAGGGTTTTCGGTTTTGTCGGTTCACTTCGCCAATTTTTCTTAACTAGTTATGATTCGAATTAGAGTCCACAATTTTTACCAGTTGTTCTACTATATGTCTAGTTGTTAACCTGATTTTTACGGTAATTATAGAGTCCATCTAGATGGGTAGAAAATTCTGAGTAAGAACCGAACTCGGTTTCCGACAAATCTCAGACCAGGCTCAAAGATTGGATTATACGAAAAAATACGTACAGATCTGGAAAGAGTGTAAAACATAAAAGTTGTATCTCTTTTCAATACGCAAATTTTAAAAAAAAATGCATCATCTAACTTTTTGTAGAACTCAAGTTATGAGTGTTTTAGTAAACTGACTTTTCTGAGACAGATTATGTGTTCATGTGTATAAATCATAAAAACGTATTTTAAGTTTATATTTGGACATAAACATGATAGATGAACTTTATAACATGTAAATAAATCACATGAAATCAGTTTTAGAGAGAGAAGGTATTGGTATCCTTACAATGGAGGTGGTGAAAACAAAGGAAAATGAAGATGATGATGATGTTCTTGAGTTTAGCTCCTTTTTCTTCTTCAAGTTCTTGATTTTTCTTGATGAATGGTGGTGATATGGTGGTGGGAATGACTGATAATTTCAGTTGTGGAGAGAGGGTGAAGGAGTCTAGAGAGAAAAGAAAGGTTGAGTGTAGTAGTGTGTGTGTAAGAATGAAGTGTTTGCATGATTTGTGAGTGGAAGTAGGGTAAGAAGTAGTGTAGTCAAACAAGTAAGGGGGGGGGGGGAGTTGAATGGGCAGCAGAAAAAGGGAGGGAGGGGGCCGGCCAAAGGGGCCCCACAAAGGGTATTTTGGTCATTTTACTTGTTTATCCGATTTGTGCTTCGTGCGGTGTTCGTTTTCTCGTTCGGTTTGGTGTTAAACGTTTAATACTCGCGTTTTAACTAACGATTTAAGTCTCGATATTTTTACTTGAAATATTTAATGTTACTACTTGAAAACATTTATAAAAATGTTTCGTTAAATTATCGGCCTCGATTTGCGCGTTCGTTTTACGGAGGTTAAATCGCGTAACGGTATTTTTTGCACGTTTTTGTTATCGGTTTAAAATATGATATTTTAAATGAAAGTTTTTACTCGAAATGATATATTTTAAACTTATAAAATATGTTTTGGCTTTCATTTGGTTGTCGGGCGCGTTCCGCGCATTTTCATCGCGTTTATGATACTTTATACGTTACGTTTTACATGTTAAATATTATCAACATAATATTTAGAGATTTTTGGAGTTTATTAAATAATTTCACATTATTTAACATTTTGTTCACCAACGTCCGCATTTATAATGTGTCGCAATTCATCCGATAGTGAAATGTACGATTTAAAAAAATCGCATAAGTGTGTATATATATAAACATATATCAATACACGTAGTGATACACATAATTAGCCCTAAATATAACTAATTACATGTATAAGTACAATGATTAGGCACTAACACAAGCCCTAATTGGTCGGGTGTCACATTCTCCCCTTGTTAAGAGAATTTCGTCCCGAAATTTAGTTCTGAGTCGGGGTATGAGTGGAGTCTGCGAATAGATGTGGATACTTGAGTCGCATTTGGTCTTCCCGTTCCCAGGTGAATTCCGGACCACGCCGCGAATTCCACCGGACTTTAACGATGGGAATACGACTTTGTTTTAACTGTTTGACCTCACGGTCCATGATTTCTGCAGGTGTCTCGACAAAGTGAAGTTTATCATTAATATGAACTTCGTCGAGAGGAATAATGAGTGTCTCATCAGACAGACATTTCTTGAGATTAGAAATGTGAAATGTGGGATGCACGCTGCTAAGCTCGGGTGGCAGCTGCAGTCGATATGCCACTGGACCAATCCTTTCAAGGATCTCAAAAGGTCCAATGTACCTCGGATTCAATTTTCCGCGTTTGCCGAAACGAATGACACCTTTCCAAGGTGAAACTTTCAAGAGTACTCGATCCCCAACCTGGAACTCGAGATGCTTGCATCTCACGTCATCGTTACTTTTCTGACGATCACGTGCGGCTTTCAGCCGGTTTTGGATACCAACGATTTTCTCGGTAGTTTCATGAATGAGTTCAGGACCAGTGAGTTGGCTGTCTCCCACTTCGGTCCAACAAATAGGTGATCGGCACTTACGACCGTACAGTGCCTCAAATGGTGCAGCCCCAATACTGGTATGGTAGCTGTTGTTGTACGAAAATTCGCACAGGGGTAAATGAATTTCCCAGTTTGCACCGAAGTCAACTACGCAGGCTCGTAGCATATCCTCCAGTGTTTGAATGGTTCGTTCACTTTGGCCGTCGGTTTGAGGATGATATGCAGTACTCATATCCAGACGAGTACCCAAAGATTTCTGAAGTGATTGCCAAAAGTGAGATGTGAAACGACTATCTCTATTAGAGATAATTGAGATGGGAATGCCGTGTCGTGCTACAGTTTCCTTGAGATAAATTCGTGTGAGACATTCCATTTTGTCGGTTTCTTTGATGGCTAGGAAATGTGCAGATTTGGTGAGACGATCAACGATTACCCAAATGGTATCACAACCGCTCGATGTTTTCGGGAGTTTAGTGATGAAGTCCATGGTGATTTGCTCCCATTTCCATTGTGGGATTTCTGGTTGTTGGAGTAAACCGGAAGGTTTCTGGTATTCGGCTTTGACTTTGGAGCAAGTGAGGCACTTGCTGACATATGTAGCGATTTCGGCTTTCATGTTTGGCCACCAATAGAATTCTTTGATGCCATGATACATCTTGTCAGATCCAGGATGTATAGAGTATTTGGACTTGTGAGTTTCATCTATCACTAAGTCTCGAAGGCCTCCAAAATGGGGCAACCAGATTCGATTAGAAAAGTATTTAACTCCGTTAGGTTTAGTTTCGAATTGTTTCTCCATGCCTCGCAAAGCTTCGTTTTTGATGTCGTCAGGTTTCAGGGCTTCGAGTTGAGCGGTGAGAATTTGGATAATCAGGTCGTTGTGTATAGTCATGGTGAGTGCTCGGACTCGAAGTGGTTTTGTGCGTTCTTTTCGACTGAGGGCATCAGCAACAACGTTTACTTTGCCCGGGTGGTATTTGATTTCGCAGTCATAATCAGTAAGCAACTCGACCCAACGACGTTGTCTCATGTTTAGATCCTTTTGATCGAAGATATGCTGGAGACTTTTGTGATCTGTGAAGATTGTACATTTTGTGCCGTACAGATAGTGTCTCCAGATTTTTAGTGCAAACACTACGGCTCCCAGCTCGAGATCATGAATGGTGTAGTTCTTTTCGTGGATTTTGAGCTGTCGAGAGGCGTAGGCAATGACCTTGTCTCGTTGCATCAACACGCAACCAAGACCTTGGTGTGAAGCATCGCAGTATACCACGAAGTCATCGGTGCCTTCGGGTAAGGATAGGATAGGTGCACTGCAAAGCTTTTGTTTGAGTAGTTGGAAAGCGGATTCTTTCTTATCAGTCCAATCGAACTTCTTGTCTTTTTGAGTGAGTGTTGTGAGTGGTTGAGCTATTTTTGAAAAGTTTTCAATGAAGTGCCGATAGTACCCGGCAAGTCCTAGGAATTGTCGTACTTCGGTCGGTGTCGTAGGTGCTTGCCAGCACTTGATAGCCTCAATTTTTGATGGATCAACATGAATTCCCTGACTGTCAATGACGTGTCCAAGGAAGTGAACGGTTTGCATCCAGAACTCACACTTAGAAAATTTAGCATAAAGCTCTTCGTGTTTGAGTAGTTCTAGAATAGTTTTAAGATGTTGCGCATGTTCTTGTTTGTTGCGCGAGTAGATGAGGATGTCGTCAATGAATACGATGACAAACTTGTCAAGGTATGGTTTGCACACTCGGTTCATGAATACAGCCGGTGCGTTAGTTAAACCGAACGGCATCACTTGAAATTCGTAATGCCCATAGCGGGTTCGAAAAGCAGTTTTTGGGATATCGGTGTCGCGAACACGTAGTTGGTGATAACCGGACCGTAGATCAATTTTTGAGTAAAAGCTTGACCCTTGAAGTTGGTCAAACAGGTCATCGATGCGGGGAAGCGGATAACGATTCTTGACGGTTAGTTTGTTCAACTCTCGATAGTCGATGCACATTCTGAATGAACCGTCTTTCTTTTTCACAAATAAGACCGGAGCTCCCCAAGGTGAAGAACTCGGTCGGATGAATCCTTTGTCAAGGAGTTCTTGTAACTGAGTGGATAACTCTTGAAGTTCGAAAGGGGCTAAACGATAAGGTGCTCGTGCCACGGGTGCTGCTCCGGGCACAAGATCGATGGAGAACTCTACCTGCCTAGGCGGTGGAAGGCCAGGTAATTCCTCCGGAAAGACTTCTGGAAAGTCTCGAACGATAGGCACATCCTCAAGTTGCTTCTCCTCCGTCTTTTTCTCCATAACGTATGCGAGGATTGCCTGATAACCTTTTCTTAGATATTTGCGGGTTTTCATACAGGATATGATATTCAATCTCGTCCCACCGGTCTCCCCTTGTATGATCAACGTACTACCAGTGACGAGAGGAATACGAACAATTTTCTCGAAACAAACGATTTCGGCACGGTGTTTGGACAACCAGTCCATGCCTACAATGATATCGAAGCTACCGATCTCAACAGGTATGAGATCAATGGGAAAAAGTTCATCGGCTAGGTTTAAAGTGCAATTAGGTATCACACTATCAGTTTCAATGAGTTTACCATTAGCTAGTTCTACAATGTACTTAACATCCAAAGTAACAGGGGTGATGTCAAGTAAAGGATAAAATTCATCAGATATAAAACTCCTATCAGCACCAGTATCAAACAGAACAGTAGCATTTAAGTTGTTGAGGAGGAACGTACCCGAGACCACATTCGGATCCTGGCGGGCATCCCCAGAGTTAAGGACAAATGCTCTACCTCGAGTGTTGTTGTTGTTGTTGCCCTTGTTCTTCAGTTTTGGGCAGTCATTTTTGAAGTGCCCAATGTTGCCACACTCGTAGCAGGATTTTGATTGGTTGGAGTTGGTGCTGGGGTTGGCATTGTTGTTAGTTTTGGTGGCTCTGCAGTCCTTGGCGTTATGCCCATAACGTTGGCAGTTGTTGCAAGGCGTACCGCAAGGGGCATCATGATGACGACGACACTTGGAACAGAAAGGCTTGTTCCCAATGTAGCCTCCCTTGTTTTCAGAACCAGAAGAGTAGGCCTTAAGAGTGTCAGACCTTTTGGACGATGACTGGTTTTGGTTAGAGTTCCCAGACCACTTTCGTTTGTGATCTCCAGATTGATTTCCAGTGTTTTTGGCAACAGGTGTCCCCCGACGGACAATCTGAGCCATGAGATTGTGCGCCATGCGCACGGTTGCTTGATATATAGAGGAATTTGATGCAGTAATGTTGAGTCATATTAGAGTGTCTATCAGTTGGTCTTGAGTCTGTAATAGTTTAGTTTAGAAAATAGATTATTTTCTGTTTTGGGCGACACTTATCTAGTGTCGCATTCAGGCGACACTTAGTTAGTGTCGCACTAGGGTTATGATCTGCGACACTCAGCAAGTGTCGCAGGATCGATCTGTTTGTATAAATAGAGCCATCACGGCTCATTGCGAGGGTTGGACAAAACCTGAGCTCAATTTGTCGACTAAACATTCTGTAAATCAGCTAGTAAGCATTTGATAGTTCAATACAAATCATTATTACTCAATTCTTTATTGTTTCGATTTGTGTTTTATATTAGTTAATTCAATTGTGTGATTCCGCTACACGATTGATTGATTAAAGCTGTTCTAGATCCTAGGTAAAGGGACAACAAAGTGGTATCAGAGCCGTTGGGCTTTTTGTTTCAGTTTTAATCAAGTTTGATTCTCGTTTCGATTGAATTCGGGAAATCACTAGCAAGGTTTCGAGGATTAAAGAGTGTTTGGTCTTCAAATTATTGTTTCTAACTTGTTTTTGCAGGTATTGTTCGACTGGGAAGAAGTATTTTTGATTAAGGTTTCGAAAAATACGATTTTTAGGGTTTCTGGTCTGCTGCTGCTCGTCTCTGCGACACTTCAAGCGACACTTGCCTGAGTGTCGCCTTTAGGGTTCTGCAAAACTTACTTGCGACACTTAAAGCGACACTCATCTCAGTGTCGCCTTAGGGTTTAGCGACATTTCAAGCAACAACAACTCCAGTCAGGCTAACGACACTTGCTGGCGACACTTGCTCTAAGTGTCGCCTTTGCTTAAATTTTTCCCTTTTTGCGACAATTGTCTTAGTGTCGCCTGTCAGTCTGTGACACTTTCTTAGTGTCGCTTGAGTATTTTTAATCAGTTTCATTTTAAAGTTTTATTCATAATGTCGATGCAAGCTTTTGCTCAAATGTTTAAGAACAGTAATGAAGCTGGTAGTACTAATAAGGCTCCAATTTTTACATCTAGTTCAAATTATGTTGAATGGAGACAGAAATTTGAAGCTTTTATTTCTTTTAATGAACCGGATATGATGATTCCCTTGCTTGAAAGGTATGAACATCCAAAGCAAGACGGGGTATTTGAGGGAATTGCACCTCCCAAATCTATTCGGGCATTAAATGCGGATGAAAAGAAAGCATGGGACATGGAAAGAAAAGTTCATTCAGCTCTTGTTATGAGCTTATCTTCCGAGGTTCTTAAGATGTTTAAACATCATGACATCGCATTTGACATGTGGAAGGCTCTTGAGAGAAGATGCGGTGGAAGTGATAAGTATAAGAAGAGTAGACTGGAACTGATCAAACGACAATATGAGTTGTTTGATATGTTGGAGAATGAGTCTCTTAATGGTTTGTTTGTTCGCTATTCACATCTTGTGAGTGAGCTTTCTGATGGTGGAGTAATTATGCAAGCTGTAGACATTAATAAGAAATTATTAAGTGCTCTACCTAAGAAATGGGATCATAGAGTGATGATGATGGAAGAAGACGAAGGTTTAATGTCTTTGTCTCTAGATGATTTCATTGGTCAACTACAAGCATATGCACTAGATATGCAACGGAAAGAAACTAAATCTAGTGCCCATGTTCAAGATCCGAGCATCTATGGAAGTAAATTTTCTGCTTCTGGAGTTGCTTTGCTATCTGGAGGAGGTATGTCATCCTTTCCCAAAACGTCAATCGCTAATGGTGGTGGTGTCTCCAGTGGATCATATTCTTTTTCTGGTAGATTGCCTTTATCTTCCGAAGAATCCAAAAGTAATCAAGCTTCTTCAGCTACTGAGGAGAATGCTGCTGTGTTTCAAGCATTTTTGAGTGCTTACGATAGTTTCCTATCAAAGAAAACTAGTTCCATTGATTTGACAGATGAGGATTTTGATCAAATCAATCCTGATGATCTTGAACGAATGGATATCAGATGGAACTTTGCCATGTTAACTAGGAGGGCAAAGCGTTATTTGAGAAAGACCGGGAGAAAGAATCTGGAAGACGAAAGTGATTCGGGTTTGGGATTTGACAAAAGCAAGGTTAAATGCTATAGGTGTCACAATCTTGG
Source organism: Pseudognaphalium luteoalbum (assembly GCA_963422505.1). Lineage (NCBI taxonomy): Eukaryota > Viridiplantae > Streptophyta > Magnoliopsida > Asterales > Asteraceae > Pseudognaphalium > Pseudognaphalium luteoalbum. The sequence continues at coordinate 116,371,552 of OY730196.1, read as the reverse complement.
ACACTTTGCCAGAGAATGTGAGAAATCCAAACAACCTCCTTCTGGTTTCTCAAAGCCTTCTGTGTTAAAGAATTCTACTGCTAAAGATGCTGATAAACTTGAAGAAAACATCAATGAAGCTCTTCTCCTTTCTAATCATGAATATTATAATTGGACTGATGCAGAGGAGAACATTCATAACACAGCTCTTATGGCAGAGATTACTGATGAGGTAACTATTGAAGAACCCCTTTCTTGTGTTAATTGTATCAAACTAACTGGTAAAATTAACAGATATATTGAGGATAATGATCGCCTGTATTTTGATTTAGATAAACTTAAACAGGCAAATCAATTATTAAAAGAAAATGAAAAGATTTTTGACAAGAAGATGACTGCCACCTTAACTGAAAGAAAAAATTTAAAGGCTAAAATCTATTGTCAACAAGATGCTATTGACAGTTATCTTAAGAAAATTGTTGATTTACAAAAAGCTCTTGATGAATCTAAAACTGAAGTTCTTGATCTAAAACGTAAAGTTTCCAACTTCAGTACTTCCTCAGTAGTTTTTGATGAAATCCTTCAATCGCAAAGGACCAATACAAAAAGTAAGTCAGGGATATGATACCAGGCGGTACCTCCCCCAGCTAACTATGAACCTATGCCCTCGAAGGATGATATCAAAAACTTTGTTCCTTCAACTGTTAATGAAGGCAAAACATCTGTTAATGAGCCAGTGGTTTTGGTACCATCTGTGAAAGGAGATAAGTCCATCTCCCAAAAGAAAGAAAAGAAAGTTCATGTACTTCCTGCGATTAAAGAGGAAGTAGTTGAAATTGAGGATGTAACTGATGAGATTGATACAAAGGTTTGTAAATTGTATGTAAAGCCTGAAAATTTTGTAATTACAAATGAACCGTGTAGTGAAATTCCTTCACTAAAGGTTAAATCTAAGGCTATTCCTAAGGTTAAGAAGGAACAACATTTTGCTTCTTCTAAACAAATCAAACATAATTCCAAAAGAAAATCAACATCCTTTTCACGTATCAATTCATCTTGCACATTTCAATGTGCTTGTTCATTAAATAAAAATATTAAATCCTCATCAGATTGGCAACCTCACTTTCAATCGGTCATTGAGAGAAGATCCTGTTTCTACTGCAAAAAACAGGGTCATTTGATAAGTGTTTGTCCGTTGCTTTCTAGACAAAGGTTTGGAAGAACAGTGCCTAGATCTTCAGTTTATAAAATTTTTTCAAAAACTCAAAATAGGCACAATTCCTCATCTCCCAAACCTGTCAAGAAAACTGACAAGAAAAGGCCGGATACACCTATCTGTAATCAGCAAGTTCTTGTCAAAAAGCAACCATCCAAACCTCTTCAGATTTGGAGAGTCAAAGAGTCCAAAGAAGACTCTTCATCAAATAATACCACATCAGTTACAAAACCTGAAATTTTGAAAAATCATGTACTCACTGATGCGGTTATTATGGATGATGCTAACAGACCCAAGTCCATCAAGGCTTGGGTCTCACACTCAAACTAATCTCTTTGTTTTCATGTGCCTACAGCTATCTGACGAAGTTATCAAGAGTCAATGGTATGTAGACAGTGGCTGTTCAAGGCATATGACTGGCAACATATCTCTTCTATCTGATGTTCAACCTGTAAAAGGGGGATATGTTGCATTCGCTGGCAATAAAGGTGGAGAAATTACAGGTCGGGGAACACTCACTAATGGATCAGTGAGTTTTGATAATGTGAGCTACGTGGAACAACTAAACTACAATCTTCTCAGCGTATCACAAGTGTGTGATAAAACGTTCACAACCATGTTCACAGATACAGAATGCCTAATACTCAAACCAGGCTACAAAGTGCCTGAGGAATGGGTGCTTATTCGAGCACCAAGAAAAAAAGACACGTATATACTAGACATGAGTACTGTATCAACTACTACATCAAAGCATACATGTCTAGTGTCCAGGGCTACTCCAAAGGATTCCCTTTTATGGCACAGGCGAATGGGACATATAAATTTTCGTAAGATGAACTATCTTGTAAAAAATGAGCTTGTTACTGGTGTGCCTAAACTCACATTCAGTTTGGATGATAATTGCGTTTCCTGTCTTAAAGGAAAACAACACAAGCAGTCCCATAAGTCGAAAAAGGTGAACTCCAATACATCGCCCCTAGATCTATTACACATGGATCTATTTGGGCCGGTTAATAAAAGGAGTATGGGAGGCAGTACTTATTGCCTAGTAGTCACTGATGACTACTCTCGCTTTTCTTGGGTGTACTTTCTTTCTACAAAGGATGAAGTCCCCGAGATATTAATATATTTGTTTGACAAATTGGAGAACTTGTGTGGAAAGAGAATCAAGAAGATTAGAAGTGACAATGGAACGGAATTCAAAAACAAAACAATTGAGATGTACTGTTTAAGGAAAGGTATTCATCATCAGTTCAGCTCTGCTTATACACCTCAACAAAATGGTGTCGCTGAACGCAAAAACAGGACTCTCATTGAAACTGCGCGTACTATGTTATCCGACTCTAAGCTTCCAATCACGTTTTGGGCAGAGGCGGTAAATACCGCATGTTTTGTTTTGAACAGGGTTTTGACGGTTAAAAAGGAAAACAAGACATGCTATGAGCTGTTTAACAACCGTAAACCAAATTTACAATTTTTGGAACCCTTTGGTTGTCCTTGCACCATTCTGTTACGAACTCAAAAGGACAAGTTTGGTGAAAAATCAATGGATGGAATATTCTTGGGATATTCTGTAAATTCTCCTAATAGGAGAGTTTATAATTTATCTTCAAAGCGTATGGAGGAGCATTATGAAGTCAAGTGTTTACGCTATACGGCTCCTCCCGAAGGCAAAGGACCAGAAAATCTATTTCAATACGATAGCTTTTTTGATTCATTCAATATTCCAACACCTGAGAATGTTGATGATGAAGAAACTATTGTTACTCTTCTACATGGTTTGGATATTAATGCAGATCATGCACCATCTGTCCAACCTAATACATCTTCCACCTCAGCATCAACACCATCAGTTGATGCATCAATTCCAACAACAGATTCTCCATCTCCTCAACCGTTAGATATGGCTAGTCCCTCAGAAGACAATGTTGAATCCAACGATCCTCCATCCGAGTTAAATGCTACTGAAGGAGATCTTAATAATTTGGAATTAGTTATTGTGCCTAACCCAATTCCACAGACTCGGATTCATAAAACTCACCCCACTGATAATATCATTGGTGAGTTAAGTAAAGGCGTTCAAACTAGACATCAATTGGCTGTGACCGACATGTCTGCTTCAACCTCTAAAGTACCTCCTACAGCCTCCTTGGAATGTCTTGTCACTGAGATGGAAGAATGTTTTCTATCTCAAGTTGAACCTAAGAAAACAGCTGATGCATTAAAGGACCCACATTGGGTCGAAGCGATGCAAGAAGAACTGCATCAATTTGAGAAGCTGAAAGTTTGGGAATTAGTCCCTCTACCCAAGGGTGTCCATGCAATTGGAACTCGTTGGGTGTATCGTGTGAAGAAAGATGATCGCGATGTTGTGGTCCGGAATAAGGCTCGATTAGTAGTTCAAGGATTTACACAAATTGAAGGATTGGACTACGATGAAGTATTCGCCCCTATTGCTAGACTGGAATCTATTCGTATATTTTTGGCTTATGCTTCATTTAAAGGTTTTCGGGTTTATCAACTAGACGTAAAGAGTGCATTTCTTTATGGACAAGTTGTGGAGGAAGTCTATGTTAGGCAACCTCCTGGTTTTGAAGACTCAGTACATCCGGACTATGTCTGCAAGTTAGACAAAGCTCTGTATGGTCTTCATCAAGCACCAAGAGCATGGTACGAGAGACTGTCCACACATCTACTCAAGCATGGATTCTCAAGAGGACAGATTGACAGCACACTTTTTACGAAAAAGTCTGGAAACGATTTATTACTTGTACAGGTATACGTGGACGACATCATCTTTGGCTCTACAAGTAATGCTCTCTGCAAGGAATTCGAGCAACTTATGAAATCTGAGTTTGAGATGAGTGCAATGGGAGAACTCACATTCTTTCTAGGTGTTCAAGTCGAACAATCTGATAAAGGCATTTATATCCATCAGTCAAAATATGTCAATGACATGTTGACTAGGTATAATTTGCATGATTGTAAAACGTATGGCACCCCCATTGAGACATCTCACAAACTTGGACCAGCTGAGGAGGATGATGATTGTAACGAGAAGAACTATCGTTCTATGATAGGTTCTCTAATGTACCTTACTGCTTCACGACCAGACATTGTTTTTGCTGTTTCTTTGTGTTCCAGGTATCAAGCTCACCCGAAGGTTTCTCATATGAAGGCAATTCAGCGGATTTTTGGGTATCTCAAATATAGACCTACTCTAGGTCTATGGTACTCAAATGAAGATGACTTCACTCTGACTGCTTATTCAGATTCAGATTATGGCGGATGCAACAAGGATAAGAAGTCCACATCTGGTGGATGTCAGTTTCTTGGACCGCGCTTAGTGTCATGGCAGTGTAAAAAGCAGACAACTGTTTCAACTTCTACAGCCGAGGCTGAATATATCGCTGCTGCCAGCTGTTGTTCACAAGTTCTGTGGATTCAGCATCAACTTCGCGATTACGGTTTCATCTTAACTCTTACTCCAATACATATAGATAACACTGCAGCCATATCTATCACACGCAATCCCGTACAGCACTCTAAAACAAAACACATAGAGATTAGATTTCACTTTATACGGGATTGCTATGAGAAACACCTTATTGACCTTATTCAAATAGAAACACTTAAGCAAAAGGCTGACCTGTTTACTAAGGCCTTTTCCCGCTCTCGTTTTGATGAATTAGTTTCTATGCTTGGCTTACGATTTTTTAAATCGTTATAGTGACATCGATTTAAAAAAAAAAAAAAAAAAAAAAAAAAAGTTTGCAAGAGCCACACTTTATACCTCTTAGTATTAAAGTAATGCATTATTGCTACATTTATAAAAAGACGTTGGGTTGTGTCTGTAAACAACTTGGGATATGATAGTACATTAAGCATCATTCACGAAATGCAAATGTTCAATGTTATCTCTGATGTATCAGTAGGTTTAGTAATGTATTTATCATAAATTTCTTAACATACAGCTTCATCATATGATATGTTCATAGGCAACTTTCTATTTGTTCTCAGAGATATTATAAGGAAATTCCAACTACTTGTTCATTTTATGTAGTAAACATCATATGACGTATGACGATGTGTCTTAATTCCTATATTTAATATGGAAAATTTTTATATTCTGAAATTTTTATATCAAGTTATTTGGGGGATATAGTATTGGTTTCCTCTGTTGTACGTCGGTACAGACCTGGTCTCTGGTACTATATCTTAAAAATTAAACAGCTGTGAGTTAATCAGACTTGCAAAATCTTAGAGTTTCAAATAAAAATACATACTTAAGTCAAGTTAAGTCGCTTTGTTGTACGGAAGTACAGACCTGTCACCAATGACTTGATGAAAATTGATTTTGTTTAAACCTGAATCAAGATAAGTCGCTCTGTTGTACGTAAGTACAGACCTGTCACCAATGTCTTGATTCTTAAAAATAAGTTTCATATAATTTTTCTTAATATAAAAATTAACCATATGTAGATGTTAGGGGTATGTCATATGTGTGAACTGCAAAAGATTGAACATATTAACAATAAAAGGTTATCTCTGATGAAGGAAGGTTAGTTGTTTAAGTGGATAATGATATGAACAATTGTCTTGAACTGTGTGTCATTAAATTTATTTTTAAATATCTTATGTAAATTTAAAGAGGACAAGTATACTGATAATTGGAATAACAGCAAACTTATGTAAAGTAATGTATGATGACTTAATTTGATCCCTAACCAGACCCAAAACAACCCCGTCACCAAAAATAGTATACTTGTTTTGAATTCTTAGTTAAGTTATAATTACTCTAATATTTTTTGTCTTACTTAAAGTCAAATGTCACTGAATAGCCACAACCGACTCGCGAAAGAATTTGAAAGTGTTAGAAATTTTCAAAATTTCTATGTCTGCGACACTCACTGAGTGTCGCATCAAGTGTCGCTTTGAGTGTCGCCTATGGTATGGTGTATATAAACATCTCCCTGCGACATTTATTCTCACACTTACATAGCGACACTCACTCAAAACCTGCGACACTCGCTCTCGATCTAGCGACACTCGCTCTGTCACACGATTTGTTGTTGATTTCGCATCCTTCTTCCTTTTCTTCCTTAGATTCTCGTTCTACTTGAACGTACGCATCAAAAGGTATACGTCTTTCTTTTTATCATTACGTTTTAGTTGATTTTAATCTAGGGTTAAAAACGAATAGTTTAGGGTTTTTTAAGTTTCTGTGATTTAGGCTAAATAGATGTTAATTAGGTGTTTTCATTACACGCTGTATAGTCGATATACATATATCTGTCAAGCGTTTCACCTAATTTGGCCTAAATTTGAAGTTTATGAAAATTTTGAATTCTGGGTTTTATGGTTTCTGGGTTCGTGTTCATCGTTGCGACACTCGAAGCGACACTCGCCTTAAGTGTCGCATCATGGTAATTTGAACCTAACTGCGGCACTCAATTTAAGTGTCGCCTCTGGCTATGCATCACTTGACTAAGTGTCGCTCTGTCTTTTGCGACACTTACCTTAAGTGTCGCGTTTAAAGGAACAACACGTTGATGCGTCACTTACTTAAGTGCCGCTCTGACTTTTGCGACACTCAGCTTGAGTGTCGCCTACAGTACTACTTAAGTGTCGCCTCTTGATTTGCAATACTGCGACACTTACCTTAAGTGTCGCATGGTTAATTTTTGACTACTGAGCGACACTTACTCAAGTGTCGCTATTTCATTTAGCGACACTACTTAAGTGTCGCCTGTAGGTAATTTTGAAATATCAATTTATATTCTATTTGTTCTAACGGTATAACATTTCCTTGTGTATTATCTACGTCTTATGTTCGTGCAGATGGCAAATCTAGCTATTTACGCTCGCCGCACACAGCCACGACATAATGTGGTAGCTTTTCTCGATGACACGCATGCGAATTCAATTCCTTTTCATCCGATGATTCAATTTTTGCGTCGCTCGAGGATTCATCATGCGATTACTGCGTCGTGTCCGATCTATCTGAATCAGATCGAGGAGTTCTATACACACGCAGTGATCAATACTGAGGGTGAGGATAGGTGGATCACTTCTTCGGTGTTTGGCCATCAGATTCAGATTACCGAAGACACCATTCGTGAGGTGTTACAGTTTGGTGATGAGGAGGACTTCCCTAAGCAGTTTGACAATGCTTTTATAGCTGGGGGTCTTCAACGAATGGGATATCCATCGATTCCTCCAGATCAGTATCGCAAGCAGCATCTTAGCAGGGTCTGGAGGTATCTAGCACACATTATAATTGTGTGTCTCTCACCTCGGAAAGCTGGATTCGACGGGATGAGTTACAGTACTCTTTCTCTGATGCTGGGATTGGTTTATAACAAACCATTCAACTATTCTGGTTACATTTTTGAGCATCTTCTGGAGAATCTTCGAGCTGGGGATAACACTTGGTTTATGTATCCCCGTTTCTTGCAACTTATCCTGAATTCCCTGAATCTAGGGATTCAGCCTGACCCGAGATCTGTTTTGAGCTTGACACCCATGCTGGTTAGGGTGTTTGGGGATTGTGCTACGCCCCCCAAGGGTCAACAGGCTTTGCCTGATGTGCCATTGTTTGGGCACGTGATTGATGAAGATTACGTTGCTCCGCCAAACGATGGGTTTTTGAATGTTGCAGCTCCACCACCGCAGGTCGATGAGGCGGTGTTGGAAGAGGTCTTGGTTGATATTGAAAACTTTCCAACTTCTACACCTGCTGCTGCTGCTACAACTTCCGCTGCTGATAAGGGCAAGCGGGTTCGAGATTCCTCTGACACAGAATCTGATGAAATTCCTCTACAACGTCGTCAGCGAACCTCGACTCCTGCTACTGATGATATTCAGCCCCAGCCGGAATTTTTGAAGAAATTGATGGAAGATATGGCGCAAATGAACCAGATGCTTCACGATCAACAAGCTCTTATACAGGTTCAAGCGTCAAGACTTTTGGAGCTCGAGACCACGGCTGCTCGTGTACCGGAACTTGAGCGTCGTGTATTAGAATTAGAAACTATGGCTGTGGTTCCGGGGGAGTTAGAACTAGAAACCACAGGCCAAGAAAATGTAAATGTAATTAATGATTCTGATGTAAATGAAAATATCAGTTTGGATTACTTCGCGTCTTCTTCTCATGTTCCTGGTCAACCAATGCCACTAAATGTTGATTACTCACATGCAAATCTAGAATATCTACAAAATTTAGTATTTGGGGCATCTGCTGAGGATAGGGGTCCGAGCATATTTGATGAAGAAGTGGAATTTGAACCTGATGTAGTCTCTGATGAAGACGTGTTCGAAGAAAATCCATATGAGGAGGTAGAATCAGATGATGATACTGTTCCTGATGTTTCTCCTGCAGCCTCTGCCGAACCTTCTTCTGCTGGTACCTCAACGTCTACTGCTCAACCTAAAAGGTATCCAGAATGGATATTGCCTCCAACGCCCGAGCTAAAAAGATGCCGAGCATATTCTGTTCGCGGTGATCTATCTGGGCTAATAAAATCATGGAAATTTGATGCTGATTTTAGATTGTTTGTTATCAAAAGAAAGGATGGCATTCAATACTTTAAGGCAAGGTTAGACCATCTGACCACATTGCCGAAGGTTGATTTGAATAGACTAGCTCAGTTGAATATGATCAATCCCACTGATAATCGTGAAGCTGAATTCTTTCAGAACATCCTGCGTCGAGAAATCAACTCAAGGAAATTTAAGTGGATTCGACCAGTGATGGGGATTCAATTCTCTAATAAAAAGAAGCTGGATCCGAGGACGCGTCAACCCATATATGGTTATCATTATCCTCCAACCAAGAACCTTACCCAAGTCCCATTTGAAAAGCTACCATTGGATGTGCTGGGAAATTTTAGGTTCTGGTGGTATGACACGGTTTCTGGAGAAGCTGTTATTGAATATTTTTCTGAGAAAGGACCAGGACGTGAAGCTAGAGAATGGAAACATGTTAAGGGCTATACACTTAGAGTTTTTGATCCTCTTAGCCCTATTAACATGTCAAAAGATGATCTTCAAGCTCTTCATGAAAATAGATTGCAATATGAAATGATTGATCAAGAAGAGGCTGTGAAGTTTCAGAAAGTTGTGGATCTCTGCATAGCTAAGGGAATTCATGCAGGTGGGAATCTCCCGGCAGACTGGATTTGATATTGAAAATATTTTAGAGACCAAGCTGAAGACACGGGGAAGTTTGTTGAGTCATATTAGAGTGTCTATCAGTTGGTCTTGAGTCTGTAATAGTTTAGTTTAGAAAATAGATTATTTTCTGTTTTGGGCGACACTTATCTAGTGTCGCATTCAGGCAACACTTAGTTAGTGTCGCACTAGGGTTATGATCTGCGACACTCAGCAAGTGTCGCAGGATCGATCTGTTTGTATAAATAGAGCCATCACGGCTCATTGCGAGGGTTGGACAAAACCTGAGCTCAATTTGTCGACTAAACATTCTGTAAATCAGCTAGTAAGCATTTGATAGTTCAATACAAATCATTATTACTCAATTCTTTATTGTTTCGATTTGTGTTTTATATTAGTTAATTCAATTGTGTGATTCCGCTACACGATTGATTGATTAAAGCTGTTCTAGATCCTAGGTAAAGGGACAACAAGTAACCATTCCTTGAATTTGTGGGGGAAGTCCCCAGAGATATCGTTCAATCCGTTTGTACTCCGGATCAACCATGGTGGGGCACAGGTGTGCCAATTGATTAAAGCGAGCAGTGTAACTGGCAATATCATTGCCTTGAGTGGTGAGGTGCCAGAACTCAGCTTCTAGCTGTTGGATTTCGTCTCTGGGACAATACTCGTCCCTCAGCAGTTTCTTTAAGTCTTCCCATGGAGTTTGGAAAGCATTGTCGATGCCCACAGTCTGAGCATGAGTATTCCACCAGGTCAGGGCACCGTCAAGGAAGGTGCAGGTGGAGTACTTGACCTTATGGTCTTCAGGACAGTTGCAAATTCGGAAAACTGATTCTGTCTTCTCGATCCATCGGAGTAAGCCAATGGCTCCTTCAGTCCCCTTGAAGTACAAGGGTTTGCAATTCAGAAAATCTTTGTAGGTACATGGTTTTGGAGTAGATGTGTTAGCATGTGCGCCTCCGCCGCCCGGGTTTTGTTGGGCAGCAAGGACTTGAGCTACGCTCTGTGCAATGACCTGAGCGATTTCGGTGTCGGTGTAGGTATGTCGTCTTGGAGGCATGATGCTGAATGACAAAGGAATAAGGCATGTAAGATATTTGCACAAGGTTATGATATATCACACATGTATATATACGAGGTAATATACAACAACACAGGGTGATAATCATAATTCATTAGATAATAAAGTTGAGTACAAGGTACGAGTTTTAAAGCATATAGAATTCCAAAAGATCATAGAATATGGAGTTTACAAAAGTACCGGGAATGTTACATTCGGTTGAATTACATGAGTTTTAGATAGCTAAGGAAATACAAGATAAACAGATACTACACTAATCTTGACGCAGGTTCATTTGTGTCATTAGGGTGACAAGTCGGTCCACGGTTCCTGCAAGTCTGCCGGTTTGTCTGGCGTTGTCTTCCGCCAAGGTTAGTCGTTGTTCCAGCATACGAGTGTATTCTTCGGCTTCTCGTGAGCGTTGCTCACATTCTTCCAACTTTGTTTGTAAGAGATCGACCGCTCCCCGGTCGTCGATCACTTGTTGGTGTACCATTTCTAGAGTACGTGTCATGTCCTCCCGTTCTTGGATGATTTGTGCAATGCGGTCGTGTGATTGGCGCAGCCAGTGCATTTGTACTATATATTGTTCCCGTTCCAAGCTCTCAAGTCTTGCCTCGTGACGATGGAGTCGGGCAGTAAGTACTGGAACATTATGGTGGATAGGTTCTTGTGTGTATGGGGAAATGTCCATGGGGTCGGCAGGAATTTGTATGGCTTCCTCAGACCTCCAGGTGTTTAAAGTCGTGGGTAGCCAGTCCCACCTACGAGGGTAAGTTGGATAGTCTGCCCTAGTTGAGGTGTTACTAGTGCGGTAAGGGTTAACGCGAGCTGATCCGTTACCCCTCCTTTGATGTCGTGTGACTCGTGCCTCCCCAGTGAAGTAGTAGAGAGGTTCAGTAGAGGTTTGTGGTAATGCGGTTACCTCCTCAATGGTTGGTGAGGTTTGAGTCCTGTTGTTTGTGTTGGTTGACGCTAGATGAGGAATGTCTGCCATTTCTGTGGCAAGAGCGTTTAGTGAGTATCGTGAGGTCTATATATATAAACATATCATATAGCCTAGTGTGTCTAGCACAAACAAGTAATAGTCCCGTTTTTCTCTCGGTTAGAGTCAACTAGTGTACTCCTATTCAACATAACCGTTTCAGCTCTTACATCATCCTTATTTAATTGTACATAGTTGATCAGGCTATGTTAAATTAAACTCGTATGATGTAATCCCTGAACCAATCATACCTAATAAGGAAATACTGCCTAACGGTTATAGTCTAGGCCCACTAAATGCAACCTAGTTCACTATAACCTCAGGCTCTGATACCAATCTCTCGCACCCCCAAATTCGTGATTAGCGGAAGCATACTTTGGGTGCGACTAATCAAGGTAATCAAGCACAAATATATATAATGAACGACTCTATATGCGTCGTTTTAACAAAATACATTAATTCCATAAAAGTTTACATCAGTTGTACCAAATACATTAGCTCGTGTTCTGAATAGGAGAGATTTCCTAGCATAAATACTTATACAAAATATATTAATGCAATAAAATCTCTGATGTTTGCATGCTGACTCGAGCTAAGCTAATTCCTGAGTGCAAGCCTACAGCTGCTGAGTATCTGAGAATACATGCTAAAAGGGTCAGCTAAAAGCTGGTGAGCTCACAGGTTTGATAGTAAAAATAATGTATGAACCGCAAGATATAGTTATGTATGAAATCAATCATAAAAATGTGTATATTACTGCCATGAGCCCATAGTTCGAGCTTAACTGAGGTGTCAGGAATCACAATTAAGTGCCCGATCGTGCGTGCCTCCCTGCGAGTGCCTAATCTACACTCGTATAAACAAATGATAATGCATCCGTTCGACCGCAGTCGTGGTAGCGCGACTACCCCGGACGGGGATTGTCAATCCCATATGGTACCATACACTAACATTCACGCTAAATCCATATTAACAAACTATGTAATAGAGGACTTCATGATTAGTAGAGCAAACTCATGCAGTCAATATATCGTGTTTTGTACTTGCGTTCAAATGTAAATGAAAACTGAGCATGTATTCCCACCCCTGGGTTAAAAATAGTAAAATGAGGGGCTATGAGACTCACCTGAGTCTTAGAGTGTTTGCAAAGCAAGCAAGTATGATGTTGTACCAAATGAGTGTCCGCAGACTGTAACCTGTCGGGCGTTCAAAACGCGCAAGGTCATATGAGTGAGTAGATGTCTCAACAGACTATCTATGTCAGTTGTCCATCAATTAGTTATGTCCAAATGTTTGATTGTTTTGTTTGAGTTTTGAAAGCATGTACGGCCCGTTGGTGTGGTTATGTAATAATAATTCAAAGTATTATTATTATGTTCATAGTATTGTATACTTCTCGAAGCATATGAGTTTCATGTATGATTCTATGTCATAAAGGTTTGATCTTTGTAGGTGTTTATTGCTTTTATATATGTATATATATGTCCGAAGGTGTTAAGGCCCGTAATTCAGAGTCTAAAATGTGATTTTCTGAAAATAAACTAAGGGTCAAAAAGTCAACTCTCAAGGTCAAAAAGTCAACCTTGAAAAGTCAACTCGCGAAGTCAAAAAGTCAACTCGCGAAGTCAACTCGCAAGTCTTCAGTTCGCAAGTCAAACTCAACTCGCAACACTTTCAGTTCGCAAGTCAAACTCAACTCGCAAGTCTTTCAGTTCGCAAGTCAAACTCAACTCGCAACACTTTCAGTTCGCAAGTCAAACTCAACTCGCAACACTTTCAGTTCTCAAGTCAAACTCAACTCGCAACACTTTCAGTTCGCAAGTCAAACTCAACTCGCAACACTTTCAGTTCGCAAGTCAAACTCAACTCGCAACACTTTCAGTTCGCAAGTCAAACTCAACTCGCAACACTTTCAGTTCGCAAGTCAAACTCAACTCGCAACACTTTCAGTTCGCAAGTCAAACTCAACTCGCAACAATTTCAGTTCGCAAGTCAAACTCAACTCGCAACACTTTCAGTTCGCAAGTCAACTCAACTCGCAAGACTTTCAGTTCGCAAGTCAAAGTCAACTCGCAAAGTCAACAGTTGTGTTTTTGTCTTGGTAACATGGTCAAACGGGCTCGGTTTGGCCCGAAATTTTTAGGGAAGCCTTAGATTAGTTCATAGAGTCTCCAGAAATTTTTGGTTCGTGTCGGAGTCATTCCGAGGTGTCGGTTTTAAAAATATTGCAAAATCAGTCCACAAAGAGGGTTTTCGGTTTTGTCGGTTCACTTCGCCAATTTTTCTTAACTAGTTATGGTTCGAATTAGAGTCCACAATTTTTACCAGTTGTTCTACTATATGTCTAGTTGTTAACATGATTTTTACGGTAATTATAGAGTCCATCTAGATGGGTAGAAAATTCTGAGTAAGAACCGAACTCGGTTTCCGACAAATCTCAGACCAGGATCAAAGATTGGATTATACGAAAAAATACGTACAGATCTAGAAAAAGTGTAAAACATGAAAGTTGTAGCTCTTTTCAATACGAAAATTTTAAAAAAAAATGCATCATCTAACTCTTTGTAGAACTCAAGTTATGAGTGTTTTAGTAAACTGACTTTTCTGAGACAGATTATGTGTTCATGTGTATAAATCATAAAAACGTATTTTAAGTTTATATTTGGACATAAACATGATAGATGAACTTTATAACATGTAAATAAATCACATGAAATCAGTTTTAGAGAGAGAAGGTGTTGGTATCCTTACAATGGAGGTGGTGAAAACAAAGGAAAATGAAGATGATGATGATGTTCTTGAGTTTAGCTCCTTTTTCTTCTTCAAGTTCTTGATTTTTCTTGATGAATGGTGGTGATATGGTGGTGGGAATGACTGATAATTTCAGTTGTGGAGAGAGGGTGAAGGAGTCTAGAGAGAAAAGAAAGGTTGAGTGTAGTAGTGTGTGTGTAAGAATGAAGTGTTTGCATGATTTGTGAGTGGAAGTAGGGTAAGAAGTAGTGTAGTCAAACAAGTAAGGGGGGGGGGGGGGGGAGTTGAATGGGCAGCAGAAAAAGGGAGGGAGGGGGCCGGCCAAAGGGGCCCCACAAAGGGTATTTTGGTCATTTTACTTGTTTATCCGATTTGTGCTTCGTGCGGTGTTCGTTTTCTCGTTCGGTTTGGTGTTAAACGTTTAATACTCGCGTTTTAACTAACGATTTAAGTCTCGATATTTTTACTTGAAATATTTAATGTTACTACTTGAAAACATTTATAAAAATGTTTCGTTAAATTATCGGCCTCGATTTGCGCGTTCGTTTTACGGAGGTTAAATCGTGTAACGGTATTTTTTGCACGTTTTTGTTATCGGTTTAAAATACGATATTTTAAATGAAAGTTTTTACTCGAAATGATATATTTTAAACTTATAAAATATGTTTTGGCTTTCATTTGGTTGTCGGGCGCGTTCCGCGTATTTTCGTCGCGTTTATGATACTTTATACGTTACGTTTTACATGTTAAATATTATCAACATAATATTTAGAGATTTTTGGAGTTTATTAAATAATTTCACATTATTTAACATTTTGTTCACCAACGTCCGCATTTATAATGTGTCGGAATTCATCCGATAGTGAAATGTACGATTTAAACAAATCGCATAAGTGTGTATATATATATAAACATATATCAATACACGTAGTGATACACGTAATTAGCCCTAAATATAACTAATTACATGTATAAGTACAATGATTAGGCACTAACACAAGCCCTAATTGGTCGGGTGTCACAATTATGTAAGGAAGTATAGTCACAAGAGCGTTTAATCGTTGTCTTTAATGAAACATAATTTGTTACAATTACAAGTAACATATATTATGACAAATGTAAATGTGTAATCGTTATGTTTTTCAACTAGTCTCACATGTTTTAATTGTCATCTATCTTGCATTCTGACTTCAATATATGATCGGAAGCAAAATTTGGCTTGACATGATATATTTATGCATTTGGATTTGCTATATAAATCAATAATACATAAAAAGCTCATCAAATATACATACATTATATAGTTTAAATTTACGACTTTATATAATCAATGATATCATAAACTTATGGTTTATATATATATATATATATATATATATAGTAAGAGGATCTAAAAAGAAGCTAAATTTTATGGAGAAAGAGGAGAAGGAATCCTGACCAATCATTCCAATAATAGGTCAAAGGGTATTTTCGTACTTTGTAATTTGGTTATTTTAATTTAATATCATTAATAATAAATGTATTTAGTGGGCGGTTTTAAAATTCACGATGGAGGTTTCAATATTTTAGGAAACTATCAACCAAAAAGATATTCACAATTCATTCCCACTTATACTTTGATCCACGCCTAATTTAGTTAGTTGAAATCACAAAATACTTGATCGGTGCATCAATTAAACATTGCGAGGCATCTTTTAACGCAATTAACAAGCGCTAAAACTATTACCGAGATCGAAATCTTGTTTTGGTTGAAGAAGAACTTGTGAATTTTTTGGGTTGTAATTATTTAGTAATTTTGTTGTTCTTTGATTTTCCGTTACTCGAAATGGCGAACGATGAACAAATGATGGAACTTGTAGATACGTATTCAACGGATGAATCCGATGATATTGCTAGCACATCTGAATCGAATAAGTTATTTCAATTATGTTTTGGAAACTTGCGTACTACCGCATGCGTTGTGTTGTTGTTTGGTTTTCGATTTTTTAATTATGTTTTTGCAACTTGCAAGTACTTGCTGTGTAATTTTTTTATCCGATATGAAGGTTTTGGTATTTACCCTTATTGTCGATAAGAAATGATGGTGATTCAGTTACCAATATGAGTGATGCGTACAACTAAACACATCTATAATATGGTAGTATATTTGTTGTAACTTTTGTTCGATTCTTTTTATGTATTCTGATCGTTGTAAACATTTTACACAGGAACACAATATCAGTTGTTATTATGCATGTCTCTACCGAAGGCGTACCATATTGGGTGCCCGATGTCCCCGATTATATCAAACCAGCCATTGGAATGTCCTTTGACAATGTGGAGGTGGCGTATGAGTTTTACAAACAATATGCTAGACAAGCTGGTTTTCCATCAAAAAAATTGGGAAACAATAGAAATAAGTCACTTCAACAACACACTTATACAGTTTTCGCCTTGGTATAATTTGTTTTATGTTACCTTACCCTTTACAACAACACATGCACTTGCTTTATTACACTATTATGTTTCCGGTCACCATACATCACTTCATATAATATTTACCAGACATATTTACAATTGTATGCGGCCTTAAAATTATCATGCCGCAACATTAGCTATAACCTATTTAAATAGTTGCATACAATGCCACAATATGCACAACAGTTTGATTCAGTTATGAAACATAATGATTCAGTACTAGAATATAGCACATTTCATATTAATGTCGATTTTCTAGCCACATTCATAGTATATACAATTACATGATGTGCTCCAACAAAACTATTATGCATTTAAGTAACTACATATTTTTATTCAGCATACACATATACCTCAACTTGCAAGAACCTTTTTCGTCTTCTGAGTTGGTGTTGTTGGAGAAACTTATCATTTACTATTATGTATATTGTATGCGAACATCACCGTTACAGGAACAAACAAACACATCAAAATGATTCAGTGACGTAACGTGCTGATTCAGAAGTTCATACACTATGATTCGCTAATATATCAACTTGATTCAGTAGTTCGTTACAACTGTTATCACACATATCTTGGCCTCGTCTTACATATTTATGGTTCCAAGCATTAAACAAAAAAAATAAAAAATTACAGAACAATAAAAAGTGTTTAAAAAAAGGTTCAACACACTACTTAATGCAAACTACACGATGATCCACTGACATAACATTATGATTCAGTTGTACTGGATCAACGATTCAGGAAATGCAATCGTTTATTCAATCATCCCTTTCAACTCTTTTACATATAAAATCAAATGCAACCACATAAAACACATGGCAAAAAATCAAAAGCTAAACAACAGCTGACCATTTTAATGCTTCCAATAATGCGTTGAGACACTGTTTTAGAAAATCAAATTCACAATACATCAAATTCCAATACATTCAATTTTTTACCAATCACAACTTTCCTACCCATTATTTTAATTGGAAATAGAAAACAAAAAAAGATGAAAACTATCATAGTTCTTCAACAACATCAATCGCCAAAAACGGCCAGCCTTGCATCTCTTCCGCTTTTCCCCTTTAAATTCATTCGGAGCTGGCGGCATAAAGTCGTCATCAGAATCATCGTCATACAACTGGGCCTTACCTAAAAAAAGATTTACAACCACTTAATCACAAGAATCAACAAGAATGAAATATCCATACAACACCTAGAATATCATGCACTAGTATACTTCCTGTGAGTCTTCTACAAACAAACTACTAAATCAACATGTTTACACATAACCTTTTAAAATAACAACGTAACCCTTGAATTTCTTCAAAAACAATGCTTCGACACTTTAATATAAACATTACTAATTACAATATATTTATATTACTCCTTTCTCAAAACACTTTTCAACCTCTTGTTACACGGATATATAGTTTAAATTCAACTTTCTTGCAAGCACATTTTAAATTTTTCATGATCGAAGTGCACAAACATAGATGTAAAGAACATTCAGAAAATAGTATACAAGGATTAACTAAATTTGATTTATGATTCAGAAATATCCTATACTAGTTTACTTCCTTTCAATCTGCTTCAAACAAACTACTAAATCAACATGTATACACAAAACGTTTTAAATAACCAACTTGACGCTTTGAATTTGCAAAAAAAAAATGATTAGCCACTTTAACGAAATCAATACTTATTACATAACATTTATATTACTCCTTTCTCAAAACAAATATGAAACTCCTGTTAGATGGGAATATTGTTTTGATACGAGATATTTTTCCCTCTATTAAAAACTTCCTTTAATCCACAAGCTAAACCAGACGCAAGTAACCCACCTTTCCAACTAAAGTGATAGAAATTTATCAATGTCATTAACACTGAATAAGTTAAACATTGCATAAAACTAAATTGTGATACAGTCAAACAGAAGAAGAAAAAAAAAACATAATTACTTCAAAGCAAAACATGCAATCCAACAACAACAACCATTTTCGTTAATTGATTCTAAAGCCTACCCAGACATCACTAATATACCTGCATCGAACCCCCAATTTTTATAACTACTAAACTTCACCCATTTTTTACAAAACAACAACCTAAGTGTTGAATCAAAACTTCAGAAAACATATACAGTAAACATTAACGAAACAAGAAACGATACCTTTCATGGTCTATTTTATTAGTTCTTTAGTTGTAACCATCTTCACCGACGATAGACGGCGCTTTGACCTCAAACAAATCCTACAATCTTCTAATATTATCGATATTTTCGTTATGATTCCGTTCTTATTTTGCCTTGCGGAATCACAAAATAGGGTTTATGATTTTTATTAATCGGCGAGGGATTTGGAAGAGGAGGAGATTTTTTCGGTTTTGTTTCTGCATACCAAGCGAAATGTTTTTGTTTTGTACATTAAATATGAATTGATTCCTTTTTTCTTGAACATAAGTAATTTACTAATGTGCCCTTACGATTAAAAATCTGTGAGCAAACCCCTTGGACCAATCTCAACCATTGAATCACTTATCTGATGGCTAAGATTGCTTCTCCACCTTCTCCTTTTAAAAACCCTTCTCTCTTGATCCCAATCCTATATATATATATATATATATATATATATGAATTTATATGTATATATGCATGTATATGTATATGTGTATGTTTATGTATTTCAGGTGATAATGGATAAATCCATGGGTGATAAACTGTCATCCATATCCGTTTCACTAATTATCCATATCAATATCCACTATTCATTCATCTCGATCATCCATATCCACTATAAAGTGGATGGATTGGATGAATATCCGATAGATCAGGTGACCGTTGTCATTCCTACTCACTATCAGTAGTTCATACTACGTGTAGTTTATAATTTCCGGTTCTATTTTTTCGAATATTAAAAGCTACAATTATATTTAATTTCATATATCTAGCTTTACCACACCGCTTGTGCATATACATATAGCAGACTAAATAAGTTTTTTTTTTTAATGCAATTAATATGCAATAGTACGTAATACTAAATACCCTTAAAAGTTAAAACCTAAGTAAGATGCTAGAAATTACATCTATGCTACCATGACCATCAATTCCGACCAAAATTTAATTTACAGTTACAAAAATGACAATTGACATTAACACATGCAATGACGCTAGACCCAAACAAGGATAAAAATTTTAATAATTTGATCCTTGAAATACCATGTTAAGCCATATAGTTTTGTGATCAACTACTTCGTTCAAGCTTTTTGGAAAGGAATACACATGTTAAGGGAGCGTTTAGCTACATTTATATTAACTTATTTTTCTTTCCATTTTTCTAGGTAATTAAGAGTGTTTTAATTTTTAAAAAAAATCAAGGAAATTTTAATTAGAAATTAAAATACGTTTAAATTTGGGTGATGATGTTTTTACTTTCAAGAAATAATTTAGATGAAAAATTTAGATATATAAAATGTAGTAGTTTTAAACTTCTAGTTATCAAATAATAGAGGATAATATGAATATTCTCTTTCTTAAAAAAAAATTTTTTAGAAAACTTTGTATTAAAACACCTTTTTTAATATTATAATTCTTTTAGAGAAATTTGTTTAAAAGGTCAAGTAATTTAATTTTTCATAAATAAATGCAACATCAGTTCTATAACAAGAGTTTTAGAATGTTCTTGAAGGATTGAAATTAATCTGTCAAAGGAATTGGAATTGAAATTTGATTGAATTGGAATTTGAAATAAATAGAATATAATATTATGATGTACGTAATTGGAATTTGAATATGCAGGAATTTTTTACGTTTGGTTGACAGGAATTAGAATGAAATTCAAATTAATAAAACAGGTATAATGTTAATTTATAATTAATTAATACGTATGATAGGATGATATTAAAATTTCATTAATTATACATATAAATAGTTATTGTCATTTTATATTAATATTAATACTTATATTTCATATTAAATTAAAATTAACTATTGAATTTTTTAGTTATTTAATTAATTGCAAAAACAATCATGAAAGTGATGATAAGTATTAATATTATAAGGTTACATTACATAGTTCTTTAAAAAAATATTATTATAATATAGTTTTACATTTTATATAACATAACATAAAAACATAAATATAACATAAAAATATAAATATAATAACATTGAAATAATATTTAATTAATAATAGTATTAATAAAAAAATATAATTAATTTTTAATCATCAATTTTATTTTCAATGAAGTTGTAATGATCTTCCATCCAATATGTTAAGAAATCTAAATTACTTTGTCTGATGGAATTTGAAAGAATTCAATTCCTTATAATTAAACAAACACAAAACACTAGAATCAAAATTCCCATTCTAACATCCTACCGACCAAATAGAATATAGAAATGATCAAATTTTAATGCCATAAATATGTAATTAACAATATAATAAAACAATTAAACTTTGATAATTATGGTAATTATGGTAATTAATAATTAAAATTAGATAACATACAGAAGTATAGTTAACTAAATAATTAAAAACTTTAATTACTTAATCACAACCTTAAACTCCATCACATGATTACTATATATTTATTACATGATTACCAAGCAACCACATGCTTAAATACACATACTACCTAAAATAATTTTATTTCAAACATTACTTGTCTCTAACTCATAAAAACGTCCCAATTGATCATATGCATGTACAAAATAGAATTATATACTTTAACTTTAATGGAGAAAATTACAAC
The DNA here is from genome assembly GCA_963422505.1 of Pseudognaphalium luteoalbum. NCBI lineage: Eukaryota > Viridiplantae > Streptophyta > Magnoliopsida > Asterales > Asteraceae > Pseudognaphalium > Pseudognaphalium luteoalbum. Next base: position 116,350,192 of record OY730196.1, on the reverse strand, counting down.
TTCAACGGGACGTATGTATACACGAGTTTGAAGTCTAGTAAATGATGTATATGATTGACATATAACTCTTAGCTTCATCAAGCTTAAAATCGCAATATGGGTACCAGTAAGTACTCCGCATAATATAACTGCATAAAAGGAGACGAAGCACTTAATTTTCAACATTTTTCATAATAATTAATTATGTAAATATATCTAATCTAATATCTAAATATTAAACGGTCGAAGAAATTACCTTCCAAATAAAAAGGTAGAACGCTTCAGTGGCCTCATTACTTTCAGGATTAACAAGGTTCGCATTTCTCCACAGTACAAAACCAAGAATGCCATGACCAATTACCTATTTAATTATCTAAATAATTAATTAAGTAGATAGATTATGATATAAGATAGGTTTCGCTATATAGAAATAATAAAAAATGATAAATTGATCGATTTGTCACATATTTTGGACATTTATAACAGTTTGCCCTTGAAAAAAAAATTGTTAAGAGAATTTGCCCCATCCGGAATCGCAAGCTTGCGATGTATAAGTTTGTGATTTGCAACTCGGCTACAAAATAAGTCGTGACCGAGAACCTACAAACCATTTCGGGTCACGACTTATTTTGTAGCCGAATCGCAAATCACAAACAACAAGTGCGGTTTGCTTCCAGGTAGCGCAAACTTGAACCATTCACCTTTGTACGTTCACGACTAGTTTTGTAGTTGAATCGCAAATCACAACCTTGTGACTTGCTTTTAAGTGGGGTAAATTCTCATAACACAAATTTTTTTTGGACAAATCATTCTAAGTATCCGAAAAAAACTTAGCAAATCGACTAAATACCCCATAAAAAGTTACCATAATTAATCGGATCCAAAAGCGTGTTGAAGATAACCCGATTAATATTGACATGCTGTATACCATTTCTAGAAGCCATATACACATCCAAAACACCTGCGAAAAAATATATAGATAATCTTCTCTACAACATAATTGAAGATAATCTCAAATCGATCCAAAAGCTAATTACTACGAGTATTAGATAGAGTTTATTGTTTCGTTATGTATTAAACTTTACACTTTTTACTATTGTATGCGACATACTTTCATTTGTTCTATTGTATGTATTGAACTTGTAAATATATTCTATTGTATGTATTATTTTCTTTTTGAGTATATCCAAAAAATGAAAGTTTCCTTTTTTGGACATACCAAAAAAGGAAATAATACATACAATAGAACATATTTACAAGTTCATTACATACAATAGAAGTTTTCAAAGTTTGACGTATACAATAGTAAAAAGTGTAAAGTTTAATACATAACGAAACAATAAACCCAATTAGATATATTAGATATTAGATTAGATATATATAGTTAGAGGCTTAGAGCTTACACTTTTCGGCCCGACTTGTGAAGCAAGGGAGTTAATTCCGTTAATCTTGTCACCCTCAACATCAGGAACATCCTAAAATTCACATTTTAGTTATATGATCAGTACAATTAGTGTTAGACAAATATACAAATAAAAAATTCATAATTTATGAAAAATGTCATGCACGCTACCTTAAATAGTGCTATAACTACTGCGTAGATGCTCATGACTCCAGACACAAAGATGGCATGCTGTGAAAGCGAAAATGTTTTTCCTGTTATGTATGTCTGCATATATTGCATGTTCATCTTAATTAGTTATTGATAGTGATCTTCAAATGTTTGATATTTTGGTCAAACCAAATATTTGGATGAATCAAAACTGAAGTAAAAAAGGTGAATGACGAACGAACTGAACCTGAACGTGGAGGTGGAAAAAAATAGGAACGATCACTCCTTGAACTGACCAAATGCACATTGCTGCAAGCACAGGAATCCTCTTCCATCGCAGTAATGGTAGCTAGAAATTAGTAGCATGCACAATTAAGTTGTATATAAACGACTTATCATAAACTCATAAAGCTAAAGTTACATGAATTATTTGACTCACATGAACTGAATATGCAGTTCCGAAAGCATACCATAAGAAGAGACCCAACCTAAAAGGCCACGATTTAACACTCCATCCAAGACAAAATCCCTAATAAGATCAAGCCAAAACAGAACTACCCTAAAAGATGTGCTTATAAAAATGTGACTGCTGATCACAAGGAAATTTGAAGTTGATGCTAAAGTGTGTAGTACCAAAAAAGCATACAACGAGGTGAGTAGAATGGCAGTTTTGACAGGAAGTTCGCCTGATGCCAACACCAAATATGGTTTGTTAACTTTGTCAATCTCAATATCAGACAGTTGATTTATGGCCACAACATATAAATTAGCCAAAACGCCACCAACGAGTGCCTGGAAGTTAATTTCATGTTTGTCAATCGTCACTTTGAATATGATATCAAGAATATGAAGTATAGCTTTAACTTTGGACAAAGTTATTGCGACAAATAGAAGGAAGATAAAACAGACCTGCAAAACCCCAAGAAAGAACGATGGAGTAAAATCTGAAAGGTTCTGGACGGCAAGCAAAGAAATCGAAATGATGGACAATGCCTGCACAAGAACAATGTTGAAATGTATATATCGCAAGTTCCAAATAAATTATCTATAATAGCTAGACATTGCATATCTAAGTATATCCTAGAATTCATGTTAAAATAAACTAATAAAGTTCAGCAAGGATTTCAGTTACTTTCTGTTTTATAGTTTCTGCAAAGTCCAGTTATTTAGGAACGGAATATTTCTCCTTTATGGGCAAATCATTTTATGTAGTACACAACGCTATTCGTTTGTGTTATTGATCAATAGAAAATAAAGAAATTTTTTATATTTTACAACTTTAGTCCTTCAACTTTTGAACATATACATATTTAATTTTTGAGTTAAAGTTGACAGCACGATTCAATCCGTGTAGTTACGGTGCACGGAATATTTCCCTTTATTTATTTCTTTTCTTTTCATGTGACTATACGTGTAGTTGATACCCGGCGTGTTATTGGATGTTGTAAAACCCGTTGATAAATAAAAGTTGTACGTATAGTAATTTGATGAAGCCAAATTGCAGCTTTGTTATGCGGTGATCTCTAAATCGCTAAAGTAAGTTTAGTTACACTGATCGATTAGTGGTTTAGCATTCAGGGTTAGCAAAAGTCAGAACTTATACCGTTCCTTTAAGAGTGTAAACTCTTGAATATTTGTAAATAATATCCAACATAGCTCCAAGTGATTTGCCATCCGTTTGAGGACGAAAAACCCCATAATCATGTGCATTGTCTGAAAATTCAGAGGTGGCACTCGCAAAAAACTCTGGTTTCCGTCTGTGGTGTATTAGAGGATTTAATCTCCCTACATCTAGGTGCTCCAATCTAATGGTTTTCCACACATGAGCCCCTGAAACTTGTACGTTTGCATAACCTACAAAATTTCATATGGAAATAATCAACAGTACGTTATTTTCATACTCATCATCGGTTGGCTCTGTAATATGAAATGGAACTTACTAGAAGAAACCGCTGTTGGCACCAACTTAGAATTGGCAAATAACCAAGGCTTTGGAGCTGAGTCAATCTGCATAGATTTCATTTTCTTAATTAATATTTTATTTTTTTTGTGTGTGTGTGTGTGTTTTTTCTCTCTAAGTAAACCGAAACGGCCAGAACAACGATACCCTTGATGATATATATATATATATGTAATGAAGGAAACGACTAGCTAGATTCGATCTTGTCCTGTTTACGTGTCTTTCATCGACTTACCCATCAGAATCTGTTGGTATTTACTAATTGGATTCAAGCTTTCTTGTATATGTCAATCGGTTTGATATTTTAATCCTTCTGTCATAATATATGTTTTGCTTGGTAAGCGAAACATAGACAGGCTATGTCATTGTAGTAAGAGGTAAAAAGATAAAGCCAAGCGATTGACCACCAAAAGTCAACAAGTGATTATAACATTGTGCCACACAACGCTAGCTGTTTAATTAATTGTTAAGGTCGGCTCCATTTATAGGTTCATTGATAGAATGTTTGTTAATGTATTTGAAAGAAATACCATCGGATTAATCGAAAGGATATGATTAATTTCCAAAATTAAGTACGTGTTAAAACTCAAGGATAGTTGTGTTACGTGTTTTTCAACTATATCTTATCTTATCTTAGACAAATCCTTATACCAAGTCATTGAAACATTAGAAATTAGGGAATTGTATTTGAAAATGCAACTAACTTGTATCCGATATCTATTGTGTATACCCAATTTATGTATGCTATTTTTAATGAATCAAACTTTCAAAAATAGTGTTTTAATTACGTGTCACTCATTGAAGGTGTCACGTATTATCCGGAGAGTTTGACAAATCATAAACACGTCATCAAATTACATTAAAACACTCTTTTTGAAAGTTTGATGCATTAAAAATAGCATACGTAAATTGAATACACACAATAGGTATCGAGTAAAATTAGTTGAATTTTCAGGTACTTAACCTTTCAAATTAGCACTGTATTACTTTTAATTATTTATTTTTCAAATAAAATAATAGAATAAAAGAAAGAATGATTTTGACGATCCATCTATTTTGATCAATCACAACCATTCGCTCCAATTTAGATTTTTATACAAAAACATACATTTGCTCTATCTCTTATGATCTTAAAATTGAACACACGTACGGCGTACCCATGTTTTTTCTTAAACGTTAAACAATTATAATTTTTCTCTCTTATGATCTTAAAATTGAACACACGTACCGCGTACCCATGTTTTTTCTTAAACGTTAAACAATTACGGAGTATAATGTTTCATTATAGCTTTACAGGGTATAAAAATTCACAATCAAACTTGCATTAATTATATTGATGGGACCTTTATTAGAATATATATGGGTAGACTACAGCAAATTAAATATTTTGCTACATATTTTTCGAAATCGTAAACCTTTTTGTTAATTTTCTCATACTTGCAAATGATTAAATGTGTATAAAATTTTAACATTTATACGTATGAAATATCATTACAATTTCACACATAAGATTGTTTTGAATAAAAGTTCATATCTACAACATTGTACATATATAAATTTATTTCCACATTCAAGTGTCTAGATCAATTTGTCACACTCAATTTGTTCACGAGTGTAAACAAATTTAACTTCACTTTGCTGAAATTTATGATTATCCACACCAATTAGTGCGATTTTTTTTGTGCAAGTGTGATCACTCTTCTTTTATAAACGTGAAAAACTGTCATGATTTTAAATATTTTTCACAATTATAACCGTAATGACAAACTTTTAAACAATTATGAGTGTGAAAATATTTAAATAAAAATTTACACGTTTTTTAAACGCGTGTGTGCTAACGACAGTTTTGACTTTTCGTTGTAGCGGTGATCGATACTTGAACAATATCACCTAAATTTATTAAGTGCAAAACAAAACTAGCTTTACAATAACTTAGTGGCGTATAATAATATATGTATAACTTACTTATGTGTGGTTAAAATTGATTATGTGTACATCCAAGGCGGGGTAACGTAGAAAGTCGTTTCAAAAAAATAAATTACGGTAAATTATTTTTTAAGTATTAATGACATTTTTAATTTTTTTCACCCCTACTAAACTATTAAAACTATTTTTTTCCCGATAATTAGATTACATTACTAGCTAATTTGTTGTATGATATATTTGCATGGAATGCGTTTTAAAGTTTCCTGTATCGCAAAGATTTTTGAGTTTATCGAAGAATTTATTATAGAAGTCCAAATAGATCGATGAATTGAGATCTCGAATGAGACTTTGACGTACACTTGGCCATTTTGTCGTTAGCTTCCAAACGAAAAACGACTTTTTGCTTTCATCAACCAAAATAACTGTCAGCTAGCTAGCTAGTATGGTTGACCACGATAACATACTAACTTACGAAAAACTTGTATATATATTGTGTAGATATAGAGGTTAGTCTCAAATTGCATATATCAAAATGAAATGAAAACTCATATAGTTAGCTATATACCCGATCGAGAAGAAATTAAGAATGCGTATAATAGCTTGAACAAGCATTGCGTGAATAGAAAAGAGTCGAGCATAGCCAAGTGACAATTGCCGACAATCATGATCGTCTACATATGCGATTCATGCCATTGTTATTGATGCCGGCAATTCATCCTTGGCTTCGTTGAACTCTCCTCCTTCTCAAGCAATGTCACGAGCTATAATTAATTTCTATATACACCGATAGATAACAAATTAATATAAATAGCGATAATATATGTATATATATGAAATGAGTGAAGTAATTAACATCGAGCTTTGACACACATATATAGTTAAATGGATGAATAGATGATGGGATAGGGTTTAGGAATATATTCCTTTAGAACAATTTGGGTATAAAGTCCACCAACTTTTATTTTAAATATATTTTTAAGTGTCAACACTTAATTTATCTTTCAATAGGGAGTATATATAGTTTCCATATTTTATTTTCGCTTATTAAGATATTACTACCCGGCCAAGGGCTTTTCGCCTTGCGGTATGAGATCAAGTAGCCCACTAATCGACAAATTTGTTCTAGCTTGGAGAGACAATTATCAAGGATAACGTATCATAACAATATTTCAATAATATCTCCATATATTAAGGGAATATTTTAGTCCTTAATATTAGTCAAAGTTGTTATGTATTTCCTGTAATTGTGGATCTGTTTTCTATATGTACTCACTGTAACATTGAAATATATTTATTCATCAAGGTTTCATATGGTATCAGAGCACTAACAAAACTCCAACGAGTTCAATATCGATCCAATCACCATGTTGTCTTCCTCAAACACACTTGTTTCAATCACAACAGCCACTCATTTCCCAATCAAATTAACCTCTCAAAATTTTCCTGTTTGGAGGCGTCATGTTCAATCCACTTTAATTGGCTTTGGACTAGAAGATTTCATCACTGGTAATGTAGAAGCACCACCGCAAATCATCAAGGGAAGCGACAAAGAAAAAGAAATCATCAAAACAAACCCAGACTACACCAACTGGTTTCGACAAGATCAAGTCATCTTTAGTGCCATTCTCGGATCATGTTCAGATGAGATACAACCTATCATTGCCTCTGCCACCACTGCCAAGGTTGCTTGGGAACGACTAACAACGTCATTCGCAAGTAAATCTCGGTCCAGAATCATCTCACTAAAATCCAAACTTGCAAAGAATCCCAAAGGTAATCGATCAATCTCTGATTTTCTACATGATATGCGATCCATTGCCGATGAATTGGCTCTTGCTCAGTGTCCTTTTGATGAAGAGGATCTCATGGTTCATATTCTCACCCAACTTGGTGACGAATACGGTGCTATTACTGCTGCTCTCAACGTTCGTGAAAGTCCCATTTCATACCCTGAGCTTTTTGATAAATTGGTGGATTTCGAAAGATCTTTAACTGCTGTTAGTGAGCCTAATACCACTCTCCTTGCTACTGCAAACAACACTCAAAAGCAGCAGAGATTAAACAACAGAACTCCATATGACCCAAATCGGTCAAATGCTTCTTTTCGAAACCAAGCTAATCATCAGCCCCACCGTTTTTCTCGTCCAGATCGAACACAGTCAAACCAAAACACAACTCGATCCAATCAGTTCTGTAACTTTTGCAAAATCTCAGGTCATGACACTCGGGACTGTAGGAAACTTATTCGTTTTATTAAAGACAATAACATTACCTTTAATACAAATGCAACTTCTCCTTTTGCAAATGCGACTACTTCTACCACTGGAAACCCGATGTGGATGATGGACAGCGGCGCTTCACACCATGTCACCTCATATCCAACATCACTTTCCTCAGTCTCTGAATATGGTGGTCCTGATGAAATCGTGCTTGGTGATGGTACGGGACATTCTATCTCTTTTATCGGTTCAACGAAATTAACTACCAATTCGAAACCATTACATTTACATAACATTTTATGTGTTCCTAACATGCGCACTAAGTTAATTTCTGTTGCAAAACTCTGTCGTACTAATCATGTTTCGGTTGAATTTTTCCCATCTTTTTTTGTTGTGAAGGATCTCAAAACGGGGGTGCAACTCATGCAGGGTGAAAACATTGATGATATCTATTATCTCACCCGGTTCCCTTCATCACAGCCTCGTATCCATGCTACTACTCGTGCTTCTCCACTCCAATGGCATCATAGACTTGGACATCCGTCTTTTCGCATTTTTAAATCTCTTTGTAAAGACCTTGGTCTTAGTTTTAGGTCTTTAGCTACTTTACATTGCCAATCATGTTCGATCAATAAAAGTCACAAGTTGCCATTTGGAAATAATTCGTTTGTTGCTAATAAATCTTTACAGCTTCTTTATTCGGATGTTTGGGGACCTATTCATAAATCTGTTGATGGGTTTTCATACTATGTTATCTTTGTTGATTATTTCTCTAAGTATGTATGGCTTTACCCTCTCAAAAGCAAGTCTGATGTTGCTGTTATTTTTCCACAATTTAAATTGCTTGTTGAGAAATTTTTTCAAACACCAATAATTTCTCTTTTTACCGACAATGGTGGGGAATATATTGGTCTTGCTTCATTTCTCAAATCGGTTGGCATTTCACATTATACAACTCCGCCTCATACTCCGGAGCAAAATGGAATTGCGGAACGCCGTCATAGGCATATTGTTGAAACTGCACTCTCCTTGCTTCACTATGCCTCCTTACCGACGTCGTTTTGGTCCCATGCATTTCAAACGGCCGTATACCTCATAAACCGGCTACCCACACAGATTCTTCACTCCAAATCTTCATATGAAATGCTTCATCGTGTCTCTCCTAACTATACCAAGTTAAAAACATTTGGATGTTTGTGTTACCCATGGTTAAAACCGTATACTACATCCAAATTACAACCTCGTTCTCAACCGTGCATTTTCTTAGGTTATTCAACTTCTAAGTCTGCTTACAAATGCTTTGACACAAAAACTAATCGTCTTTACCATTCAAGACATGTGACGTTTGTTGAAGATCAATTTCCTACAAAGCAAGCCACTACATTTTCTTCACAACCTACTGTTGATCAATTCATGTCTTCACTTGCATCCACTGTCTTGCCCATACCCACCTCATCACCTCCATCCTCGATCACTACTCCATCTTTATCTTCAATCACTACTCCAACCTCATCATTACCTACTGTTAATGAATCGCCTTCATCACCTACTCTCTCTAATGAATCGTCTTCTCACTCGACACCTCCTTCGTCTACTCTTGAACCCGATCCTTCCTCTACGCGTAGTCCCGCTACACCAATTACACCCGCTACTACATCACCTTCCTCTTCTCCTTCATCAGTTGCCACTCCAACTGTTTCAGCTTCACCTTCGCATACACCATTACCTGCCCGCACTCGCAAACGCAACCCAAAATTCTACAATCCACAATATGTAAACACGACTACAGTTCATCCCATTCCCCCTTCCATTGAACCACACACCTACATTCAAGCTTCCAAAGATCCTTTATGGCGAAAAGCAATGGATGATGAGTATAATGCGCTTATTCGTAATAATACATGGGATCTTGTTCCGTCCACTCAACAACCGATTGGATGTAAATGGGTATTTCGGGTAAAACGAAAACCGGATGGTAGTGTGGACAAGTATAAAGCTAGACTCGTTGCCAAGGGGTTCTTACAAGAGTATGGGAAGGATTATTTTGACACCTTCAGTCCGGTCACAAAGCCGGTTACTATACGAACGATCCTATCTCTTGCAATATCACGGGATTGGTCATTACGTCAACTTGACGTTAATAACGCATTCTTACATGGTACTCTTCAAGAAGAAGTCTACATGACTCAACCCCCGGGTTATGTTAATACACAATTTCCGAGTCATGTTTGCAAACTTAGACGCTCTCTTTACGGTCTCAAACAGGCACCCCGAACTTGGTATATTGCTCTTACTTCGTTTTTACTTGAGTTTGGGTTCGTAAAATCGCATGCCGATGCTTCTCTCTTTATTTATAATCGGGACAATATCATGTGCTATTTTGTTGTATACGTGGACGACATTTTAATAACTAGCAATAATAATGTCTTCTTGGATAAGTTCATCACCATGATTGCTTCTAAGTTCTCGATCAAAGACTTGGGTTACCCCAGCCATTTTCTTGGTATTGAGCTTATTCAAACTTCAACTGGGTTATACTTGCATCACAGACATATTCATGATATACTTGCATCAAATCACATGGACGGTGCAAAGTCAGTCACTACACCGCTAAGTTCATCTCAAGTCTTAACACTCACAGATGGTACACCACATGTGGATCCTACACCGTATCGAAGAATTCTTGGTTCACTTCAATATCTTGCGTTTACACGTCCGGATATCTCGTTTGCTGTAAATAAACTCTCACAGTTTATGCAACAGCCGAACCAAACACATTGGCAAGCCCTGAAACACTTGTTTCGCTATCTCAAAGGAACGGTTTATCATGGTCTATTTTTAAGCAAGAAATCTTCGAATGAGCTCACTGCCTTCTCTGATTCGGACTGGGGAGGAATTCATACGGCTGGTCGTTCTACTACAGCTTTTCTTATCTTCCTTGGTAACAACATAATCTCTTGGAAGTCTGCAAAACAAAAGTCGGTTTCACGCTCGTCCACTGAGGCAGAATACAAAGCTCTTGCCAATGCCGCTGCTGAGCTTGCTTGGGTTGAAAATCTTCTTAACGAACTTGGCATCTCAACAGCTACATCTCCTCAACTATTCTGTGACAACACAGGTGCAACATATTTATGTGCTAATCCTATCTATCACTCGAGAATGAAGCATGTTGCATTGGATTACCACTTTGTTCGTGAGAAAGTTGCAGCGGGCACCCTTAGAGTCCAGCACATTAATTCGACTGATCAACTTGCTGACACTCTCACTAAAGCGCTCCCTCGTGTGCCTTTTCTCAAGTTGCGATCCAAGATTGGAGTCTCCGACGGAACCTCCATCTTGCGGGGGCGTATCAAGGATAACGTATCATAACAATATTTCAATAATATCTCCATATATTAAGGGAATATTTTAGTCCTTAATATTAGTCAAAGTTGTTATGTATTTCCTGTAATTGTGGATTTGTTTTCTATATGTACTCACTGTAACATTGAAATATATTTATTCATCAAGGTTTCATAACAATATGTAAATAACACGGAGTACATGCATGGATAATTGTATATATTGGTGCTATAGATTGTATACGTACACTTGCTTAATAAAACAACGCATGATTTTGGAGATAATTAGCTTATATGCATTCACAACTATATGATTTCTCAGTGGGTATTATTGATTGTCTATTTGACTTCACAAGAATCTATTCCGAAATGAATTGAATCTGCCTGCTGATTGATGTTCACGTACGTACCCGTAAAGCTTAGAAGGCCAGAAATGCATATATATGGTTTTGACTACTTTAATCTAAAAGCATATTTATATCCCGACCATAATCTTTCTAAGAGATGCAAAATCGATATCTTAGTTGGTCAACTGGATAGGCAGGGGCCTTTATCATACGGAGATATATATGGAATATATAATTGACATTGTATGATCGAGCATCGAGAATATATATCACATTCGTAAAGGAGATCGGTCGAAGAAGAATATATTTAAATCAGATTCAGAGACCTTGCTTGTTCTAATACTATAGGATCAGATCTCAAGTTCAGTTGGGTCAAACCCGTGCATTGGCCTAACAAGATAAGTGTTTACGAACTCCACCAATTGAGATGATCGACTGGAAAGAGTAAGAGATAGAGATCTGTGAAAGATGTTGTAAAACATTACTCGTATATGCAGTTACACTTTGTGGCTTTCATCGATCTTGTCACGAGGCATTTATTTAATGATTAGAGCATAAATTTTTCTGTGCGCGTCTTGCAATTAAATTTCTGAGATCGTATACTGATTACTACCTCAAAACAATTAACCGTGTATGTTTTCTTTTAGTACGTTGTTCACGTACTGTATGTATGTCAATCCTAACTAGCTAGCAAACTTAATTAGAAATAAGGTCATGGTCAAATTGCTACGCACGCAATCAAGTGCATATGTTCCACAAAAAGCTCTTGAATTAATATCATGAAGCAAACGTCAACTTTTATTTATCGATTCAGTTCTGTACGTGCATTCTCAAAACCAATGAAGATTGATGGAATTAAATAAAGGGCTAAGTCCCTCGAAATGCAACGAACTTTGCCCAAAAGTCTATTGTATGCGATCAACTTTCAAGGAGGCATAAGAATGCAACCAATTAACTTTCAAAAATAGTATTTTAATGTAATTTGCTGACGTGTCGATGAGTTGTCAAACTCTCGGAAGCCAGGTGGCACATCCGTACGCCAAGTGTCACCTTCAACGAGCGACACATCAGCAAATTACATTAAAACACCATTTTTGAAAGTTGGTTGCATTCTTATGCCTCCTCGAAAGTTGTTCGCATACAATAGACTTTTGGGCAAAGTTCATTGCATTTCGAGGGACTTAGCCATTAAATAAATTAGTACAACGAGGTGTTTAATTTCGATGCCTATAAAAAGATGTTTAATTAGCTAGGTTTCATAAAAAGTGTTCTATCAAGTGTATTAGGCATCCATCAAGATTTTAAAATTTTGAATAGGGAACAGCCTACAAACATGAAAGTTATCTTTGAATTTGACATTCAGAAGTGTGAAATGGTATACTATAATAAACAGAATAAGACCAGACCAAGTACTAAGCGAAACATCATTTTTCTTTCTGGAATTAATATTTGATTTTTTTTATATGGTAACTAGTATAGCTGGCAATTTGACCCCAGATGCATGAAAATGGTTATTCAGGGCGGTACACAGAGATTCTAGGTTGCTATGGTCTCCTCCATTAGTAGAAATGGGTCAGAATGGGCACAGAACTTTAGATCAGTAAGGTTGAATCCTGGGTAAGAATTAAATGTTTTACCCAAAGCTTATTTATAGGCATGATCATAAGGATTGAGTCTTATAGTGAAGCCTAGTGACTACTTTGTTCATTATAGTCGATTTGTTCGATCTCATTGTTTTGTGGTCCTGCATTGTAAGAATTTTATGGTGCCCTTAAGTTGTGTACTTGTTTGGTTGTGTTGGGCAATTTTATTGTGCTAATTACAACTTGTCTTGAAAAATTCCTTTCATGAGCTCTTCGTATAATGGAATATAAATTTTTATTTATATAAGCAAGTCTCGTGTTTGTGCTTTTAATTACAGATTAAACCAAAAGCATTGAAGATGAGTAGCCAATAACTCAGATAACCGTCGGCGCATACAATCATATATGGAACATGATACAAGAAGTATATGGAAAGCAGGTCAACTTAATTAGTTCAACTAATTAACATGCCTTTCATGGTTTGGGCTAAGCCCCTATCAAATTTTCAACATTCAAATTTGAATTTTCCACAAACCATAAGATTTTCAGAAGTTGTTGTATGTTTTGTTATGTGATCGAGTAGCTTATTTAAGGATGTTGTAAAATATATTAAAAGAATAATATATATAGATAAGGAACCTCGGCTCTGTATATGATTTGATTGTTCCAGAATAGCGTATTATGTTTAAAGCGTGTTGTACATTTATGTGTGCTTCCATCCTAATGCATTTCGGTATTACCTTACACAGCAACGATATCTAACCGAACACATTACAATCTGATTACCCTCTAGCATATGCATGTGTATTTGTGACAGAAAACAATACGGACCAACTCGATGTATATCTATACCTTATGTATTTGAAAATGTGAGTTTTGTAACGAAACCTTTTTTCAAGTGATGAAAGTAGGCTAAAGAATGTTTCCAAAATGATAATTTTCCTCCATCCACTCTTCCATCACTAAAAATCGTGGTAGTGAAATTAAAATAGTTTATCACAAAAGTAAGGAATTCAAGTTCAGAGTATTTCAGTCTCTTAATCATCAAGTTATTGTTGCAATGCATGGACATTCAACAAAGAGATGCATTCGGACAGTATATCGATAGAGAAAAATATACAAGAACACATGAATGAATTCTACTACATGCAATATGTGCCCCTGCAGCATGTATTCATGTCAAAGGTCTACAAGATCCTGACATGAAAAGAAGAGGCCAAAACGTAGCCAAGGATATCTTGCCGAAACTATATATATAACGAAAGTTGCTTGCAGTACAATTCTTGTATATATATTACTTATCCGGCAAGTCATCCTTGGCTGCAATCTAACCTCTCTACCTTCCATGTAAATTTCTGTAGACCAACTTCAGAAAGAAGAACAGCTGTTGTTTAACAACATCATTGTTCTGTATTTTTTTCCATGTAAACAAATTGGTTTGCCTATTTATAGGATAAACTAATATTCTCTCTGGCTGACTTTTTTCTCACCACCTTTTTGTGTTAAATTTACCTTAACTTTGTGTAGCCCCTATTAATAATGATACGATTCTTTAAAGCAAAAAACAAAAGAACAAATTAAAAAAACTAAAATTTTCTGTGGCTTGCTAACCTTTATTAGTAGAATTTGGGAAAACCTTATACAGAAATTTGTGATTAACATTAGTGATCAACACTTATGGCATTGAAGGTAACAACTCTGAAGTTATTTTGAAACTGCCGTAAATATGCAAAGAAGCTCATTGTTATGTTTTCCATTTTCAATTAATGTTGCTATTAGTAATATGACAACTTAATTCAATTAATCTAAGCAATGATATGCTTTACCAACCAAATATATATAATTAATTAATTAGCACACATTCTTTAATTTTAACATAACCATATGAAGAAGGTGTTGGCATACTCATATTCTCACAAGACTTTTGTCGGGTAACCTGAAAACGGAAAAACTTTACCTTTTTACCATGTTTTTTAATTATGATATTTGATATTTGATATTTGATATAGATGTACCTTAGAATGTAACATCCTTCCTTTATAACGACTCAAAAGAAGGTAACTAATTAATTAAGATGGAATATAAGAAATGGAAGAAGCATATAACAAATATGGAAACTTAAGAGATGAGAACTGAAAAATGAAAACAATAAATTAGATTTCAGATAATTTAAAACTGGAAAAAGTAGTTATGTAGCCACACATGGTCTTAAGTTTTGGTTGGTTGATATGCAAATTATTTGATATAGTGGGAATAGAATTATAATGCTTTTAAGTTTCTTTCATACAAAATCTATATTTATAGATATATATTACACTTGAAAAAAAATATAAAAAATTGAAAGGGCGAGGGTTTTCACTAGCTTAGGCTCTTGTGTGATTGAAGGGTCATTGTTGGTACAATTTGTCTTTTAAAGGGGTAGTAATCCACTTTATTCGTATTCTAATTATTTATTTCCAATCCTTTTTGCTAATATAGCTTTCTTTTCTATGGGTGTTATGAATGCATTTTCAAAACAAATAGCTTTTCACTGTAAAATCTGATCATATATATATATCATGAAACAAATGACGTTTTATCCTAAAGTCAATCTTCAATCCGCCCTTGAGTTAGCTGCCAGTCTGCCAGACAAAACTTAGAAGTTGAATGTTCATACAAGTTGCAACTCTATTCGTGTATTAGGGGTGATTATCGGGTTAATAAATATATATGTTACGCTACTTTTTAAAAATGTTTAATTATAATATTAGACATATTAAGTATCAAGATATTATCAAATCACTATTCAAACAATATTTGACCGCATAAAGTATACAAACATTCGAGGCTAGTGCCAAGATTAAAACCGTTGCTGGTTTGTAAGAACCAGGGTGTTAAATATATATATATATATATATATATATATATATATATATATATATATATATATATATATATATAATGTTGATAGCAATAAACTTACTAAAATAAGATTATTCTAAACTTTATAAACATAAAAGGAAATATGACTATGCAAATATTCGTGTGAAAAAAAGTTGGATTCATATTACGAATTACCAAATTTGAATCACGTGTAAAGTGAAGGGATTGTTTGGCATAATTTATTCTGCGGCTTTTTAGTTTATTGCGTTATGATACAACTAAAAAACTATTTTGAAAGTGATTGAATAAGCTTTTCTGAAAGAGTTTTTCAGAATTTAAGAGGCTAAAAAGTTGAATAGCCAAAAGCCTCAATTCTCTGGCTATTAGATAACGCAGAAGCGGAAATCATAAGTTAAGCCAAACACCCTGAAATCCGAATTTGAGATTAACAGATCACTGATCACTAAAGAAATTGTGGGCGGTTGACCACTTTCTTTATAAAGCTTGTCCAATCATTTTGCTTGAAATCACTTCAATTTTTATTAAGTTAATAAAATAAAAAATAAAGGTAGAATCTGGGTTTAGGTTATTGTTATAATGAAAAAGAGCACAAGGATTGTAATTTTATTTTATATATTATATAAAAATGATTAGGATTGTTAATTATTAAAAATTATATATATGAAGTCTACTTAAGTGATCCTGGTTCAAAACCTAGATTAGTGACTCTTCTGATCAGATGGGTAAATCTAAGCCCAGGTAAGGAGGGTGTGCAGCCTGGGCCTCCAATTAAATTACGGGCCCATTTTCTGTAAAACTTCTTTGGATTTTAGGAACAAGTTTTATGTGAATATGTGATTACCAATTGCTCTGAAATCTAGTAAATTTAAGAGACAATTTTACAAATATTATGGAAACAACTAACATGTTACAGTAACAGATCTATCTCTAGCAAAAGGGTGAACAACTTCTTATCCTTACAAATTGAAGGTACCTAAAGCCAATAAAATATGGCATTTTCAAAAATAATTTATACAATTAATCAATAACTATTTCTGATAACCCTCCAAATTGTTGATGATGTCCACAGCATTCCTTTCTGAAGCTCTTGCAACAACCACCTACATTCATCTTCTCCAACGCATGATTCTCGCAACAATGTCTTACCATTTTCCCTAATTCCTCTTCAGTAATGTACTCTTTTTTATGACCATGGTGATCACGCTTACAAATATGGCTTGGACCACTATGTGTTTCATGATTCGAGTGGCTTTTCTTGTGAGTTATTTGATCATGACAGCAGTTGCTTTGTTTCTTAACTACATTTATATTGTCACAACTACGACTCCTAATATGTGATTCCATATCCGAATCCTTGTTATCTAGCACTTGTACAATATGATCATTAGCGTGATGATCATCATGACCACAACAGCCATGGTTTTTCTGATCTTGTACTTTGTCATTGACCTCATTATCAGATTGACCGCAACAACTACGTCCCCCTTTTACGCCTTCAACCAAGTGATTTACCACATGTGCACGTTCATGATCATGAGCACAGAAATCTTCGTTTATTCCTTTTCCACTTTGCTTCACTTCAAGTACATGATCAACCTGACCACAGCAGCCATGATGCTCATCTGTTTCTTTCACCGAATTTTTGACCTCATGTATATGATCATCATGAGCACAACAACTAGCTTTATCTTCTGTTCCTTGTACAAAGTGCTTTGGCTCTTGTACCTTATGCTCATGAGCACAGCAACTATGTTTTTCTTCTTTTCCTTGTACAAACTGCTTTGGCTCTTGTACCTTATGCTCATGACCACAACAACCTTTATTTTCTCCAACATCTGAAGACTTCTTAGAGTGGCAGTGTTTATGAGTATGTGAAGAACCCGAATGATGTTTTGTACCTTTTGAAACGGTTGTTGTTCTTAGTAGAAGCATGCTGTTAAGAATGACTACCAAACAGGTCCCAACATCTGCTAAAACTGCTGCCCAAACTAGTGGATGGCCTGCAATAGCCAATGCAATTATAGCAGCCTTGGTAACAATAGCCAGAAAAATATTTTCAAATATTTTTCTTCGTGTTTTCCTAGCGAGTCTCACTGCTACTGGTATTTTCCTTATATCATTTGACATTAAAATCACCTGCCCAGTTTCAGTCGCAAGTGCCGATCCTGAAATCCCCATTGAGATCCCGATATCTGCAGTGGCTAAAGCAGGTGCATCATTGATCCCATCTCCAACCATTGCAGTTGGTGCCAGTTTCTGAAAATCTGTAATGAATTGTGCCTTATCTTGTGGTAATAGTTCTGCATGTACAATCTCTAATGCATCCCCTAACTGCATGATGAAAGCTAAATAAGTACAAAATATATCTTTACTATTAAGATAACACGTCAGGCATTTGAATTTTACCTGATTTTGTGCATGATTGGCTGCAGATTGACAGTCTCCTGTAAGCATAGCCGTTTTTATACCCATTGATTTGAGTTCTTTGAGTGCTTCTTTTGCACCCGTTCGACATGCATCAGAGAGACTGAAGACTCCGGCAAGTGAAGTCCCTATAAAGATGTACCCGGTCGACTTTCCTTCCATGTTTTCGTTTGCGTTATTCCAAACTGGATCTATTTTACAAGAACTGATTAATAACATAAAAACATTTAATACGATTCTCCCAAAATAGATAAGGAAAATATTCACCTCGTGAACATCCGGCTCTAATCGCAATCTTTTGGTTCCCGACATAAACATTATTCCCTTCGATTTTTCCATAAATACCTTCTCCTGGATAATTTTCAAATTCCTCGACATTATCTGGTTCTGCTTCGACTGAATGCAACTTTGCATAGTCTATAAGTGCTGATGCCATTGGATGACTAGACTTACTCTCTATACTTGAAACCCTATAAATTTCCAAACCAAAATTACTCTCAAGTAAAAATAAAAATACATGTCAGCTAACCAAAAAATTGACTGACGACAGTATTAATATATTACCAGTATAACAATTTGTCTAGACCGATGTCGTCTATTAGTGATTGGAAGTTTGAAACTGAGAATTCTCCTCTAGTGATCGTCCCAGTTTTGTCAAACGCAAAGATTTTGACTTTAGAAAGTGTTTCTAAGTATTCTGCTCCTTTGATGAGAAGTCCACTAGTAGCTGCCTTTGATAGTGCACAGTATGTAGCAACGGGTGTGGACAGTATGAGTGCACAAGGACATGAACTTACCAAAACTACTAAAGCCAAGTGATACCATTCGTCTAAATTGTGAAGTTTCATGGCAGCTGGTATCGCAGCCAAGCAAGCTGCAACAACAACAACAGCTGCAAGAACACAGACAAAAAATGTGTCAACAAGCTAGAATGATCGATTTATCTAGAGGTGGTACATCAACTCATTTCTATCGAATGGGTCAATTTTGGGGGTTATCTTTGATCTCTAGCGAGTCGAACAGCTAAAATGAAACAGTTAACTTAACAGGAAACGGGTTAAGTTGGTCAACGGTTTGAAAATCACCCGAAAACTATTTTAAATGCTTAACTCAATATTGTTGAAATAGTATTAGCGAAGAAAAAATCATAATTGACATACTAACTATTTAAAAATAAATTTAGGTTTATGGACAAAACCTGTTTATGTCAACCCAACCAATACCTGTACCAGAATGTGACCCATTACATGACCCGCCCATTTTAACAATAGTCATTTCGGTGCGCTCCAATAATTAGCAATTTTTACCCGGGGTGTAGTATTTGGCACATTCATCTATATATCTTTGAGTTTTGCATTTATTGTTTTGAGCTTCTTCCACAAGCTTAGCCATGCGTGCCACTACACAATCTTCAGCTAGAACAGTAGTGTTAATGCAAATGTAACCTGAAAAATGATAGAAAAATCCAATAAAGAGTTAGCTGATTAATCACATACCACCCTTATATTTTGACTTTTGACGTCAAAAGAACCATATTTAAATCAGTAATTATCATAGAATTTTACATATACAAAAGAATTTGTCAATGTATCGTTTGGGTGTGAATCATTATTGGAAAATACTACATAAAAATTACCATTGTTTAATATGATTACTAAAGTGTTTGACCTGATAAAGTCAATGCTTACCATTTAGATTTATTGTCCCAGCCCAAACAGTGGAGTCCACTTGCTTCGATACAGGAAATGACTCTCCAGTGAGAGCTTTCTCATCAACTTCACATTTCCCTTGAACCACAACACCATCAATCGGGATAACATCTCCAGCCTTAACAGCGAGCTTTGTGTTAACCACGACTTCACTAGCGTTGACTTCTTCACCGTTGCTGGCCAATACAGCTTTTTGTGGAGCCATGTTCATTAAAGATGACATTACAGCAGTTGCCTACATATATAATTTGCACCAGCAGTTTCAAACATTAGTACTCTTTAAGTCTCAAATAGTCTCTATTTTAAATAACAGTTTTAATTAAGTTCTAGAGGCAGCAATGAACCTTGTGACCAGCCCTTGACTCGAGCCATTCTGCTGTTGTAAACAAAAAGACAATCGTTCCTGCTTCCCAGTAATCCTTCAAAAAAATTGATCCCCCAACTGCAAACATGGTTATATGGGCATGGTTTAGTTTTATTAATTCCAAAACTTTTATTCTAAGTTTTGTTATAATAAAGGAAACATATGCTAAATATTAGACTATATATAATTAGTTTTTTTTTTTTTTTTATCATATGTCCTTCTATCTGTCTTGGAACTTATAATTGCCATTTCTTTCATTTCTGACACATTCCTTCTGAAAAGTTAATTACTCCATCAGTTATGAAACTAACTGAGAGTATGTGACACTAAGGAAACAAACATAATAGAATAGGATAACTTGTTAAGCTAGGAAACAATCATCAACATCATTTTCAAAATTAAATGTAAACCTCAATAATTTCATTATTTCTTCAACAATAAACCTTTTGCTTCCTTTTTATACCCCACATTGGTTTGCTTCAATTAGTAAAGCTTTTTGAAATTGAAAGTACCCTTACTATGAATCATTAAAGGTTTGATATGGCTAACAAGCAATGTCAAAAGCCATGCTTTGCATATGGCTATGTTAACCATATGCCATATAGAGCTAAGCAAGTAAGCCAACCAACACATATAGCAAATGCTATATATAGTCATAGTTATATGCCACTAATTGCGTAAAAAGTGTTGATACATACATCACATTGTGCGTTAAGAAGTTGTTCAGTAAGCTTTAGGTAAATAAAAAGTATACATAACAAACTTCGTAATGCACAATTTGATTGTTGGAACAAACTCATCGTGTATTTATCACTTCGCATGTGTCATTGTGTAAATTTTGTGGTATTTCTAAAAACATGAAAAATTATATGTACAAATAATGCTTATAAAAGTTAAAGGATGAATATAGTTACGCATACTTGAAATCCAAATATAAAATCTGTTTTTAAAAAATATTTAGATTGTTTAAGGATGATATATAGAATCTAAACATGCTTAGCAAGGGACCCTAGCCGACCTTATTGTAAATATTGACCGGCCTTTTGGATTTAACTGTTGACTCCTTTTGACTTGAAGAATCCTGTTTCGTTCTTTTCTTTCTGCTTTTTTACTTTTGAACTTTTTTTATCGTAATTTTCATAAACGATTAAATATCTTATTTATCGACATGTCAGAAAATTATCATATTATGTTTTTTGCTTTGTTTTCTTTAGATTTATTAATTATTAAATAAAATTCCTCCAAAATATTTGTGAATTCAGTGAATCAGAATTCAGTAGATATGAACAAGACACGACAATATTTGTCTTATAATTTTTATTTTTGTAGATATACGACTACTATTGTAAAAGACCATATAATAACAAGTGTACCTGCAATGAGCATGAGCGTGTTTACGTCGAGTCTGAAATTGCGTAACGATGCAATGGACTTAAATACTATAGGAATAATGCCGACAGCAACAGCTCCGAGTGCCAACCATTTGAATGGTGAATAAACGTAGCTCAAAAACGATAACAAAAGCAATACACCACAAGCAATTGCAAATGGACTTGGCCATTTGTTCCGATAGTTTGTATCTCCTTTAACTCTAACATTAGCTTCTAATCGAGCTTGATTTAGCGCCTTAACTAAAACAAACACGAAAAACACACATTTACAGTTTAGCGTCTAGGAACAAATTTTTTTTAATCATTATCTAGAAACGTACCAAAAATAAATCATGTTCATGTTCATAAACTGTAACTGTACAATCATATTGTTTGTATTATTGGGAGGGACATAAGAGATAAAACTTCCTACTTGAAGTGTGACACATGATAAAACAAAAAGTGTGATAAAAAGAGCAAACAAAGATAACTTTTTTAAAAAGAGGAGTCCTCATTTTCATGAAAGAGGTTTGATAAGTCCTCAACCCACTAACGACCCATACTTAGGGTCCACAACCCATTAGCAAAGTGCCAAGTTTGATGATTAAATATTAATTAAAATAAAAACAAATATTAAACTTTAAGTTTTACAATATACTTTAAAATATAAAAATCCAATGGTGTTATGGTAAAATTAGTAAATAAGATTTTATAACATGAACTAAAACGCTTGGTGTGCTTATTAAACATGTGAACCTTTTCATGTGTTATACGTAAATTTTATGCAATTTAAGTTCTCATAAAACACTATTTAATTACTTTTCTAATAAAGAATAAGAAGTTCTTACACGTTGTATCATGATTTCCATCCCCCAAATCTTCGATATTAGTAAATTAAAAGTCGTTACGTAATCTCCATCCACTTTAATGTACTTTGTCCGTAATATTTCTAAAAGTTTAGTTATTAGTTAAACATATTTGTTAAGAAAGGTTTAACCTTTATTGTACGGGTTTACATTTAAAATAAACTTTCATAAACTATTTTTAGACATAGATTAACGTATTTGACATTGGACTCGGTTATTTTTCCATTTTCTTATATTTTTGCCTTGACAAATAGGAAATGTAGCATTTTTTTATTAAAAAGAGTAATAAACACTAAAATAAAATTATGACAAACATACATACCAATTGATACCTTAAAAAGAATATTTTTGAAATAAAGGCACACACAATACATTTATCATTTTTTTTATTATATTTTTGAAAAGCAACAAGTTATATTAGGAACTCAAACCATGCAACAAATACAAAAGACGAGCTAGGAGCTCCAAAAATAAAGACACACACAACAATCAACACATCATAACGTACAAGATTATTATAAAAAAAAAATTGTTTGAATAATATAAACATATGACTGAATAATCAAAACCAAATACTCGTAATTCACTAACCATTTGTAAATAAATGTGATGTGATCTAAACACCTTTTAGACCTTTTTTAGATTTAGAAAAGAGCTACAAAAATGTGTTATCACAAAACAATCATGTAGTCAAGTAACACATAACATATTGAAAAGAAAAAGGGTGTACTAGTTTACCAATTTGAAGCTGGGAAACAAGGAGGGGGTCATGAACAACAATGACGGTTCTCGAAGGAACGATAACAGAAACGTCATGAACACCTTCAATCGGTTTTAGAATCTTTTCGATCAAAGGGACTTCACTAGAACAACATAACCCCAACACATCAAAGTAGCTTTTCTCCATTTTCTTTGTTATATTCTCCTTCATCACTTTTTTAATTTTGTCAAATATGTGATCAAGATTAGAAATGTAGAGAAGAGAGTTTTATGCAGGGGAAACAGAGTATGAAGAGGGAATTAGAGGAAATGGTTGTGATTATTTGATGTGGTGGGAGTGGGAGGGATTATATATATGGAGAAAGAAAGATTATTAAATTAGATTTTATGAAAATAATGATTTAATGGAATCTGTGTATGAACCCATTTCTCATGTGGGGTCGAATCTTTCTGACTGAAAAAAGGCTAAAAAGATATACCGTACGTAGTAATTAAATTTACTACTACTTCCTCCATAATCTAGTTTTCCACTTTTTCCTAACGTTTTGCTTTTTACATAATAAAAGTAGACAACTATGTGTGGTTTTGTATTGTTAATGTTAAGATTCAGGTTGAGAATTACATGATTAAACACTTACTAGCATTATATCCGCACAATGAAATGATAAAAGTGGTGACGGTGGATGGAGGTGTGAATGAATGTTTTAAAATAAAAATATATTGTACTATGTCCGTCCCATTTAAAATGTCTACATTATTATTTTGGGATGTCACATTATAAGTGACCACTTTGATATTTAACCAATCAAAAAAGACTTTAGTGAGTAGATTTTATATTTGATTGATGAAAAGTGTAGTTAGTGGAGAATAAGTAGGAAGTGAGACCCACTTTACTTAGTCTTAATTTTTTTTGAGGGGAGAGAGTGTTAAATGTATTATATAGTAGTATAGATTAGAAAGAACTTAATCTCATGTGAACAAATTTTGAAGTAAATATGAAAAGATGTGTTTAAAAAGAATGAATGTCATCTTACTCTTTCAACTTGTTGGTTTTGTCAAAATGATTCTCATCATAGTCATTGTCGATGTATTCAAGTCCTCTCTATCTCAGTTTTAATTAAATTGTACACTAAAACAGCAACATACAATTAAACGGTAGAATTAACGTAACAAAGTTTCATATATGTTTAATTAAATATTTTTTATTGGTTAAAATTGAAATTAAATAAACTAATATTAAAACACGAACAATTAAATTGGAACGGATAGAAAAATATTATTATTATTATTACTATTATATTAAGTAATAGTTAACAAACTAGTATAGTCAATTTTGTAATTATTAGTTATTATCAAACTAGTTTATTTGAGTTATATAAAGTTAGATTATCATAAACAAAAATTAGGTCTACCAAATATTAAAATTGATTATTACGACTTAAAAGCTATCTCTATTAATGATTACTTTCTGCTAAACACTTCTTAAGTATACAAAAACGTTACGGAATAATATCAACAATGCACGAGCTGAATTCTAACCGCTCACATCACGGTAGTAGTAGCGTAAAGGCCGTAAGCTGAGGGGCGGCCATAACATAAAGCTATTACTTTCACCTCTCTCTCTCTCTCTCTATCTATAGATATCTAAAAAGAGAGAGATCCGATCATGAGCAACCCAACTGTGCGTTACATGTGCTCTACAGGGTGCACTCCATCTTTCTTCCCCCTTTTTCTTTTAATTTGGAAGACGGCCATTGCGTTTGGTTCGAAAGGCATGGTTTTCAGTATGTCTCCAGATATTGATTATTACGACTCAAAAGCTCTCTCTATTAATGATTACTTTCTACTAAACACTTCTTAAGTATACAAAAACATTACGGAATAATATCAATAATGCATGAGCTGAATTCTATCATATATGCCAATTTACATTGCGAGAGATTTATAATATATCATCTCATTATATTATAATTATTAAGTTACTTATTTTTAAATAAAAGCATCCCCTGTTTCTTTATTTGGAAAGAAAAGTGAAGAAAAACATGGCAAAATAAAGGTTATTTTCTGTTATTAGACCAAAATCACTTTAACCACATCATAAAGACATTAGCCTTTCGTGCAAGTTAGTATAACCATGAAAGTGCCGCTATAATCACACATTAAATGTGAAACACGGTGATACTAATGATGACAAGCCATAACGATAACCATACAAATTACTTAGAACCCCTATGAGTAGATTAATTTCTTGTTTAGCTAAGGCTTATGCTATATGAACACCACCTATATGGTTATATGGGCACCATTAAAGTAATCATTATGTCTTTTTAATTTTATTTTAATTATTATAATTTGAAAGTATTATTTAATCATTATAGTTGTATGCAAGACAATTATAAAAATGATAATTCTAGTTGCTACAAAATTTCTTTGCACAGTTTAACACTATCAAATATTCTAACACAAAATAATTTAAGAAAATTAGGTTAAATTATATTTTATCCGAGTGTTTTAAAAATAATTAAGTTGCAAAAAAAATGTACCAGGAAAGCCTTATATTACTAGGTGACTAGGTGATTCGTTAACATTTTGCATGGCTAAACAAATTTGGGCTAATTAGACACTATCCTAACTCACTTCATATCTTTTTTTTGGCGAAACTTAAACCCACAAGGTCAAATGGTATTCTCACAGACCATATTTTTAAAAAATATGTTAAAATCCATAGTTGTGGAGGTGTTTTCTTTATATATAAAAAGGCTTGTTAGTCTTCACAATTTAAGGTTCTTAAGATCGATATGTCACATATGATCATTTTTATCTTCACAAGATCGAAAGATCCGGTGTACTTAAGTGTGTTAGTGTTTTACTCTACATGTATATTGTACTCTCTTTATCTGTGTCAAAATGTTCACTTTGACTACACATGCATCTATGAATCTCCACTAACTATACTTTTCATCAATCAAATAAATTTATACGCACTAAAGTTTCTTTTGATTGGTTGTTACATGAAAATTGACACTTATTCGGGACAATTCAAAATATTAGCTAGGATACTTGAAATGAGTCGAAGAAAGTGATACATATGGAATACCAAATTTATGACAATTAATAAAATATTCATCGTTTTATAAGAATACATGTACATAGTGCATTACTTTTACAACATGCCATGGTTGATTTTGTTTCCGATTATTAGCTATAACCTTCATGTTTAATTTTGCGTAATATACAAATCAATAGAGTAGTTTAAGTATTACAAAAAGTAAACCTCTAGTGTCATTTTCAGCTTGAAGTTTTTCTCACTGATATATAATTAACAAAAATATTTAAAACATTCGCTCAAACATATAAGAATTGTGGGTGATCAAAAATCTTTAATTTGGTTTTAAAATGTAAGTTCAATAATTTGTATAAAAAAACGAATTTTCGTACCTTATAGTCAAATATGTGCAAAATGAAATACCACTGTAGCGTATCTACTAGTGTGACTTGTCTGTATCATCATTATTATAAAAATAACCTAAGTTTTTTGTCTGCTCAGTTATATTACACTTTCGGAATGTAAGAACACATATATAAAGTATAAACCCAAAAGTTAAACACACAGAGAGAGAGAGAATGTGAGAGACTATACCTTAATTTTCTAGTTCATACTTCATACATTTATCATCATAAAAATATGATGAAAATCCACACGTATTTTATGATATCTTTTTATGGGTTATAACTTTTAAATCTAATAAAATATACAAAATCATCCATCATTAAGATACTACATAAAAGTTATAAAAGCTCGGTCCACTGTCCCCATGTGTGTCTATAGTCGAGTTGTTACAATCTTTGGAGTTTGTGGAGACAATAACAATCGCATGATATAACGATCAAAATAAATAAATAATTAAAAAGAAAGTTGAAGTCTATGTTTCGTACACCGGGTGATCATGACAAAATTTAATTGGGTTTAGGGTCTGGAAATGTACCAAACTTTAATCAAATATCTATTGTGTGTACTCAACTTACATTTGCTATTTTTAATGCATCCAACTTTTAAAAAATGTGTTTTAATGTACTTTGATGATGTGACGATGACGTGCCACTCTCTCATAATGCCATGTGGCACGTTATGCGCTCGCCACATCACCAAAGTACATCAAAACACCCTTTTTTGAAAGTTGGGTGCATTAAAAATAGTAAATGTAAGTTGAGTACACACAATAGACATTTGATCAAAGTTTGGAACATTTTCAGACCCTAAACCCAATTTAATTCACCAATGAAAATAAGTTAGAAGACCACTTTCAACCCATTATTCTTCACTTGCTTCTTCAATTTTGTCACAACGATACGTGTATACACTTAAAACTGATAAAAGATTGATTAAACACTACAAACAATCATTTCACCACTTCAATTTTTAAGCACTACATTAATCAATATTACCTACATTTACATACACTAAATAAAAACTAATGATACATTATATATAAGTTGGGTTCCACATCCAACATCTCTTCAGTTCGTCGCCAAACCAACTCTTTCCAACTTATTCAAAACCGAATAATGGGTGTCAAACTATCAACAATGTCACTTTTCCAAGGCTTCATCAGTTTGAACCGATGAAAGCCGCTAGGACTCCCTCCCCTAAGGGCACCTAGAGTGGCACCACCATTTTAGAATTTTCAACGTTTTTCTCCAAGAACTACATGACTTTGCCTTCGACGTTGACGACATCCGATCAAAATTCTTCGTCGGCGTTCTTCATCAACACGTGGATATAAACATAAACAATGCTTAGACTATTCTTTATTTTTTATTTTTCTTTTATCTCATTGGTTCAAATTTATTTTTGTGAGCCCCTTTCATGTACTTTTGAGTTTAACATTAAATCATTTCTTTCAAAATTGTACCATGGATTTAAACTTAACACCGTGTTGAATAGTGAACAACTCTTCCTATTTTAAAGAAAAGGGAAATTGATTTTTGATATATACTATACATGATTACTTGGGTTCTTCTAAAAATAGTAAGATCGTGCCATTTAACAAATATAGGGTGAAATCATTAATACAATGATGTGTAAAATGAAGCAAAACATCATCGTACACTGATATGTTTCTAGCTTGGTGAACCTTGTCCTTTATATATATATATGAAAGTTGTATATAGAAGATCATTTTAACATTTTGCAGTCAAATTGCCTTATAAAACAGTTGAAGACATTTTAATTTGTTGTTTTTCTATCATTCTCTATTCTCTACATAAATACTTCATTATGGTTTGACAAAATGCAACAGCCCCAGCAACAACAACAACAACAACAACAACAACAACAACAACAACAACAACAACAACAACAACAACAACAACAATAATAATAATAATAATAATAATAATCTTCTATATATTAAAATAAAATCTTGAGAGAATAATGACCATTAGATGGAGATCAATAATAAAGATCTAACCCTTAATTTATTTTATGGCATCATTAATTCCATTATTATGTGACTAAAATACTAATTTACCATCTATATTTACAATATACACCATTCAATATTTACAATATACATCCTCTGTTTTTTTAAATTGTAGATAATCATCCAAATAATTTATCATTTTTTCAATAATTCAAATTCTTTCTACAATCTTATTTATTTTATTCTTTCAAAAGAAAACTCCAATAAGTTATTTTCAATTCCAAAAATTTCATAACTTAATTCCATCGCCTAGTGATTTAAATTCTTATACGACCTGTTTCGGTACATAATATAGTGCTATTATTAAAGAACACTACAAATAAAAAAAAAGAAGTGGTATCATGCACGATATTATCAACAATTGATTAATTAATATACTCTTTTGCCAGTAATTTATCAATATCTCGATTTACATCATTGTGTTAACGTCATTCGGGTCAGTTTAGCCTACATTTGAGTTGTCATGTTTAGTCATTTTTTGTCAAAGTTAAAAAGATAAAATAATACATTATAGGTTGTTGATTTAAATTACAGAGAGTAATTTAGATGGACGAAAACCACCAATGCACTTCAAAAAGGCGTTATCTTTTGAGTACAAAATAGTATTTACATGCTGAACCGATAAATTTACTTATTTAGAAGAACATATCCGTATGATTATAATCTTTAGACATTCCCCTCATTTGATATTTTCTCCTCAAAACTTTACCCTCGATATATTATCAAAATAAATGTAATTAATTACATACAATACAATAGATTTTGGCTAATAATAAAACATTAAAAAATAAAAGTCAAATAGTTGAGATTAAGATTATAAAAAATCCAACTGTATTATTAATTGCAAGAAATAAAGGACAAATTTTATATCTTTATCAAATTAATATAATAAAAATAAAAATGCATGTGTTGTGTTTCATTTTATAAATCTAAGATATCTTGATTAGTGCATTGTGATTCATAATTCATGTTTATATAAGTTTGTGATGGATGTGCTTATCATCGTTAGCAACTTTTGATAAGTCAATTAGCATGACGATGAGATAACGATGATGATTATAATGATAATCACCTCTTTTGAAAAGAAACAAATAAAATAATAATAATGTGTTATACTTTCATCTATTGTGAAGCAGCCAGTTTTAGTGGCGGAAAGCAAAAGAATGTGATCTTTTGCAATGGCAGAGAATTTGGTCACTCAAAATGGCACCCAAATCGTAATTAATTATATAGGGTTTATATTTGTTCTTTGTCTTCTTAATTTAAAGTTGGTAAATTTCTCAAATATTTTAACTTAAAGTAAAAAGGTATTCATTCTTCTTCCTTGTAGGGGCCAATTTGCACATTTTGTGCGAGTAAATTGTTACTTGGTTGCCTAAACGTTTAAAGTTTTCTACGATATTTGCGATTAATTACTAACAATATATATAGAGAAATATTAACAAATGATCAGGGTACATACTATATATAGTGTAGGGGTGTTAATGGAGCAGATCTTGATCTAGATCCGCCTCGCCCCGCCCCATTTATGTGACCTAATAGGTCGGAAAAATGGATCCATGGACCCAATAAGGGATCCAATGGGTCAACCCATTTAGATGGATCTCTACTTGGATCGACCCATGACCCGTCTGGGTCGACCCATTTAACTTATAAAAAAATAACAATTTAAAAATATATATATACAACTATTTTACAAAATATACTTTTTCATTATGCGACAATTGCTATTTATGAAAATTAAAATAATGTTTATGTCAAGTTTAATGCTATATATATATATATATAGACACACACACACACACATATATATATAATCGATGTAGCAAAATTATTAAACGGTACGTACCACAATTTGTCAATCGATCCACATATGGTTGAAAATGATTCATGTTGTAAAACTAACTAATCGAATGATCTAAATTATTAGGATATACTAATGTTTCAATGTTTTGATACTATTGGTTGAATTTTAGTAAATAAATGAAATTTTTTCAAAGGTATACTTGGTTTATTTTGTATCAACATTCCTTCTTAAATAAAATAAAAATAAAAAAAATTCTTATTTTTTTACATTAAATTGGTTGACCCAGATCTAGATCCATTAATTTAGTTGGATCTTGGATCGGATCATGATCCAATAACTAATGGGTCAGATCCAAACCCATGTAAATGGATCTTGTGACCCATTGAATCTTGTCAAAATCCGACCTGACTCGCCCAATTGACAGGCCTAGTATAGTGCATTGTGAGTATTTGTGATGCAATTGATGTGTACATGTTTAATTGTTTTTACATATGGATATCATCAATCTTAGCATCTTTCGAGACCTAAATAAGATTGATTGTCACATGTTATCATGATCGACCTGTTTTGAAACGAAATAAAGCAAAAATTATTTGATTTACAGTAAGATAATTTAAATGGGATCTATATATCTTCTTGTGAGTATATATGCCTATCACATTGTCAAAAGTAGGGTTATCTTTTTAATGGTGTATTAGGATATATCATGCACCCAATAAGATGTAGATTTAGTGGTAGAAAGCAAATAAATATGGTATGTCACAATCGCTGTCACAGTGCACCCTCACATTTGACACATTGCAAAACGAATCTAACAAGCATATACTTGAATTAGTGGTACAAAGCATTGGAATATGGTCTCTCACATATCTATCTATCTACCTATACTATGTAATAAAGGATTTGAGATATAGTCTTAAAAAGAGTAATAACAAAAGATTATTATACCCTCTTAATCTCATTCAATTCTTAAATACTTAAACTAAATGCATTCTATTATATAAATTAATATCTCATTATGTTTTTTTGGTTACAAGTGTAATCTTATAAATATTTATCATTTTTTATATAACTTATATGACATATTAATGAATAATTAATGTATGTTAAGATTTTTTTAATATAAGTATTAATGAAAAATCGTATATTATTTACGAATTATAACTGCAAACATTTTATTGCAATTTCAAATGCATAACTGCAAACATTTTATAGCTATATTAGATATTTTTATCTTAACTTTATATATAATCGCCCTTCACGGGTAAACTAGATTGAAAAACCTCATATATTTAACCATTTTATTTTAATTTTATTTAGCTCTGATATTATAATTAGGGATTGTAATGTGTGTCGAGTTAGGTTTGCGGGTCAAATTTTCATAATCTAAATCCGAACATAATTTGATAAACGCGTTAACGGGTCAAAGTAATCAACCTGGATACGACCTGCATTAATCGTGTTGGTTAGCAGGTCAACCCGGACTATAACCCTTACTCGATAAGATAAATTAATTCAGTCGGCGGGTTGAGACTTGAGAATACAACTCCTCCCCATTTTATTTCCGTGTAAAATTTCAAGTTGTGATGAGAATTACCGTCGAGAAGTACGTAGAACCATTTGAAATATAATGTATATAAAATAACTTTTAAAGTGGTATATAACATTATTGTATTACTTTTAACTCAAATATGACATGTGGTTAAATAGATCTAGAATGAGTAATATCTTTTGTCATCGTTGTATTGCGCGGGCAAAATGCTAGTATTGTTTAAGCCTTTTCAATCATTGCTTATTGTCTTCTTCAACGTTCTCAAACTGATATTCCCAAAAGCCACTCGAATAGCTTGATTGTAACAAACATATGGAGTATATCTAATTTAAATGTGATCTATTTATCGATGTATGCATTGCTAGTGGTATCAAATATTTAAATGTACAATTATCACAATACCAATTAGTGTATACTCGTAGTAATTTAAGGAAAATAATTCACAGCCTTAATAAAGAGAACTAAAAGGAAACCTAATACGGAGTATTACTTATGGATTCTCAACTAAAGTAATACCAACACCGTCTAGCGGACTTGGCTACCAAATATTCTCTTGAGTCTTTGGGGGGAGTTATCCCAGGTTCCATCCCTGTAAAGGGTATTGGATTTGGGTTTTCTTCCTCAAGGAAATTCATTGGTGTCTTGGCCCAGTGGTAAGGAGTTTTCCTCATAATGGGGCTTCTCCTTGGGGCTGAGAGTTCGAGCCTCGTTGTGAGGGGGAATCCTGCGACGCAATACCCATCCAAGATATGGGAGAATAACCCCTTTAGGGCGTCACCTAGGCTTCGAACTCATTGGAGATGATCGAGTGGACCATAATGGGGGTCCGTCAGTGATTCCAATACAACCTTTAAAAAAAGTAATATAAATAGCAATGAAGACTAATAAAAGAAGGCGACAACTGCAATTTAAAGTGCATTTGTAAGTATTTTTCACCGCTTTTGTATAAATATGTTTTAACCCGCTAATTCACAAATTATAAGCTAGTTGGTTATAAAAAGGAGAAATAATAAACTGACTTGTGTTATGAATTGAAATGTTAGATTTTATGTACTGACGTAATTAGCTTCAATATTTTATATATACTTTATTTGTCTTAATTTATTTGTCGACCTTTCTATTTTTGTATTTTTTTAAATAATTGTTCACAAAAATCAAAATGTTTAAAAATTGTAAATATGAGATTTTATTAGTCATCAATAATAATAAATTACCATTTTTGAACTATATGTTTCTATGTTTGAGACAGAGTGGCAAATTAGGTTGGGATTGAAACGAGTTTGTATTTTACAGCCCAATCTAGATTTTATGCTGGGCTTTCATCAAGGTGGGCTCAAGCTCAGTTCATAACTTCATACCTTTGCGCACGCCCTCAGCACGTGTTTTACTTATTTGTTAACTCTCTTGCCGTTTTTAGTAAACACAATAACCGACAACGTAAAAACCCCCGGTGCCGGAGAATAAAAATGACGTCGGCGATTGTAAGACATACGCTTCGAACGGCTCTCCGAGGTGGCGCGTCGCGCGTGAATCCACCTCTTACGAGATCATTATCTGCCGGTGCATCCGCTGCTCGTACGTTACTTCTTTCCCTGCAACTTGCAATTACAATTTTTAGGGTTTCCTGAATACGCTTGTGCATTTTGGAGTTTCAATTCCACAAATATGAATTAATTACTTATATTAAATCTATCTGTATGTTATGGTTTCGATACGGCAATGAATTCTGTTGAAATACACACACATATCTTTATATACACATAAATCTACATGTATATATCGGTACGAACAGTAATAACTAATTAAATATAGCAGTATGAATCATATAAGCTGATACCTTACAAACTTGAGAATTTTTATGTCTCATTAAAGTGTTTGATACTGTTGTGAAGCATTGTGCATTGAAAGAAGTCAATAAATTGGCCGATACGTTTATGTTATCAGATGCAGAACCTATTTTTATCCGTTGAATATGTTAATTTTGATGCCTTAAAGTGTAATTGAACACATCAATTGAGATATACAATTCTCAAGTCTGAAATTTTCAAGTTATATGGATTCATATTGTGAATTTTGAGTAGTTCTTACGGTCGTTATCGTTGTTAGTACTTATCTGATACTTGAGGTGATGATGATGATGATGCAGTATGCTGTGTTAGATAAAGAAATTGTTTGTGTATAATAAACAGGTGTGGCGGAACCTTCCGATGAGATGACTCCTGGAATCTCAATGAAAGGGGTAAAGATATCAGGTAGACCATTATACCTAGATATGCAAGCTACCTCCCCTGTTGACCCTAGGGTACTCGATGCTATGCTTCCATACTTCGTGTCTCAATATGGAAACCCTCACTCGCGTACTCATCTCTACGGCTGGGAATCTGATGAGGCGGTAGAAGTTGCACGTTCACAAGTTGCTAATCTGATTAATGCGTCAGCGAAAGAGATTGTATTTACATCAGGTGCCACTGAGTGTAACAATATTTCTGTTAAGGGCGTGATGCATTTTTATAAGGAGAAGAAGAAACATGTGATTACTACTCAGACGGAGCACAAGTGTGTTCTTGATTCTTGTCGGCATTTACAGCAAGAAGGTTTTGATATCACGTATCTTCCGGTGAAATCTGATGGTTTGATAGATTTAAAGGAGCTTCGATCTTCTATAAGAAGTGATACAGGGCTTGTGTCGGTTATGGCAGTGAATAATGAGATTGGGGTTATTCAGCCGATGGAGGAGATAGGTCAAATATGTAAGGAATTTAACATTCCGTTTCACACGGATGCGGCACAGGCTTTAGGAAAGATTCCGATTGATGTGAATAAGTGGAATGTGAGCTTGATGTCGTTGAGTGGGCATAAGGTTTATGGTCCGAAGGGTGTTGGTGCTCTGTATATGAGGCGGAGACCTCGAATTAGGGTTGAACCACAAATGAATGGTGGTGGGCAGGAACGGGGGATTAGGAGTGGGACAGTTCCAACACCATTGGTTGTTGGAATGGGTGCTGCGTGCGAGCTTGCTATGAAGGAGATGGAATATGATGAGAAAAGGGTTACAAAGTTAAAAGATAGGATGCTCAATGGCATTAGGGAGAAGCTTGATGGAGTGGTGGTGAATGGGAGTACTGATAGTAGGTATGCAGGGAATTTGAACTTATCGTTTGCATACGTTGAAGGAGAAAGTTTGCTGATGGGATTGAAGGAGGTAGCTGTATCAAGTGGGAGTGCATGCACTAGTGCTAGTTTGGAACCTTCTTATGTGTTGAGGGCGTTGGGTGTTGATGAAGATATGGCTCATACTTCGATTAGGTTCGGCATTGGGAGGTTTACCACTGAAGAAGAGATAGATAAAGCCGTTGAACTAACTGTTAACCAGGTTATAAAATTAAGGGAAATGAGCCCACTTTATGAAATGGTGAAAGAAGGGATCGACATCAAGAGTATACAATGGTCTCAACACTAAATTAATTGGTGCGTGGAGAAAGATGCTGGCTTATACTTGGAACTTTTACAGGGTATAATGTGTAACCGTATTTATCATGGTGTATTTGCTATGTACATGCTTACCATGAGTTGTTGTATCTGCTTTTAAAATCTTGGAATCAAATCGAGTTAAATCTCAGTGCTTGATCCTGATATGGAGTGTGTTTCAGTATGAAATTCTGAATTATGTCTGTAGTGTATATGTTCTTCAATGTTAGGCATTGTCGAGCTTTTTGTTACCTTACATTATACTTCAGATATAATGTGGTGTGGTCAACTGCATTCTTGATTTCTTTTATTATAATTTTATAAGTCAAATTATTGTTTGTATGAATCCATGTTATCAGCATCCTGGGCCCTGGTGATGTTTGGAAAACATAGTTGAATCTTTAAGGCCAGTTTGTATTTTGAGGGATATTTTAAAATTGGTGCTTATATTTTTCTAGTCTCCTAGTTATTATATGTATTACTAAATTACTAATGCCTGTATCTTGGTGCTCCCTTGTAATATTGAATCCAGTGGAAGTATTTGACATCATATCTGTATTTTAATTGGTGTGCGCGGAGACATGCTGGCTTATACTTGGAACTTTTACAAGGTATGCCGTATAACCGTATTTATCATGTTGTATTTGCTATGTACGTGCTTAAAATAAGTTGTTGTATCTGCTCTTAAAATTTTGGAATCAAATAGAGTCAAGTCTCAGTGCTTGATCCTGATATGTATTGCGTTTCAGTTTGAAATTTTGAATTATGCCTGTAGTGTTTTAATGTTCTTTAATGTCAGGCATTGTCGAGCTTTTTTGTTACCGAACATCAGAATTCAGATATAAGGTTTTGTGGTCAACAGATTCTTGATTTCGTTTATTACGATATAATAAAGTCAAATTATCGTTTGTATGAATCCGTGTTATCAGCTGCGTGGGCCATGGTGATGTTTGGAAAACCTAGGTGAATCTTTAAGGCGAGATTGTATTTTGAGGGATATGTTGAAATTGTCTTGGTATTGGACTATTGGTGCTTATATTTTTCTAGTCTCCTGTAACTATGCAACTATGCAACTATGCATGTTGTCATGATTTAGCATATGTATTTAGTTTAGAACTATAATTTTAACGTGTAAGGTAATTATCTTTTACTTATTGTAATGTAATTAATTTTCATGGTTGTGTTCATTAAATAATATAGATAGTATTTAAATTTTATTTAAGGCAAGTGGCTATATGTACGCTTGTTTTTTTAGGAATGTATCACGAAAAAAAGAAGATTTGGGGTACAACTTTCATTTGTATATTGCATTTATTTATAATTATGATTTTCATTATTAATTCTCATGGTGATTGTGATTTGTGTCCATTAAAATGTACATATACTAGTTTTAATATTTTTATAACCATCGCTAATAATTTTTTCAAAAGTTATGACTGTGGTTAAACTTAATCGTATATACTTTGATTATAAATGCACGTGTAGTTTAAGACTTTTAGTGGGCTTGTGTTTTTTAGAAGTTTAACTGTAATGTAATTAATTAGTGTTCGTGTACGATATAAATGATTTTAGAACATTAGTTTGGCAAAACACAAGATAGTGGGACTAAATATATGGGGTGCATCACTTTATAGATACTAATAGATATAGAGATTTTAATTTTATGTAGGAGCAAATTCTATCAAAGGTCACAACTTACTGATACAATATAATTGGCTTTTGAGGAGGCTTAATTTTGAAATTAAAGGCCCCATGTAAGCAAGTTTAAAATCGGAGGCCCAATTTGTTATCCGAATCCAAGAATGCAGATACCTACATAAAATTCGGATTCGAGTTTTGAGATATTTTCGGGTGAATTTTCTAATTACATAGTCGAATACAAATATTTTCAACACGCGTACCTAATTACCGCTAGTCATAGTCCATTTTATCCAAATGATCAACTAACCCATCTACGCCATGAATAAATAAAAGCTATTCTAGGACATTAATATATATGTAACAACGTTAATGTCAATTATTTTTAAATAATAACCTGTTTAATACTCCGTAGTATATACGTTGTTATAAAGATGTCTGTCATCCGAACATCGACTATGAATCCACTATTTTATTCTCAGCATTCAATCCTAATTATTATTTGGTTTTTAATTACATATATATTGTAAATATAGTTTTGTGATAGTGTCTATCTATCACAAAATTTAATATAGTTTTAAGTAATATATTATTAGGAGGATTGGAAAATTTGTTTATACAACAATTCAATAGTCAATTAACATAATATATTGCACCAACACAAAACTTTAAAACTTGAATAAGGGCCCAATTTAAAATTACGTCATAGGGTCAACAAAATTCACGGACAAAGAAGAAAGAAAACAATAGATTTGTAGGGTGGGACCAGAGCCCCGAACCTATGCTCCAGTCTAGGGATCCTGGTGCAAATGAGCCATCATATTGTGTGTAAAGGTCAACATCCTTGCCAAATCGCACAGTGGAGTCGGCAATGGTACAAAATCATCAGGAACGTCGAACTCCGCGCGTATCTCTTAGGGGGTCAATCCCCCAGCCTCCTCACACTTTGGTGTACCAGATTCCTTAAGCCATTAACCTGCAAAAGACTAGCAATTTGAACGGAAGAAAAAAAAACAAATAAGCAGTGTGCAGTGATCAAATGAGGGAAATCATAAAAGAAGTGCAACTATAAAGCAAGTGGCAACAAAAGGGCCCAACAAATTACATAACAAAACTTACAACATGTTAGAAACTAAACCATCAACTAAACATAACTAAATGACAGATCTCGAAAACATCAAGCATCCAAACCTATATTGTCACCTAAAGCAAACAAATTAATCTTGCTTGTCAAGACTCACTAGGAAGGAATAGTGATGAAGCATGAATAAGATATGAGGCCAAACATCCAAATTGAGATGTAATTTTGAAAACGAGACCTCGTTGTACTAAAATTTACAGAGTAGTGTAACATCTAGTATATCAAAAATATTTAAAAAAACTACACTATACATTGTAACATCCTCCTTACTGGTCTGGTAAATTCCCATTTTAAATTTATTATTTAATTGTGTTAGGAATATTTGATATTAATTATTTTATTGTGAAACTTAAGTAAATAAGTCTTGGGACTTATTGTGAATAGTAAATTATTAATTGTTTTAAATGGATGTAGTTGGCGGTAAAATAAAGTAATAGTTCTCGCAAATGATTTTTAGGTTCCAGACAATAGATTTAGGACGGGTATAAAATTAAAAGCAATCAAATACTGAGTCGGTGTGTAAACCGACCTTAATACCTATATGTTTCCAAAGTCTTCTTCATTCTTCATTTTGAAAACCTCTCAAACCATAACCAAATTAACAATCAAATTACTTTTTGTGACTTTGATTTCAACATCAAGTATCATCTAATCCTTTCATCTCTATCAAAGAAGTGAGTTTGATTCTTTGAACTATAGGATTTAGTTATATGGGTTATTGAGTGATTTTATGAAATGAGAGTAGCTTGTTGTTCTTTGATGTTATAAATCGATTTTAGAGGTTATATGATGTGTAGAATGAGTTAGAAAACCTGAGTTTTGGTGTTATGATGAAACTGGGTCGAAAATCAGATTACAGCAGCGAAGTTTGCAGCCTCAGTTCATCCTGCAAACTGAGATGTCGCGGTGCGAACCGAGATGTTGCGAAGCGAGTTGAATCGCTGTGCGAACCAACCTGTTGCATTGCGAACCGAAATGTTGCGAACTGAGTTGATCTTGCGAAGCGAACCGAGATGTGCGAACTGAGAATTTTGCGTTGCGAACTGAGTTTCTGCGAACTCAGTTGGCTCTGCGAACCAAGATTTTTAAAAAAAATTCAAGTTGGTATCGGAGCTTGGTTTAAGGGATTCGGGTATCCACCATTAGTGGGTATTTGATCTTAAGCCATTATTATTTATATGGAGCATGATATTGAACTGTCATATGTTATAATTGTTATAGTTGATTAAATTACTAAGATTTTTGATTCGAAATGTCAAGTGGTAACATTGGAAGCGTATAATTGTGATATGATAATTACTATGCCTGGCCAACATAATAATTATCATATAGCATTGTACGAAGCCAAGGAAGTCACGAGATGTTGAGAGAATGAAGTCTTGGTGATCGTTGACTGTTATGTGATTTTATTTATATAAAGTAGACATGTAGTATTTAAAATGAACACGTGT
The DNA here is from genome assembly GCA_963422505.1 of Pseudognaphalium luteoalbum. Lineage (NCBI taxonomy): Eukaryota > Viridiplantae > Streptophyta > Magnoliopsida > Asterales > Asteraceae > Pseudognaphalium > Pseudognaphalium luteoalbum. The sequence goes on along the minus strand of OY730196.1, from coordinate 116,310,409 downwards.
ATTGAATAATCTGTCTACTTTCAGTATTAATATGGATGATCAAGAAGTAGAACTAACTCTTGGGCCGCGTCCACGGGATCAAGCCCATAATGTAAGAACTGGAGGTGATGATGATAGGCAAAGACCTCCAGACGATGTTAGATTATCTTTGACCGAGTTAAAAACGTTAATCTCAGCTGAAGTAGCAAAGGCTCAAGAGGTGTCCATTCCCCTTTTATTAGGCCGTATGTTTGAAACCATTCGCGAGGTTGTTGCCAATGAATTTCAGAGGCAACATGAGGAAATTGAAATTGATCTTGAAAGACCACCTCCGGGTGCTGAACGAAATAAAGAGAGACCACCAACACCTGTCCATCAAAGGGTGGTACAAAATCATGATAAGATCGAAAATTCAGTTATAAAGATTTTTCTGTTTGCAAACCACCAGATTTTGAAGGTGAGATGGACCCGATTAAATGTCACCGGTGGTTATCTGAAGTTGAAGGGGCATTTGCCACAACAGAAGTCCCTAACCGATTGAAGGTAAGATATGTTGTAAATCTTCTTAAATCCTAGGCCAAATACTGCTGGGAAGTACAGTGTCGTACTTTAGGAGAAGAGGCTATTACAGCCATGACCTGGGAAGAATTTAGAAAGATGTTTGTTGAAGCTTATTCACAGGATGCTGATTTAAATAGAATTCGTCGGGAGTTCCTTTATATGGAACAAACGACTGAATCAATCAATGAGCTAGTAGGAATTTTTCTAGATCGAGCCCAGTTTTGTCCGGAGTATATGGCTAATCCTAAAATGCTTATGGACCGTTTTCATACAATCTTGAAGAAAGAAATTCGGAAATTTGTTATGCCAAAGCGATGCACTACTTTTGTTGAATTGGTGGATGAAGCTCGATTTCAAGAATCAGAATTAAAGAAAGACGAGAAAAGTTCCGCGAAAAGAAAGGCTGAATCCACTTCTACTCCATTCAAAAAGTTTAGATCTGGAGGAAATTTTAAGAGAGATGATCGAACTGAAATTCCCGAATGCAAGACATGCCATAAAAGGCATCTGGGGAGTGTAAGAGCGTGACTCTTACTTGTTTTTCATGTGGGAGACCGGGATACTTTAGTTAGGATTGTCATAATCCAATTAAAGTTTGTCATCATTGTCTGAAGCCGGGACATATTCGCCCTAATTGTCCTGATTTGAAACCTCAACCTATTTCTTCTGCATCTCGTAGAAATACTGATAGGAAGGCGTTGGAGGTTCCAAAACCAAAGCACCGTTCCTTCCAGATTACTGCAGAGGAAGCCCAGAGAGCCCCCGATGTTCTGACAGGTACCTTCTTTGTAATTCTAGACCTGCGTATATCCTTTTCGATTCGGGTGCTTCAAGATCATTTGTATCTGAAAAGTTTTGTCGATATTTTTCAATCCCTCTCACTGAGTTAGATACTCCACTAGATGTGGAAGTGGCTGATGATAGGATTATATTTGTGACAAATGTGTATAGGAGTTGTCAATTAGTAATTAACAATGAAACCTTTGTTATAAATTTAATTCTGATGCAAGTTGGTGAATTCGACGTAGTAGTGGGAATGGATTGGTTAGGCAAACATAACGCCATAATCCAATGTGAGAAAAAGATTATTCGAGTAAATTCGCGTAATGGAGGAATAATAGACATTTATGGGGAAAAGAGAAAACCATCCCTTTCCATATGCACTTTTGCTCGCGCTAAACATCATTTATCACATGGTTGTCAGGCATTTCTGGCACATGTGATTGATACTCAGAAACAAACTCCTAAATTATCTGAAATCCCTGTTGTTAATGAGTTATCTGATGTGTTTCCCGATGAACTACCGGGTATTCCACCCGATAAACAAGTTGAATTCCTTATTGATTTAGTACCAGGAGCTACACCTATAGCTAAAACACCTTATAGGCTTGCCCCAAATGAAATTCAAGAATTGATGAAACAATTGCAAGAATTACTCGATAAAGGTTTCATTCGTCCGAGTAGTTCACCCTAGGGAGCACCAATTCTGTTTGTTAAAAAGAAGGATGGCACTATGAGAATGTGTATTTATTATAGAGAATTGAATAAGGTTACCATCAAGAATAGGTACCCATTACCTAGGATTGATGACTTGTTCGATCAGTTACAAGGTGCTAGTTTCTTCTCGAAGGTTGATTTACGTTCTGGTTATCACCAATTGAAAGTTCGAGAAGAAGATGTTTCTAAAACTGCGTTCCGAACGAGGTATGGCCATTATGAATTTGTGGTTATGCCTTTTGGTTTGACAAATGCTCCTGCCGCTTTTATGGATCTCATGAATCGAGTGTGTCGACCTATGCTCGATAAGTTTGTAATTGTTTTTATCGATGATATTCTTATATACTCCAAATCTGCCGACGATCATAGTGTTCATTTAAGGCCGGTATTACAAACTTTGAGGAATGAGAAACTTTATGCCAAGTTCTCCAAATGTGAATTTTGGCTACGTGAAGTTCAATTCTTGGGTCATGTTGTAAATAACCAAGGCATTATGGTTGATCCTGCAAAGGTTGAAGCGGTAATGAAATGGGAACCTCCAACCAATGCAACAGAAGTCAGAAGTTTTCTGGGTTTAGCTGGTTATTACAGACGGTTTATCCAGGACTTCTCTAAAATTGCTACTCCTCTCACAAAGCTTACTCGTAAAAATATCAAGTATGAATGGAATGATGCGGCTGAACAAGCTTTCCGTACTTTGAAATTAAAGCTTAGTCAAGCTCCTGTCTTAGTACTTCCTAATGGTATTGATGACATGGTACTTTACTGTGATGCTTCTCGGAATGGTCTCGGTTGTGTTCTTATGCAGAGAGGTAAAGTGATTGCTTATGCTTCTCGACAACTAAAAGAGCATGAAAAGGGATATCCAACTCATGATTCGGAACTGGTCGCAGTTGTCTTTGCATTGAAAATTTGGAGGCATTATCTTTATGGTGTAAAGTGTACCATATACACTGATCACAAGAGTCTCAAATATTTCTTTGATCAGCGTGACTTGAATATGAGACAACGACGTTGGCTTGACTTGGTAAAAGATTATGATTGTGAAATTCTCTATCATCCAGGAAAAGCTAATGTTGTAGTTGATGCTCTTAGCAGAAAGGCGATGCATCATACTTTGGTTGTCAAATCACTTCGTATCACCGTTCTTCCTGATTTACTTGACCAAATTAAAGAAGTTCAAAGGTTAGCATTTCATGATCAAAATGTCAAATCTGAACGTATTAAGGGTCAAGTTCAAAACATTGTTGATGATTCTAGAGGTGTAAAGACACGCTATGGAAGAATCTGGATTCCTAATTCTCCTGAGCTCAGAAAGTTGTTACTTGATGAAGCTCACAAATCTAGATATTCCATACATCCTGGTGCAACAAAAATGTACCATGACTTAAAAGCTGATTATTGGTGACCTGGAATGAAGCGTGATATTGTAAAATATGTGGAACAGTGTCTGACATGTTTACAGGTAAAAGCGGAACATCAAAAGCCTTTTGGCAAAATGCAACCATTGGAAATACCTGTCTGGAAATGGGAGCACATTACAATGGATCTTATCACTAAATTACCCAAGACTCAACGTCATTATGACACAATTTGGGTGATAGTTGATAGGTTAACGTAAAGTGCTTTATTCTTACCTATAAAAGAAACTTATACTTCTGAAGCACTTGCTGATTTGTACGTAAAGGAAGTTGTGGCACGTCATGGAATGCCTATCTCTATTGTTTCTGATCGAGATAGTAGGTTCACTTCTAGATTCTGGGCCAAATTCCAAGAAGATATGGGTACTCGTATTCATTTAAGTACCGCATATCATCCCCAGACTGATGGGCAAAGTGAAAGAACCATTCAGACATTGGAGGACATGTTGAGGGCATGTTCCATTGACTTTGGTGGTAGTTGGGATACTCACTTACCATTGGCTGAGTTTTCTTACAATAATAGTTACCATGCAAGTATTGGCATGCCTCCTTATCAGATGCTTTATGGAAGGAAGTGTAGAACTCCGATCTGTTGGGGTGAAATTAGGCAGCGTGAATTGGGTAGTACTGACATTGTTCAAAAAACGACAGAAAAGATTGATCAAGTTAGAGAAAGATTGAAAATTGCTCAGGATCGACAAAAGTCTTATGCCGACAACAGAAGACGTCCAATTGAGTTCCAAGTTGGAGATTTTGTAATGTTAAAAGTATCTCCATGGAAGGGTATCATTCGATTCAGAAAGCGAGGAAAGTTGAGTCCTCGATTCATTGGTCCCTTTAAAATCCTTGAAAAGGTTGGAAAGGTAGCTTACCATCTCGAGTTACCTAATGAATTAACGGGAATACATAACACTTTTCACGTGTCCTATTTGAGAAAGTGTTTGGTTGATGAAGCAGCTTATATACCATTGGACGAAATTGAAATCAACGATCAATTGAATTATATTGAACAACCCGTTATGATTCTTGATGAAAAGATCAAAAAGCTGAGGAATAAAGAGATCAAGTTGTTCAAAGTCCAATGGAAACATCGCAAGGGTTCAGAGTTCACTTGGGAACCCGAGGAGGAGATGATTCGGTATTATCCAGCTATACATCAAGAATGGATTGTGAGGACACAATCCTAAATAAGTGGGGGAGAGTTGTAACGCCTCAAATTCTGTAAGTTTAAAACTTTAAATTATATTATTTTAACTGTTTAAGTTAGAAAGACTAACTGTATAAATGATTTTATGTCCATAGGACTTATAGTATAAAGAATTATATGTTAGAGGGATTGATTGTGTTAAGTGTGTAAAATAGAAGGGTTAAAAGGTAAAAGTGGTTAAATAAAAGTCTCTTCCTGTAGCTTCTACTTCATTATCAAATACAGGAAACATAAACCACGTATATACATTGTATGTGTGACGATTTTTGAGCCAAAACAAAGGGAAGAACATCAAATTAAGCTAGGGTTTGGTAGATTAGTGCTCATAATCACAAATTCTTCATCTTAAAGGTATTACTAACTCTCTTTTATGTTTAATTGATGATTTGAATGAATTAAGTTAAACCCTAACTTGATAAAGAAGATGAATTAGTGGGTTACTAGCTTAAATTATGTTTTATACACCTCTTTGAAATGTATGACTTGCTTATTTATGTTAAATAAGCTAAAACCTTGGGTATATGAAGAATTGAGTAAAACCCTAGAATCTTGAATTTGATAAATTAGTAGTTTAATGATTGAATTTAGGTTTCATACACTTAATTATATTATGTGTAATATGTAAATGAATTTAGTTTGATTGAAATCACCTACGTAAGAGTGTATGAAACCAATGGTGAAATTATGATGTGATTATGTAAATTAACACCTAAGTCTTATGAGCACTAAATACATAGAATATTGAGTATGTAATTGATATGTGTTTACGTGATTACATGAATTAGGTGATAAACGTGCTCAAGGTGTTACAAGTGATTATTTATCCGGGCTATCGCGAGGTAAGTCAATAGATGATGCTATCATATATCAAGTAATGCATATTCCATTTACTTGGAAGGAACGGTATTGGATATGGCTTGTACTTGGTGATTTGTGATTATATATCCATTTACTTGGAAGGACCGGTATTGGATATGATGATTTTATAATGATCTTGTGATTATATACCGGGGTGTAGGCCCGAAGATGTTAATTCTTGCGGAAATTAGCGTATTATATTATGGATCCTTAATATACATATGTCATGAATTGATATTGATTATTATTGATAGCCCATTGCTTACTAAGCATTATGCTTACTCGATATTGTTTATGTGTTTTTAGGTGAGCCAAGTGGGACCCAAAGGAATCCGGGCAAAAGGCCCAAAAGTTGCTAGTGGTGGAGCTTGTTTCGTTATCGGTACAAGCTAATCCTTTGGATCATGCTCGTGATATATATATGTTCACCTCTTTTTGGTAAAAGAAACAATGTTTTGTCATATGGTGTTTGTAAATATAAGACTTTGGTCAAAGTCAAATATGTTGAAATGTTGAAGTTAAATTAGTCAATGAGTTGCGTTATACTCATTGATAGTTTTGGAGATGATGATCTTGTACACTAGATTAATACAATGTGAATATAATGGTTTTATGGAAATTTGATGTCAATTGGTTAAGTGGAGGTATTGATAGTGAAATTAGCTTAGTTTGACTTAGAATAGTCAAAGAAATGTGAATTGGGTATTAGAATATTGGTAACATGGGTTAAGACCCAAATGGGTCAATTTGGTGTCCAATTGGGTCGTCAATGGGTCTATGCGTCCAAATGGGTTAGAGTCATGGTACAAATACTTGGTAAATTGGTTTAGCTTCCATTTGGATAGTCAAATATGTTTACAAAGTTAGAAGTTCAGATTGTGGACAATTGGGAAGTTAGCATGTCAAGAAATTTGTTCCAAATGGTCAAAATTTGGTTAAATGTCCGAAATTTTCGTTAATGTAAATTTTAGAAAAGTGTCAAAAGGGAAACCTTAATTTTGGTATTGCAGAGATGTCTGCAAAATTTCAGGTCCTAACTCCTAACGTGTTAAAAGCTATACGCGTCCGAAGTTCGTATTAAAAATGTTAACAGCAGGCCTGATTCTTGGGGAATGGGAGTCATTCTTGAGGAATCCGAATCTAAATGGTTACAGCAGGCCTGATTCCTGGGGAATGAGAGTCATTCCTGGGGAATCGTTTGTAAGTTCAACACTTTCATATTTAAGTCCTTATTTGATTGATGAAATGATATAACTAGTCTATAATGTTATATTTTAAACATGGGACTTTCCTAAATGAGTAAAAAAAAAGGTTCTAAATTTCGGGGTGTTTCAATGTGTCTCCCAATAATTATGTAAACAGTTTATGTACATTATCTTAAATGTACAGTAATGAAATATGTTTATAACATACGTTTCCGAAATAAATAATATAATATTCAAATTTAGATCTGGGGTGCTATATACATGACAATTGGAACATCTGGTATATCAAAAATATTTAAAAAAAAACTATACTATACATGACAATTGGAATAGTGGCACGTGCCCGTGTCTTCCAAGCTTTCATTAATCCTTCCTGGTAATCTTTAATTTGAGATTCACTTTTGTAGTCCATCAAACGTATCATCTTTTAGTATCACAATTGAAACGACCAACTTCTGAAACCATGACAACAATATAATCGTCGCAATCAAACCGTTCACTCTTACTTTCTCTTTCCATACGGAATTATCCTGTGCATCCATATGACAAAACGAACCAAGCCGAATCGAGTATCAAGATGCTCAAACTCGACTCGAAATATTTTTAGTATGCTTGAACTCGAATAAGTTTTTTAAATTGAGCTCGAACTCGAGATCGGTATTTTTTTCATTGTTCGAGTTCGAGTTAGAAACTCGTTTAGTAACTTAAACATTTCTTATTTGCATGAATATTCAAGTTTAACTTGATCGTTATTGTTCATTTCGTTCTCATCTGAGGCTCGGGTGGCTCGACTCGAGATATATATATATATATGAGCTTGTTGAACTATTTGAGCCGAGTATGCTCGATTAACTCGTTCGACTCGGAGTATTATACGAGTTTTCGAGCAAGTCAAGTCGAATATTAAATTTTATGACTCGGCTCGTGAAATTAATCGAACAATAATTTTTGCTCGAACTCGACTCGAGTTCGAAGTAGCTGATGCTCGAATTCGAAATAAACAAATTCGAAATCGAGTAGCTCGTGAGCGCCTCGGTTCGTTAACACCCCTAACGACAACCTTCCACAATTTATTAAGGCACTCAAAAAAGGCTAGTAACCGATAGCCACCTTTTCTAGGTTCCCTTTAGGGTCAAACTAAATCTCTATAGCCCTATCTATACCCTAAATATCTTATTTTGCGACTTGATTGTCACTGTCATCCCCCCGCTCCTCTTTACCATTCTAAACGGCACATCACGGTTAATGTGAAATCCAGTGACTTACACATATCGTTTTTGACCATGAAAAGATAGTGTCGTATCAACTTCTTCATGTATATGCTTTCCACAGAGATCATTGTCATTTTGATTGTTGGAAATGAATAAAACCCTAACACCGAATTTGGGTGAAATCTGAAGTGAAATAGACACCACAATTTCATGCCAATCCGTATGTACAGCTAGTAAATAGATGAGTGTTTGGACTCTCAAGTTTACTAGTTTGTGCAGGAATGGAACCTAAAGTTGTCTTCTCTTTGTAAATATATTTTAGATTTATTAAAGTGGCATTTGATTCGTGAAATTTCATGAAATTTGGATTTGAAATCACAAGAAAGTTGTGTTTGGTTGGAGATTTTCTGGAAGGATTTGAATTTGAAATGTTGTGGACGAGGGATTTCAAAATTCCTTCGGTGGGTATTTAAATTTTTTCGGGACATGAAAGCTTAGTTAAAGATTTGAAGTTGTAGATTTAAATACTAGCTAACAATCGATAACTACGTACGTTGTTTTACCTCATCTACATATTTAATCTCATATATCAAAAGAAAGACGCGATACAATATGGAAAAACCTCATAGATAATGATGATAACATTTATCTATTTTGATTCCTCCTATCAATGAATGATAGATAGATAGATAATACATAGAATATTATTGCCAAGTTATTAACACACAAATTTCTAAACTCATAATAGTAAAACAAAGATACAGAGTCTGTATTACAGACTTATATATTATATATATGTGGGCTTTTGAGGAGGCCCAATTTTTGAAATCGGAGGCCCCATTTAAGCAAGTTTATTTATTTATTAAATGTATATTTCCTGAGCGTATTAAAACCTTGGACTTGGAACTTGGAATCTATTAATTAAATTTAAGATTTATTCTAATTATCGGTTTTAAGTTATAAATAAAATATACTTTTGTCTAATAGTACTATTAAAAGTTGTGGTTAATGAATATATTATCACTTCAAACACACAATTGTGAATTAATTGTATGTGTTATGTAGAAGAAACATAATGTATTAGTCCTTTACACCACCCCGTCAACCACTTGTTGGTGCATGATCAGAGATGTTAAATTTGGTTAATCAATCTTAAATCCCTTGACCCCTATTTTTTGCAACTTATTTTTATAATAGAATCTTAACTTAATTAAATGGTAAATGTAACTGGAAAATAATGAAGTTTGGTGTAGTAACTAGTTGATAACTTATCTTGCCATATTCGTAAACATTTAGATTATTATTAGTCACATCAGTTCAAACAAAATCTTCTATTATTATGTAATTATTAAGGGTTTTGCTAACGTGTGACCCATTGTACACATTAAGAAGCATTTAATAAACTCGTAATTCCCTTATGTATTAGAATTTGCATTTAATACTCATAAATATAACTTAATAATTACTTTTTATGCATACATTAATTACATATTATGATATATATATATATAAGAAAGTTACAACTTACAAGTTCATTAAATACGTTTTAACGTGTATCACGGGGCACAAACAAAACCCAATTATTAATTATTAATTCAACAAAATCTTTTATTAAGTTTTATAAAATGGGTAACACTTTTTCTTATTATTAATTATGAAATTTGGCAAGCAAAATGAAAAGTTAATTAAGGGGGTCGTTTTCGTTGAGACTCGTCCGACGATGCATGCATGAAATGGAGACTTGCGGGACCTTTCTTTTATCTCTTTTGCTTTATGCCCAACTTTTTTTTGCTTTTCCTAAATTCTTCCCCATTACTTTCTGACTTGTGTTACAATATAGCCCTTTATTTATCAAATTATTACGAAAACCACTTACTTGTATTTTTTCTATGAAAACACCAATAAAACGATTTCTATTTATGTATTCATTGTTTTGTCTACACATCTGATGATCTTTTTGATCAACAAATGTTTGATTTTAAGGTAAATGATGATGATGATTAGAGAATGCCTTCTATCAAGAGCCTAAGAAAATACAAATATATATACATGCTCAATTGGTCATAGTCAATTTCGAAGTAATATCTTATGATAAGAATAAAGGTAGTTTATCAAAAGTTAATTTTAATCATTTGCATTTTTTGGATACGATGTAGAAAAAGATTGATTGAAAGTAAGATTTTATTTATCTGTATCTTTTATGATATCAGTTTGAGATATTTAAACTAACTAAACTTAGAAAATGCTTATCATAGTTACATGAATGTTTTATTCGTACACTGTAATTTTACGTTTTTCCTTGACAGTTGCTTGTTCTTATAAGAGCATCCTCAATATTAAAAAGCTTTCAATAGCTTTTTTAAATGCCAAATCACTATCTTTGTAAAAAGCTTTTAAAAAAAGCTTTAGCTCCAATGTTAAAAAGCTTTTGAAAGCTTTTCTCTATATAAATTACACTCACAAATATTCAAAAAAGTTTTACATCAAAAGCTTGAGATTTCTCAAGTTTTAAAAAAGAAAAGTTTTTTCTCCAATGAAGAAAAGCTTTTCAAAAGCTTTTTTTGTACAAAAAAAACTTTAAAAAAACCTTCATTGAAGGTGCTCTAACACTATAATATATATACGCTCTAAATGTCACTATTGGTAATTATTTTGATGCTATAATTTAGATTCAAGAACTTCAACTCAACTACATAGCAAAGTAAGAATGATTTTTACTGTGCATTACATTTCCCTTGTCAATTTTACCATTATTTGTAACACCCACTTTTGTAACATGAGGGTAATTCGATAATTTTCTTTACTTATATATTATTATTCGTTATATTTTAAATATTGAGTATTTATGTAATTTGGTTTATAACTTAGGAAATTTGATAAAAGGATTAATTGTGACTAGTGAAATATTACCCGTTTTAAATAGTTATAGTTCACGGTAAATTAAAATTAGTTTTCTCGCAAATGATTTTTAGGTTCCAGACAATAGGTTTAAAAAGGAAATAGAAATTATATCTATATTGGGGTCGGTTTTGGAGAGACCGACCTAAACTCTCCTCTTCCAAATTTCTTTCTAAAACCTTCACTAAAACTAGCAAAACGGACCAAGTGATAATCAATTAAAAAGGAGGCTGTGATTTTGTTTGAATAAGTTGGTTTAATCATCCTCTTTATCATCTTGTGCCTCTTCCTCAAAAAGGGTTAGTGTTCTTGGTGTTATTGCAAGTTTCTTGAATAAATTAGGTTATTAATTGATTTGTATAATGATTCTTTGCTAATTCATGATGTTAATTGATGATTACATGAAGCTACTATACAATATTTAATGTTCTTCAAATTTGAGTAAAGTTAGTTAAATAAAGTTGGGTAAATTGAGATGTATATTGAATTGAAGCTTGGATTGTTGTTATGTGATGTTATTTGATATTAATAGAGGTGTAGGAACTTTTACAACATGAGTTTGAAGCTGATAGTAGAGTAAAAATGAGGTTAGAATTCGTGCAGGGTGTTTTTGTTGCTGCTGTAAATATGATGAACAAGCCGGCGGCTCAATGAGCCAAGCTGGCGAGTCCGTGTTTGGGTTAGCAAACCGGCGGGTCAAAGACCCAAGCCGGCGGCTTGTGACCCTAGACCGGCGGGTTAGTTACCCCAGCCGGCTGCTACCAGAAGTTTTAATACTCGACTTGGTTCTGTTCCCTCAAAAACCATTGTATCTCGGCGGCTAAGACAGCTGAGCCGACGGGTTGAGGACTGAAACCGACGGATCCTAGACCCTAGCCGGCGGGTCCTATGGCCTGCACAGGATTTTAGTTTTTGTTTTACTATCATTCTTAAATGTGATATAAATTGTGTTAAGTTCCTAATGTCATGGATTGATATAAGTTGTGTAAATGATATAGAGTGTTATGATTATGTTTGAATATAAGTTAAAAAGTTGTTGAACATATTATTGACCTATATATGGTTGTGTTTTCAGATCCACCGAAGACTCGGTAAAGTTAGAATTCTGAATGGGAACTGAGACAGTCAGGTGAGTGAACTTGGAACTCTCAGTATGATTTGGTGGTACCATATTGGTTACATTAAATGGAGTCATTGATGATGATATACTATTGAGTTAATATGATACACGTGTCTATGTGATGAGTCGCCTTTTGGCATTTTGTGATTAGAGGTCAACGATTGTTGGACTGTGTTGCTACAGGTTAGTTCAACATGAGACTTGTGATCATTTGTTGAAAATAGAGCCTATGTTGACTAAAGGTAACAAACAGTTATCGGTAATATCACTGTATTGGCCTGCAGTTGATTATAAGTGTCGTTTGGTGGGCCACCGCGGCTGAGGGCACCACAAGGGCCACTGATCCTCTTAGAGATGTTGTGTTTATTTGTTATTTATTGTAAACAACTGTGTTGAACTGAGTTGAACTGAGTTGAACTGAGTTGAACTGTTAGTGGCGAGTTTATTCACTTAGCTTCGTGCTAATCCCGTTAACTACTCCTTGCAGGTTTTGATATGATTTTGGGCTGGGCAAGAAGTGGAATTGAAGAATGTTTGACTAGGAGTCACTCATGTTATGTTGATACCTTATAACATGTTTTGTTATATAATGCCCAAGATATATTTTAATAGTTTGTAAACTCAATAGTTTGTATATATGTAACTTATGTACAGTTTTGTAGATGACATCAGGTCATCTATGTATAACCTTTAAATGAGATCTCGCTTCCGATCTGTAAAAAAAAAAATTTGGTGTCTTATATTATTTATATCATTTTGATGAGAGTGACTGATCAAGAAAGTTAGCTTGTCTTGTGAAAAGTAAGAGTTATGGTATGCAGATTGCAGGTCACCCTCCAAAACAATGGGCCATTGGGTTTGGCCCACTCATTTATAATTTATAGCTATAGTAAATTTTACCATTTCTGATATTATATATTTATATGTATCAAAATTAATATTAATATTTAATAATAAAAAATAAAAAAGCATTTTATGTATTGAAGTTGTTATACGGATTATAAATCAATGAAATGACACCGGAGTGACCCACTTTTTCATAGCATTTACCTACATTTAATTGGATCAACAATACTAATTAAATGTTGTCTCTCTTCGGTGGAGAACATTCAATATAAAAAAGAAAGGTTACGGATTCAAATTCTATTTCCATGTCTCTTTTACTTACGAGTTACGCGATTTATCTCTTATGTTAGTCGTGAGACAAGTCACAGAGAGATCGTCAGAGAATCAATCTACCCTTTTATAATTAAATGTTAATGATTATGAAAGACATAAAGATGAACATGAGCTCTAAACATTGGTGTGTTGATCTCTAACTGTAACACTTTCATCACAAAGACAAATCAACAAACTAAACGAGAAATAAACATTACATAAATATTAGTTGTATCACTAGTACTTTCACATCATATACCTTATTTGATGAAAAAGGGGCAAAACTGAGATTAAGATATAAAGAAAGGGGCAAAATTGGAATTAAGAGTGAGGAGTGGGATTTGGCTATCCTCTTCATATTATTCTTTCCTTTAATTTTTAGGTCTCAATACATCAAACCTTTTTGTAAAGCTACTTCTTTATCTCAAAACCATAATCCTTAAAATTCAGTACAATGCCCATTTAATACATTGTAATAAATGCAATAAATTTTGTACCATTTTTTTAACGTTATAAATTAGCTCTGGAATAAAGATTTCCTATATTGTTGCTTTTATTTTTCCTTCATGCTATATCTATTTTGGTTCCCACTCCAAACAGAGTTTTGACCGTTGCACACATACGCTCTGTCTCTCACACACACCAACTGTGTGTTCTTGAAGCTCATTTCACTCATCAAGAATTGTGTTTTTTGAAGCTAATTTCCACTAAAGCACCAATCTTGCTAACACCCATCATTGATTAATTAATACCCAGGTAATAGTTTTTACTAATTTGCATTATAATTTGCTATTTCTCTGTTTCTTGATTTTTTATGTTCTAAAGCAAGAAACTTTGTATATTATCATCCAGGTTTGCTTATTGTGTGTATAAGTACAAGTTTTTGATTTTGATTTTAGAGGTTTAATCATGAAATTTATCATATTCAGAATTGACCTAGACATTGTTTGTTCTGTATCTCCAAATTTTTAAGAGCTTTAGTACATTTTTTATTGTTTCTTGTAACTATGATATTTATTGCTTGAACAAAAAATGCATATTTATGAATCTTAGAAGGTAAATTTTTTTGGCCCAGGAGGTAGTTTGCAGTTGACACCTACTAAAACACAAGAACAAAATTTTAAAAATGGGTGTTTGATTTTATTAGTTCTGGAGATATCTTCTCCAATCTGATGGTATCTTTTTTTTTTTTTTTATAATTATTCTTACTTTTATATTTTCTTGTATTTGATTGTTTAAAGGATATAGCAATAACTTTAGTCAAGAAGAAGCTATAATTACTATGAATTGTTTTATTTTTGTGGGAGTTTCCCTATGTTCTAATAATTCCCTTTTTCTTTGTTGATCAATTTGCTTTAACAAAAGCTATAAATTACACATTTTTTTATTAGTTTTTACTGCCTAAATTATTTGTTTAATAATTTTTTTTCACCCATGTGATGAACTCTGCAAGGCTGCAGCTTGTACCTCTATGAGCCTTTATGTTCTTTGTTTCTTTAACCAAAAAAGATAATTTATGTAGTTTTCTGTTTTGGTTTCATCCATTTCTGTTTTGGTTTATAATCTTTTTTTTTTAGTTTAATCATTTTCCCATATATTTATTCAATTATTGTTAGCTTTTCTAAAGAAGAAAATGTGCATTTTGCATTGTATTCCCATAAACTTTTTATCTCAATAATTGTATATATTATTAAAGAAAGGAAAAAAAAATATATCTTGAGCCTTCAAGTAATGGTACTTGTTCTGTTCTGCTATGCCTTCTCATCACCTGCAAGAATTTCCAAGAACTCTTATAAACTTTGACTTTCGAAGTCAAGTCTTTATTTACAAAATCTATAACAAATTGTATAACTCTAACATTCCCAGCATAATCTATTTTTCATTAGTAAGTGTTTTTATTCTTTCCAATCCAATAACTAATGGTTCCTTAAGATAGATGTTAGTCCCAGAAATTCCAAATTTAAAATTCACTGTTTTGACATTGAAGAGTCAAATGTATATGTGTTTCATTCTTCATAGTGACTTATTCTTCTTCTTCAGTGCAACAGGACTGAAAATCCCTTATGAATCTGGTAACTCCCTCTGATTTGAATCATAAAAACTCATAACATCAAAGAAATGGGATGTTCTTCATCAAAGCTGGACGACGAAGAAGCCGTTCAGCTTTGTAAAGATCGAAAAAACTTCATCAAGAAAGCTGTTGAACATCGAACCAAATTCGCTTCTGGTCATAAAGCTTATCTTCTATCACTTAAAAGAGTTTCAGCAGCCCTTAAAGATTACGTAGAAGGCGACGAACCTCGTGAATTCTTATTAGATTCATTTAGAACACCCCCATTACCCACAACCAAGAAAACCACTCCAAGATTCATCACCATTTCCCCAAATTCATTCACCATCGAACAACCAAAGGTCCACTACCTTAGATCAGGTGGAAACCCGTCGGTTTTCGTTGAAGAAAGAACACCTGAGTCGCCAGAAATAGCAAGAGTCGAGTCGTATAACCACTCACCCGTTTATCAATATGCAGCCGATAGTTTCTTTGGTATGCAATCCCAATCACAATCGCCACCTTCGTCCATATTTAGTTACAATAGACCAAATTTACCACCACCTTCACCTCAAAGATCATCGTCGCAATGGGATTTCTTTTGGAACCCGTTTTCATCTTTGGATTATTATGGGTATCCCACAAGAAACAGTGTTCATCAAACGGTGTTCGATGATGATATCAACGGATTACAACAAGTTAGAGAAGAAGAAGGGATTCCTGAGCTGGAAGAGGAAACCGAACATGAAGACATTGATAATCATCGAGTCAACAGAAGGGACAAATTCCACATGCACTGTGATCATGAAGATGAAGTTTCAGTCGAAGATGTTGATGACGATGATGATGATGAGTTTGAAACAGATAGTGGGGAGGAAACAGAAAGTGAACATGAGTTAGAATCGCCACCGGTGATGAGTAAAACTCAGAATCTTGAGGTTTCTAAGGCGGAGAGTTCAGGGAAAGTGGCTAATAATGGAATGGGAGATGCTGTTTCGAATCAAGAAAGGAGTAAAAATGAAGGAACACCTGGGTTCACGGTATATGTGAACCGAAGGCCAACGAGCATGTCAGAAGTGATAAAAGATCTTGAAGCTCAGTTCACGATTATATCTGATTCAGCCAAGGAGCTCTCAGTTATGTTAGAGGCTAACCGCGCTCAATACTCGCCAACCTCACATGACCTCACAGGTTAGCATGATGAAGGTCAAAAAGGATAATTATTTATTGGGTCAAAATGGGTCGGTTTGGGTTGCCCCACCATGCAGCAAGCAAACATTATTTGGAATATATGAATAATATAATTGTGAAATATTATTACATAACGACAGTATAATTTACTACAATACTGAACTAATTTTTCTGGTAGAACTATAGAAGTGTTATATAATTTAAATAGTTTCAGGAATTTCAGTCTGTCTGACTCAATTGATCCCCTTTTAGTTACTTTTCCTGGATTAATATCAAACGCAAATCAACCCATTAGCATATGGATGGGTTGAAATTCCGACAATGACAAATACTTACGAATGAGTCAATTTTATACTTTATTTCTAACGGGTCAAATGGGTAATATACAGAAATATTGACTTAGAAGGAAATGGGTTGAATGGCTGGCTAGAGTGCCCACACTGAATATTGAATACATTAAAACACCTTAACTTATTTTATTAAAAGAAAATGATTAATATTAGAAAAGGAAGTTTTGTAATCATATTTGAGTATTTGACATACTACTTAATGATCAGAAAATTTTATAAGTTTTGGGCAAAAAGTTTTTCGGGTCTACACAATCAGAACCACCTCGTTCAAAAAGTTTACCTGTTTTGGCCTGTTAATTAACCCACCCATGTTTAGAAAGTATTCAGTCAATGATCCAAAACTAAATCCACATCACTCATTTCTTATTTTTCCGTTCTTTTTCACTACACAGCTATGAAGATCTTGAATCCAGTGGCGTTATTGCGGTCTGCATCATCTTCTCGCTCAAACTCATCAAGATTCTTAGTGAATTCTTCAGGCAATTCAAAAGACGAAGGTTATGCTAGCAGCAGCGATTTATCTGATGATTCTTGTATGTCTCACAATAGTCATCAATCTACACTTGACAAACTATATGCCTGGGAGAAAAAACTGTATCAGGAAGTCAAGGTATATATTAGTCTGTCATTCTGACATTCTTCGAAGGGTAATATCGTCATTTAGCGAGTAATCGTGATGTCTTTTGGCTAACTTCACAGGCTGGTGAACGAATTCGTATAGCATATGATAAAAAATGTGCTCAACTTAGGAACCATGATGCTAAAGGAGATGACCATTCTTCTGTTGATAAAACGAGGAACGCCATTAGAGATTTGCATACTCAGATCAAGGTTTCGATACATTCAGTTGAAGCTGTGTCAAAAAGGATTGAAACTTTAAGGGATGAAGAACTTCAGCCACAGCTTCTTGAATTGATCCAAGGGTAATTTTTTCATTTCATAACTATTTGAATCGGTTGCATATGCATTTTTCCACTTCTTGAATTGCTTGCATATGCATTTTAATAAGGATTACCTGATCATGGTTAAATGAAACCGCAATAGTTAGTCTTGGATATCATTCGTGTTGTAATAACTTTATTACAATCAATTCTTTTTACATCATGGTTAAATGAAACCGCAATAGTTCACGTTTTAAGCTTTTCAAACAATCAATTCTTTTTTTAGCTCAACATCACGCAAAATTACTCTTGTAATAACTTTCTAGATGCACAATTAAAGACCTTTATAATTTTGAATTGTGAATTTATGATTACAATATGATGTTAATACAATCAGGTTATCAAGAATGTGGAAAGTAATGGCGGAATGCCATCAAACTCAAAAACGAACACTCGATGAAGCCAAGATTTTACTAGCCGGGACACCATCAAAACCGAAAAAGTACACACCAGCGCACCCTAGTGAGCCACACAGGCTAGCCCGGTCGGCTAACAATCTTGAATCTGAGTTACAAAACTGGAAATCTTGTTTCGAGTTATGGGTCACCTCACAAAAGTCTTACATTCATGCAATCACAGGCTGGCTACTACGTTGCATTGGATCAAACTCCAATAATACCACAAAATTCCCATTTTCGCCCAGGAGGTCTAGTGGGGCCCCACCATTGTTCGCAGTGTGCATCCAATGGGCTAGACTGCTTGACTCGATCAATGAGGTCCCAGTGTTGGATGGGCTGGACTTTTTTGCAGCAGGGGTTGGTTCTTTATATGTACAACAGCTAAAAGAAGGAGGTAGTGGTGGTGGTTCTGGCCTTGGATCATCAAAGCGCTATGGTGGTGGCTCCGGGATGGAGATGGTGGCGAGTGGACGGCCGGAGGAGGAGGAGACAGCAGAAAAGATGGCTGAAGTTGCCATTAGAGTGTTGTGTGCTGGAATGTCAGTTGCTGTGAGTTCATTAACAGAATTTGCTCTATGTTCAGCTCAAGGGTATGCTGATTTGATCAAGCAATGGGAGAGTGCCACGTGTCCAGAAACTGTTAGTGGGCCCAAGGTGTAGTTCCAGGGATATTTTTTAGTTTTTTATATGGGTAGTTAATTTGCTAGATGTAATTATTTAAGAAGTAATTTTTTCCCCTTTTTTTATAATTAATTTGATCCAATATAAATTTGGATGGAGATTGGAGAGTGGTAGCTAGATTTAGTTATGGGAAAGAAGTGGCTGTCACTTTATGACTAACAAGCACATAAAGCAAGGAACATCTTTCACAAAATTGGACAAGCTATGGTTTAAAAGTAGTAATTTTATTATTTTAATTGAAACATACAAGGTACTAGAGTCAAGATGACTACCTAATTCACTAACTGAACATTAGTTGGACCATATTTGAATATTTGATGGCTTTTGTCAACAGGAAGTCAGGACTCAGGAACAATACAGAGATGTTCATTTTGACCTAAAGATACTCTAAAGTAATAAGATTTGATTTAATGAAAAAAAAAATTATAACTAATAATAAATACTAAAATTACATATAATAAGATGAATATTTGGATACCTACATGATATTTTTTATGAACATAGAAGAAATTAAGGGGTGTATAGAAGAAATTTCCCCTTTACTATATGTCGCATAATCATGAACATAAAAGTTTATCACTTTATCAGGCTTCTCAACTCTCGGTGCCTGGACATTCTTTTATATGCTAAAAAACATATATATTGTCTCTTGCAGGACCAGAACCAAAAGCAATTGTGCTAATGGGCATAAACTGTTGATTAACAATGACAATCAAGTGTAGAATCATGACATCTGGAAGCACTAAATATTTTTCAACAGGTCTAATAAAATACTAAGCCTCTCTATACTCTAACTTCTGAAAAACACTTCAACATTCCTTCCCAAATTTTGGCACTTAATTAACTTCTGCTGGATATTAACAATAGTCCATACTCTCTCCGCGATGTGAATTAGACACGGGTTTACAAATGTTGTAGTCACATGCAGTTTCAATGACACCATTTTCATGGTGGTTAACTCAATAAGCTATCTACGGAAGTGAATATTTACATAAGCTGGCTGCAAAAACAGAGTCTGCTGAACTGAAAGGGCCAGGGGCAAAATTGGATGAAAAAGAAATGAAGATATCCTCTTCGTCCTGCAATCTGTAACGCCAGCTTCAGGTCCTGATAAACCAATAAATTTTAGCACGTCATCATCCGCTTGATCTAAACAGCTAAGCTTTAACTTTGGAGGTCAAACGGACTCTTTCAGGTTTAGCTGACCAGCATTATTGAAACTTTTTGTTGAAACTATATCAAATTTCGTAAGATATAATATATGAAAAGGAAAAATATCGATTATTAAATTGTAACGAAGTCAGATATTAGTCTGAATTTAGCAAGTAACCAATATCAAAATAGACCTTTGCTTTTTCTTTTTTTCTTTACATGGAGAACAAACGTAATGTGATTGTTTACCTGGCTTGATTTTGAACTTGAGGGTGTGCGGAGGTCTCCTTAAGATAAATTTAATTGGATGGTCCGTCGACTGCCTATGCCGGTCAGCAGCAGAAATAAGCTGCAAACATATATCCGACACTTTTAAATTGAGTCCTAACTTATGCAATAATGTCACAAAAAAGCAATCTTAGCTCAATGACATGAAGGTTCAAATGACACAACTTATAAAGTCATAAGTAGTATAGAAGACAAACCTTTTCATCAAATCTAAATAGAGACTGATCAAAATAAGGTGAAGGACTTTGAGATTGACAATTAAATGGCAAAGAGGCCAGCACTTTCTTAACAAACTGCACAATTTTAAAATTGACAAGAAGAGGTCAATCATAGAAGCTTTCAAATGAACTTGCATCCCTGCACTCAATTCGTGAATTTTTTTTTTAATATCATGTAATCATTGACGCATTTGCATTCTAAAAGATTCAGAGTGCATATTGTTTGGAAAGTTGAAATATACTTAGTCTGATCTCATATGTCAAAGCATCGGATTAAGCAATGGAGTCATATAACGAGTAGGCATTTCAGCACATCTGCCTGAAAATGGCTTGATTTTGGTTCGTCTGTTATATCCAATTATCCATTAGGCAAAAGCTTTAAACTTTAAAAAAAAAAAGGAAATGGGTTGAATGGGTCAAAAATCACCCAAAAGTGTTCTCACATGGCTAATACCTCTTAAATCCCTTGATTAAAACAAATTTCATATAAAATTTGTATAACCATTTAGAAAATAAAATGGAAAAAATAGAGTTGATGGCCAACCTGTTTGGACCCTTATACAAAAAAAAACAAAAAAAAAAACATATGTTTTGACCCACCCAACCAGCCAATTGCCAACTCCAATAATTATAATGGAATAAGATATAAAAATACCATAGAAAAGCTTGTGGCTTTATATTTACTGCTTCTCAGTTGCTCGAGAGCATGTATATTGTTCGAGTGAGATGATATAAAATTCATATATGGAGAACTTTTTGAGGGTAGATGGAAATGATCACAAAAGTGTTCAAATAACATATATAGCTCATCTGAGGACATCTGCAAAATATACCAATGCTAATTAACTTCTTAAGCAGTAAAAATTACACGATTTCCTGTCATATAGAAATAAAAGTCCGAGATACCAATGTATATAACTACCTGATAAAATGCTATGATTTCCGTTGATTCCATGTTATATACAGCAAAGAATGCAGGGTGGTTATCAGCATTTCGGGACACCTGTATCATGTTGACAACAAATGGACATTGCATGTTACGAGTATAATATTATGAACCCAGTGCAGTTATTTGTAACGTAAATATATTATGTATACATTCTATCTCTTCTTAACTACACTCTCTTCATAAAAGGAAAACGTGATAAGAACTTACAGCTCCATCAACACTCCCAAACTTGATTAGCAAGTGATGTCGGTCCAGAAATTGCACCTACCCAAAAGATTATAAAATTATAACTGTTCATATCATGTTTGAGGAATCGAACATAAAACGAAACTAATTAATTCAGCACCCACCTTCCAGATAATCAAATCGACGTAATCTTGAAAGTGATAATAAAACCTCGTCTTAAGAGATTGGATTCTCTGAGTCAGCAATAAAAAAGGGCATTAAGCAGCAAATTCCATAAAGCCATACACGTGTTTCTACAAAACATATAATCTGAAAACATGTATAAACTCTTATTCACAATGGGGTGTTTTAAATGTGCGTTTTGAAAGTGATTACTACATATATGACATTCACTAATCAGAATCAATCAGTTCCAAAACGCAAATCCAAAGATCCCCAAACAAAAGTTAAATAATCAAAGGCCAACCATTGTTTCGTCTTTTTCCTCATTTCGTATCCCTCGGACGATAAAAGAAAGCAATCTTTGTTTTATACCACTCAGAAAAGAATTTTCTTGAGCAGGCTGTTCAAGATGAGGGCCGTTTACGGCATTACTCACAGGCATATATTGTGGTGTACTTCTGTCAACATTTGAAATGGTCTGCAACATTAAGCAAGTTCTGTAAATCCAAAGAATTTACCAAAAAAGTACTCCGTAGATATAGAAAATCAGCTTCAGAAGTGATGATTGACGGCCGCACATTGTATAACTTTTTTTGGAACAGGAACTAATATGAACAGATCCCTTATACTAAATCAAAAGGTGGAGTACTTGCCTGTGCACTAGAACTGAGGAAAAGTTCATCATCTTCACGACAGAACTCCCCAATTGCCCGTACATCAACAAGACTGCCCGAATCCCTAATCTGAAGTATGTGAATTCGCTGATAACGGAGAGAGACGATAGCAAGTAGATCATCAAATAAAAACACGCCCATGCTGTGTGCCAAATTGATGTAATCATTGCAGAAAACCCTCTCATCAAGTACAACTCCATCTTCCAGTCTAAAAAACATGAAATGAAAAATCACACCCGAGTTAAATGCTATAACAGGAGACAAATATATACAACCTCCATTCCAAATATGGAGTACTATTTGACTTCTAAAATCAAACATTTCACATACTATTTGTGTTTTTACATAGTAAAGGCCTGCGATCTTACGATCCTATAGTCAATATCGACAAATTTCCAGGATCAAAATCGAAAGACCTGAAGATCAATTTCAACAGCCTAGATACTACATTTTGGGACAATTTTTGTCCCGTTTACCAAATTGATATGTTACCTACCAAGTTAAAGTTTTTTATTGTACTTATTTGACCCCTTGGAGAAAAAGCATAACCTAAATTGACCCCACTGCATGAATGGAGATATAAGCTACAGAATTTTCAATCGAAAAAAAATAGTTAATAGAGAGTCGAGGCCATACCTCAAAAGATGGAATGTTATTTTCTCAATAGAAGGAACTCCTTGAATAGCACCATTAATAGCAGGGGCATCATAGATTTGTGCAGTTGAAGTTGCAAAAAGTCCAAATTGGTTAGTCTCAGCATAAAGGAAGAAGTCTTTACATATGAGCTCACTTGCAGAAGCAAGTGGGACAGAGTACAATTGAGTGAAAAAACTCTCAAACTTCTTGGCTTTTAACGGAAGATCTGGAGTATCACAATCTTGTTGGTTACATGAAAACGATAGCCATGTTGGTCTGTACACAATCAAATCCTGATGGTTTCTACTGAAACTTATCAAATACTTGCCATCTTCAGTGAACTTACGAAACGAATGGTCGGGACATTCAACATCATATATTGTGAAACTTGGAACTATATTCTCGTAAAATCTCCTGGCACGGTGCACCTAAATAAACCATTCTATTAGTTCCATTCAATTCCTTTATAACAAATTGTAAAACGAGTCAATAACCAATGCAGAACATTCGATAAAGTTCATTGCTTTATCGACATAAAAAAACGACTAAAATGGAATACATCAATGGCATGACGATTCGAGCACAACACCCGTTTGCAACACCTGAGTTAAGTATGGTAGCTATTCTATGACATTAGCCCTAACATATTAACCTTAAAGTTACAATCTTTAGTAAGAGGGCTTTGATTATTAAGGGATTATTACACATACAAAATAAGATCAAATTCAATAAAAATAACAAAACATAGCACACTGTAAACACACTAAAATAAAAAAGATATGAAGAAGAAGAAAACTTACAGTGGTACCAGGAGAAGGGGTTCGAATCTGACGTTCAAATATCCTTGCTGTTATATTATTACTTCTAAACATCAGTCGCGATATATATCTATATATCCTTCAAATCCTAATTCACCAAGTTAGTAACTTTTTGCTCCTTTTCATTACCCTTTTGTATACTCCTGAAACTGCTATTGTGTTGAGACTTGGGAGTTATTAAACTTTGTGTAAGAACGCAACATTTATTGTGAAGCGTGAGTTGAATAAACAGGGGATTTTGTTTTTGTTGGTGATCGATCGGATAGGGGATTAGGGGGGAACAGGGGAAGCTAAGGGAGGGTTCGGAAGCAATGAGGGTTAGCATACGCCTACGTGTCTCTATGATCCGCCACGTAATTTTATATTTCTCACTTCCATTTTTAGACACACCCATTTGTGATTTATGCCTATAACTTTCCTTTTTTTGCTTCCATTCTCACTCTCTTTCTACTAAAAGAAACATTTTAAGTCGTACTCTAAATGTTTTTTGTTACAAACAAACGGGTTATTAGTATAAAATAATTGTACATTGTTGCAAAATGTTGATAAGTGACAACACTAACCCGTTCACATGTCTCGCCCGAAAGATAATATGTAATATGTGGAAGACAATGTTGAGCATATGTTCCAGACACATCCAACCGCCCACCAAGAAAAGTATCAACTCATTTTGAAAACATGACCATTTTCTTGTGGAATCCTCTCTTCCAGAACCAACAAAGCTACACGCTTGAAAGCTAGATCCAAAATTCCAGAACCAACGGAGCTACACGCTTGAAGGCTGACCCAAAATTGCAGTTGGTGAGAATTGAACTTGGGTCTCCCTCGAAGAATCTCAAGCCTCCACCACTAAGCTACCTTAAATGAAATTAAGGGAACAAACTAAAATCAAGGCATAGAGAATATATTAATTTTCAAAGTACAAATTTTATTTTATACGTACTAACACCTTAACGGGAGCCTTAAGGACCGCGTTATCAATTTCCAGACCTAAATTATCAAAGTTTAATTTTATTCTATCTTTAGTTATTACATGTAAATAATTGGACCTTATGTTTATCTAGTTTTTGTTATATACAACTAAACATTTACAAAACGTGATATGCATACCACAATAGGAGAATTACTCAACCCGATGCATATGGTACGACAAATTGCGGTGTACACGATCGTTTTTAATGTTTTACACATCAGTCCATCACCATCTTTTAACTTTCAGGTAAGGTAGTCATCTTCTAGTTTTTTATGGCTTCGTGTCATGTTAAAAGGAATGTGTAATTGTGTAGTAGAGATTACCATATCTCATTTCTTTTCGGCGATATTATGCTTGGCTACAACAAGAATGGTCAATTAAGGTTCTATGGTGAAATCGTGTGATCTGTTATTATCCGTTCGGTCACTGAGGTGTCTGTTGGTTCAGTTTAAAACATTTGTTATACCAGCAGCACTAGGTTTCACATGTTTCAACAGTAGGTAAGTGTCTGTTGGTTCAGTTTAAAACATTTGTTATACCAGCAGTACTAGGTTTCACATGTTTCAACAGTAAGTAACAAGCTCAGAACGTATCACTATCGGTCTTTGGTGGTTAGCAACAGTTCATCTAGCCACTTTTAGTACATCTATCTTGTTAACCATGAATGTCAATGCCTCAATGGATTGTGGTTGATTAAGATTTTACTCGTGGCTATGTTCAAGGTTCACCATTTGACTGATCATGGTGACATGGTCAATACTATGTAGAATCCTTATATCCAAGATTGGTAGTTAGTGAGCTACAGTTTGACTTCAACCAATGCATAACCCTTTCCTTTACTCGATACATAACATAAAATCTCGACGCAACTTGTAAAGTTTCTAACATCCTAACATCCTTTTTTCATATATAGAGATCAAAATTTGGTCAATATAACCAATCAATAACATTCATATTTAAAATATTTCCACAAAAGCACAGAAAAAATGTCGAAAGTTCAAAATCTAGCTAGTAGAGACCCGGAATTAGCCTAATGAACAACTCCATCTGGAGGTGCTTCTTCAGGAATCTGCAAGCCAAAAAAAATGACTATACTAGTTACAATATGATACAAAAAGCAATTACTTATCTAGTTTGTATATCCCTGATAGATATCGAAAGTGACATTAACTTCAATTAATTACCTCTCCAGCCCTCCATTCATCTTTATACCATATACTGTTATCTCCAATGCTACTTGAATTTGGACTGTTTTGCCTGCATAATGAACCCAAAACATACCGTAACACAAAGTTAGCAAACTTCAAATGCAAAGCTGTTAAATCAGCTATGATGTAGAATATTGCGTTCTTGCTGTAAAAAGATGCAACAATCAGTTCCTCTAGTGTTTGACAAATTCTGTATCAACAATGGCATTTGTGAAAAAGAGATGTTTGTAATACGGGAGCAGAAATGCTTACTTATATTAGATTACAGTAGTATATTTATATACATAAACAGATAAGTTAATTTTACACTTGGTTCATCAGTTTGTTACGTCCAGTTTATCCAATACTGATTAATTGACCCTAAATAATCAGATAATCAAAAACAAAATCCGTTCACTCAAACATTTCCAGAGCAAAATCCAAATGCACTCTTAGTTGTTATTAAAAGAAGAAGATCTAATGTTGATATGGTTCAAGAAACACTGTAGTTTACATATGTAAATTATGTAAAGTGGACTTACATTATCGGGACAACAGAAGCTGGTTGAGGAACTACATTAGTAGAAGGGTTATGGCTACCAAATGGCTGCTGACGTGCTATATCATGATTTTGTGGAGTTGCAGCAGCAGAGAACACATTGCCAAAGGTAGTTGTGGTGGCAGGGAAGGAATTATAAGACTGCGTAGAAGGTTGACCTACAAGTGACCGGGCAAAATAATTGTAAGACTAAATTAATTAGATAAAAAAACATGAATTGCTAAAGGTGGCAAAAATGGGCAAGACTAGGGTCGTGTAACGGGTCAAAACAGGTGTGGGTGAAGATGGGTAGTTTTAGTACTGCCAGGGTGATGTTGGTTGGCTGAAACACTTAAGTAAAAAAATATACATATACATATATATATATATATATATATATATATATATATAAATAATTAAGGTGGTTAGAGTGTCAATCATGTTTATAAGAACTATAATATTATCTGCCTCTTCTTTATTTAATTAAGAAATTTGTATGCATTAAAAATATACTATAGACACACTTTTGACCCATTTAACCCCCGGCGTCCTTCACAATATAACTTTCGGGTTAGCCCATTTGACCCGTTAGAGATAAAACACAGCACATATCAACTGATCTACAAAAAAATATAAGTTGAAATAACCAACTCTGTTAATTGCATAAGATTTAAAAAAAAAAAAAAAAACATCAAAATCTGACCTGGATTTCCAAATGCAAAGCTGTTCTGGGATGCATTCGATATCTGCGTAGGAGCTTGGAACTGACTTACTTGCCCAAAAGCATTACCTGGAGCAGCCGGTGACTGACTTACTTGCCCAAAAGCATTATTTGGAGCTGTCAGTGACTGACTTACTTGTCCAAAAGCATTACTTGGAGCAGTCGGTAACTGACCTACTTGTCCAAAAGCATTATTAGGAGCAGGCGGCGACTGATTTACTTGCCCAAAAGCATTATTAGGAGCAGACGGCGACTGATTTACTTGCCCAAAAGCATAACTTGGAGTAGCTGGTCTGGAAAGGACAAATAAAAAGAAAGTATAACATGGTACGGTTCGAGGAAACTTGTTAAAGAAAAAGAAAAAAGAAAGTAAATATAGAAACTCTTGCCTCGCTTGGAAACCTGCATTGAAGTTTGAACCCAACTGGCTGAAACTTGAAAGAGAAGGAGGGCCATTATTTTGACTCATTTGAGGAAATACATTTGCATTAGTTCCAGGGATGGCATTCTGAGTAGTATGAGTTGAACCTTGTGGTGGTGTGTAAGGATTCCGAAGTAGGTTTTCAAATTCAATCAACTTGGAACTAAGTAGACTCCTCTCTTTCTCAACCTGTATAGATATGAACTCTGTTAGTTGCCAAATTGAAAACAAGATGATATGTGGCATGGCTACAAAACTTCATACGATTTAGAGGTGGCAAAATGGGCAGGTTGAGTAACTAGTCATGACTCCGGGTCAAAATGAGTAAGTTTTAGGGTTGGTCGAAATCTAAACAGGTTGGGCTGGGATGACCCTTAACACCTTTTCTGTGTATTTTTAATGAATAATCAATGTATTATCGATGATTACAAAATCTATATTATTACAAAAAAAAATTATGTAAAAAGGATGTAGAAGATTCTATGCTTTAAAGATAAATTTTAAGTGACTCTTTTGACGCACTAGACAATTCCTGTGCTACATAACTCTTTTATTAGACATGTACGTAAGGAAGATAAACCCAAGTCAACCCATTAATAAGTAAATGGGTCCAAAATGCCACCTCTAGAAGAAATAGTACACGGAAATAGAAACAAGGTGGTTCTTTATAAACCTACAATTGACTGAATGCTGGCCCCACGTTTAGCTTCATCATATACAGCAGCTCTCAGTTCTTCATAACTCAGATCTCCAACAATGTCACAAGGGCCACTAAGAAAAAGAAAGGGTTTCCTGGTTACACCACAGCATTCATCTTAGGTAAAGAAATTTTATATACATGTATTGCTAATATCCTAAAACTTGATAACAATCAAATAAGAATCGTTTATCTCCTCTACCTTCAATATATCCTAAAAGAAAATAATATTTCTAAAATATCTTTCACTAATAATCCTACATATCTAACTTTGTACTTTTAATGGAATATGAATATGAATACCATGCACCATTGTTATACATAACTGACAGATAACTGTCATTAAAGCCCTTATATTTATGCTTCAGTAATGTATGGTTGTCATACCCCATGCCAAGGTAATTATCCCACTAGAACCATCAAGGGATGATGTGACATTGAATAGTCAGAATCAAATAATCAGCTATAATAGAGCAAAGCAGCTTGCAGAAAATAGTGTCTAGATCTTCAGCTATTAGAAGTTGTTATAACCAAATGCTACAATTCCAAACAGTAAACATAGCTGATCACGATTTCGAATCACAATATGACAATAAATGGTGTTTTATCAATGAAGTTAACAGATCATTATGACCTTATAGTTAAACAATATGATTTGACCAAATTTCTCAGGCTCTCAGCTATATTGAGCTGTAAGATGAAGAAAAACATACTATTTGGAATGTCCATAACACGTAAGTTTCCACAGCGGTTTCTCTTGCTCAAAATCTTCACGAATTTGGCGCTTGCAAGACTCTGAATCCGTGCACCTTCATAAGATCAAAACCACAACCAGTCAGCTTCCATAACAAAGAAAACATAGTAAAACTATGAAAAAACTCTTGACTAGATTCTTACACGTGATTAGCTGCTGAAGACTGATTATCCTTTTTTGGTGGAGCTGTGGAATTACCACCATTTATCTGGGAAAATCGACTCCACTTGTTTTCACCGGGCTGATCAACAACATTAAAATATATCATACAAGAATCATGACGAAACAGACAATGTAGACGAAAAGAAGTATAAAAGTTTAACACGCAGAATGCTACCTTAAACTGACTAGTAGTCTGAGAGTTATTCTGAACACCGAATCCAAAGGGATTCGGTTTCTGAGGCTGAGAATTAGTTTGTGTACCAAAACCAAAAGGATTGGGTTTCGCTTGTTGTTGATTTGCATGAAGAAACTTGCAACGCTCACCGTACTGACAACTAAAACATAAAACAAAATCTGATAAATAAATCTACCTACAAAAAGATACATTCTTTCAAGAACTGAATTTATTGTTACTAAATCTAAATATATATACTCATACAGAAACCTAGGTCAGAGTGATACTAGTATCATATTATCATTCATCTATACACCTTTCTTGAATATAAATGTTATGTTAATGTAAAACCCTAACAAGAAAAGAAAAATATAAAAAGGTAAAAACCCTAAATTGAAGAGAAGAAGAAAGAAAAGGGCGTACAATCCACGCTGGAAGTTACGGCAAGGTTCTTTCCGGGGAGGCATGATTGATTGTTGTCTGTCTTCACCTTACTTGCAGGTTGTTTTTGTATATATAATCATCTCTCCGACTACCATGCTCGGCGGTGACTGGTGACTGGTGACCGGTGACCGGTGACCGCAAATAAAGAGGGGTACTTTGGGATATAAGCAGATGTTGAAATACTTATATTTTTTAAGCAAATCCTAAAAAAAGCAAACCCAAACACCCCCTTACAATATAACAACCCCTTAGAATATACTACACAGTTTTTTGAACCCCATTATATGATAACTAATTAATCACCCCCCTTAATTGAATTAGCCCCTTAAACCTCAGTCATTGATCACTCTAAATTATGTGATTAATTAATCTTAAACACTATGGTTAGTGATAATGACTTAACTACCCCTGGTATATTAGTGTGCGTTTAATTTCTAGGGCTCAAAATATTGCTCCTCCTCCTAACAAAACAAACGCCACGTACCTTTAATTCCTCACACCCTATAATCAAATACATCATCCACCTTCTGAAAGAAGGAGAGCCAATCTGTATGGAACGAAAAATGCAGCGTTTCAGTGGCGACGACATGAAGAAGATGATCAATATGAATCGCAAGGGTAGTTAAGTCAGGAAAAAAAATCGCCGTTCAAAAATCCTTTCAATGTTCCATTCATCTTCACAATTTCAACTTACCCTTAAGAATTGGGGCTAAGTGTATACGGATCTGTTTCTCCAATGAAGGTAATTGATTTAATTCTAATTTCAATTCTATTCGGTTTGAATTTTAAATTTATTTTAAACCATATATATTTTTAATTCCACTAATTTACTGATTATTTATATGTGTTTATGTGTAATATAATTTCTTTTTAAACCTTAATTTTGATGTTGTGAATTTGATTTTAAAAATTAGGGTTTGGTTTTTGATTAGTAACATATGTATGATGTTTGAATTTGACGATTTATGCTACAGGAGATATAGCTTCTAATTGATTCTATTGTGTTAACTGTTATATGTTTTGTAATAAGTTGGAAAATAGGTTTGTATACCAATTCAGGTTTTATTAACTTGATGATTCTGTAAATTAATTCATACCTTATGTTTGTTCTTATATAATTTGATCTCCGATCTAATTAGTGAAATATATATTTAACAAAACCGGATTTGCGTTCTTAAGTTTTTGTTGCTAAGATGTGGTTGTGTTTAATATACAGGGGCTTTGCAAGGCTTGTAACTTTATACAAGTGGTGACTATTGCAGGTTCAACAAGGTGTCATACGATCTAATATCAATGTCAATTTTTGCCGTAAGTATATTCAAATATTGTTGCAATCTTTCTTATCATGTAGAACATAGATCATTGATAGATGAAGGCTTCATGTAAGGCAAACCTTTCTAAATTTACTGATTTTTAATTTTGTAAAAGATTATTTTATTAATTTTCACTCATATATATGCACGTTTCCGGACCCTTCTGAAAGTGTGTTAAAATTGATCATGTAGTAGATTTAATTGTACATACGGGTGAGTTTGATTCACTGAAGCGTTTTATATTTTTCTTGATGTCGCACCCCCAAATTCGGGTTGCGGAAGCGAATCGGGTCGGGGCGTGACTAATCAATAATCACAGCACAAAGATATAATGAACGACTCTATATGCGTCATTTTACAACTTGTATTGATAAAATTAAAGTTTACATTAAAATATAGTTTACATTAGCTCAGTTTGGAATTGAGAGATTCACATACATAATTAATTTATACAAAATATAATAATGCAGCTAAATCTCTGAATGTTTGTATGCTGACACGAGCTAATGATTCCTGAATGCAGTCCAACCTACTGCTGAGTACCTGTGATACATGCTAAAATGGGTCAGCGAAACGCTGGTGAGCTCACAGGTTTGTATGTCAACACATATTGTATGAACCGCAAGATTTAATTGAATTTAAATTGCAATTAAGCAAAATAAAAGTTTTATAGTCATGAGCACATAGTCTGAGCTTAACTCGAGGTGTCAGGTCACATTTAAGGAATCCTGATCGAGGTGCCTCCCACGAGTGCCTAATCTACACTCGTCTGAACAAATATTAGTACATTCGTTTACCCAGTTAGTGCATGCTAACCCGGACGAGGAGGGTCAATCCTATATGGTACCATATACTAATATTCACGCTACAACGTATTACTAAACTATGTTGAGGAGGGTTTTACAAGATTAGTGAGATAACTCATGTAGTAGTTATTTGTTTTCGTACTTGCGTTCATATAGTTAAAATAAAACGAGCAATGATATCACACCCTTGAGTAAAACTATAAAATATGGGCTATGAGACTCACCTGAGTCTGGAGAGTTTAACTAATTAAACTTGAGTTGATTAGCCGAGAATCGATGTTCGAAGACTTGTAACCTGAGGGTGTCCACGACACGCGATGGTTATAAATGTGAGAAGGTATCCATAAAGACTACCTTTGTAGTTATTCTTTCAACTAGAATGTCCAAATTACTACGATTTGGTTGATTTAGTTATGTTTTGAAAACGTGTACGGTCCGTTGGTGATTTGTTTGCAATAATAATCTCACATTATTATTTTGATTTTAGAAAGGTGTTATGCTTAAAAAGTATTTGTAAACTTTAAGTGACGGGGGTCCGGGGGCAGCGCCCCTGGTTAGCGGGGTCCCAGAGGTGGCAACCCCTGGCGGGGTCCAAGGGGTTGGCCCCTGGTTGGGGTCGAGATGCCAAGTCAGCTCGAAATTTTTTTATTTCTATTATATTGCTTAGGTGAAAAACCTTATGTCGCATATAGCAACACAAAACCTTGGACCCCGCTACCAGGTGCGCTACCCTCGGACCCCCGTACACAGTTTTCAAACCTGAGCGACGAACGAATAATTGCACAACTCGCTTAGACAAATTGATTTGCCTCTTACTTATATAACCCCACGTGTTTAGGACACTAGGAGGTTACCCATCGAATGACACGCGTATCTTAGGATCGCTGACAACTCACAGGTGAGTTTCATAGCCCCACTCTTTCAACCGTTTTTACTGTTTTCGGGGTGAGACGCATGCTCAATTACTGTTTTCGAATTATAATGTTAAACTTTTATAATTCACACGTTTCTATATTACTGTTTGGTAATACGAATGTGTAATGCTTAGGAATTACACCCAATATATTGTTGTGGAACAATATCACAGTTTAACCTAGTTAGGTTACCATTGTACATCATTAGATTGTTGACTAACAATCACCATCACCTGACTTGGTTAAGTCACTATTATACATTGACCTTATTGTCATAGGACAAGCTTATCAACTACAATAGGACTGGTTAGTTCTACCTATTGATGCATATCAGTATGTCTGTCAGTTGATCTATTGAGTTGTAAAGTGTCGTTAGTCGTTTAATAGAAATATAGATTTTGTACTTAGCGACACTTAAGTTTTGGTTTAGGCGACACTTGCCTTAGTGACGCATAGCGACACTTAGGTAAGTGACGCATGAAGGCGGCCACATGCGACACTAGCCAAGTGACGCATGTCTGCCGTTTAGTGTTAGTATTTAAGCAAACCTACGGGATTCTGGCTAGGGTTGACGAAACCCTAGCACCATTTATCGACTAAACTCACTTGTAAACAGTTTCAATACGTTAGTTAAGCTAATAAACTCGTTTTACTTGATTGATCAATTATTTTCGGTTTGAGTTTATTATTGTTTAGTGTGATTGTTGGATTCCGCCTTACAATCATTGTCGTTCATCACTTAGATCCACGTACGGAGGGACTTACAACTGGTATCGGAGCAACTAAGTGGTTTGATCGACGTTTCGTTCGTGTCTTGGAAGGTTTTCGGTTAAACTTTGTGAAGATCATTGGAATTGTTGCAATTTTCGGATCAATTGGGTGCTATTCTTACGTTTTGAATCAACATTTACAGGTTTCGTTCGTTTGGGATCGAAGGATTTTCGTTAGGTTTACGAAAACTCGTGTTTTAGGGTTTTTAGAGTGTTACAGCCGTTTTAGCGTCACTCAAAGCGTCACTTGGCAAGTTTTAGCGACACTTCGTAGCGTCACTTCATCCGACACTCAGTAAGGTTAATTAGGGTTTCACCGACACTCAAGTGCGTCACTTACACATGTCACTTGTTTGTTAGACGACACTCAAGTGCGTCACTTATACACATCACTTGTGTGTTAAACGACACTACTACAATCATTGTCGTTCATCACTTAGATCCACATATAGAGGGACTTACAACTGGTATCAGAGCAACTAAGTGGTTTGATCGACGTTTCGTTCGTGTATTGGAAGGTTTTCGGTTAAACTTTGTGAAGATCATTGGAATTGTTGCAATTTTCGGATCAATTGGGTGCTATTCTTACGTTTTGAATCAAGATTTACAGGTTTCGTTCGTTTGGGATCGAAGGATTTTCGTTAGGTTTACAAAAACTCGTGTTTTAGGGTTTTTAGAGTGTTACAGCCGTTTTAACGTCACTCAAAGCGTCACTTGGCAAGTTTTAGCGACACTTCGTAGCGTCACTTCATCCGACACTCAGTAAGGTTAATTAGGGTTTCACCGACACTCAAGTGCGTCACTTACACACGTCACTTGTTTGTTAGACGACACTCAAGTGCGTCACTTATACACATCACTTGTGTGTTAAACGACACTACTGTGCGTCACTTACCTTAGTGACGCCATTTGCATAATACGTCACTCAAGTCCGACACTTGGGTACGTCACTTCTATTGGCTTACCGACACTTCCTTAGTGTCGGTATTCTCGGTTATACGTCACTTACTAGCGTCACTTACCCTAGTGACGCTATACTAAGCGACACTTCGGTGCGTCACTTCCTAAGTGACGCCTTTATTACTAATTTTCTTCCAAGTTTTGTTTTTGAGCTATTTTTTAGATTCGTTTAAATGGCCGCTGATAAGAAAGATATTAGAGGGATTAGGGAGATGATCAACCAGGAAAATGATATCGGATCGAGCAATAAACCTCCGTTGTTCACTGCGGATATGGATTATGCGTACTGGAGAAATAGATTTGAACAGTTTGTAGACTTTCATTGTCCAGAACTTTGGGGTCCACTAAAACAACGATATGAGGCTCCGATTGCTGAAGGAAACTATCGTGAAATTCCTCCAGCAAAAACGTACAATGCCATGACACCTCAAGAGAGAAAGGAACTTGAAATAGAAAGAAAGGCACACTCCGCCATCTGTATGAGTTTAACAAAGGATGTTACGAGACTCTTTAAAACTCATGACATAACTTATGATTTGTGGAAGGCAATTGAAACGAGGTGCGGGGGCAATGAAAAGTACAAGGAAGCTAAGTGGAACTGGTTTACCGCGATTGATCGATATGAGCAACCAAGACTCGATGGGGTCCTTAAGTCAAGAGCACAAATGTCAGTCAACGAACGAGAAGAGTTTGACAAAGACAAATAAGCATATGAGATGATTATCATGTGCTTGCCAGAAGTTGTGATAAATAAATTCAAACATCAAGCAACTTCTACAGACTTATGGGACACTCTTATAGAGACTTATGATCAAAAGAAAAGGTTGATAAACGAAGAAGAGGATCAACATACTGCAATGGTGGATCAAATAAAAGACGTTGATTCTAATGCACCTAAGGTACACATTGAATCTGAAGCACCTCTAAGCTGTATCTCATGCATTAAATTGACTGAATCTTTACACGTTTGAAAACGACTCTCTCTCAATAGGACTTCCATGCTACCAAAGCTTAACCCTCCATCACACATAAAAAGCTTACAAAATCCACCTCCCTTACTCACACAAAAACATATGTTTTTAACGACTTCAACTTGCACATCCTCAGCACTACCACTACCCCCATCTTCTCTTAATTCCTAGCTGTTTACAAGCCTTTCTCAGATAGGTGGAGGTTGTCTTCAAAAGATAGGCTGCATATTCATGCTTATATTTCCAGTGTTGTTTAATGAGATCAAGAGTCAACCTATTACTTGGAACAGAATCATCATCTTCCTGATTAACAAGATCATCATCTTCAGCATCACTAGCATTCTCCTCCTCATTAACACCATCATCATCTTTTTCAGCATCACCTTCTTGACCATTCTCCTTACCAACAACAACATCTTCTTGACCATTTTCCTTACGAACAACAACATTCCCCTCAGCAACATTCCCCTTATCAAATTCAAGAACCACACCTTCATCCACATGAATAGGCTCACCTTCATGAACAGGCTCAACCACACCATTGTTATTCTCTTCTTGACCATTCTCCTCCGCAACAACATTCCCCTCAGCAATTGGAGGCTCAGCTTCAACTTCAGCAAATAGTTGGGCGAAAAAGTCTTCATTAGCACCTTGATCAGGTTCAGCACCATTATTATTCTCCTCCTGGTCTTCTCCGTCCTATTCTGACTTACCTTTGAGGAGACGCCAGAGAACGAACAGGAATTTCAATTCAAGAACCTGGTCAGCGAACAACTCAACAACCACAACCAGCAGAATAGGTTCTTGAATTGAAATTCCTAAGTTGTGGTTGTTGAGTTGTTTGCTGACCAGGTTCTTGAATTAAAATTCCTATTCTCTGGCGTTTCCTCAAAGGTAAGTCAGAATAGGACGAAGAAGACCAGGAGGAGAATAACAATGGTGTTGAACCTGATCAAGGTGCTAATGAAGACTTTTTCGCTCAACTATTTGCTGAAGTTGAAGCTGAGCCTCCAATTGCTGAGGGGAATGTTGTTGCTGAGGAGAATGGTCAAGAAGAGAATAACAATGGTGTGAATGGTGTGGTTGAACCTGTTCATGAAGGCGATGAAGGTGAGCCTATTCATGTGGATGAAGGTGTGGTTCTTGAATTTGGTAAGGGGAATGTTGCTGTTGCTGAAGGGAATATTGTTGTTCGTAAGGAGAATGGTCAAGAAGATGTTGCTGTTGCTGAGGGGAATGTTGTTGTTCGTAAGGAGAATGGTCAAGAAGATGTTGTTGTTGGTAAGGAGAATGGTCAAGAAGGTGATGCTGAAGAAGATGATGATCTTGTTAATTAGGAAGATGATGGTGGTGTTAATGAGGAGGAGAATGCTAGTGATGCTGAAGAAGACGATGATCTTGTTAATCAGGAAGATGATGATGGTGTTAATGAGGAGGAGAATGTTAGTGATGCTGAAGAAGATGATGATCTTGTTAATCAGGAAGATGATGATCCTGTTCCAAGTAATAGGTTGACTCTTGATCTCATTAAACAACACTGGAAAGATGTAGAATGAGGCATTTTCGTACCGAAAGCCATTTCTGAATTTTTTCTCCAAAATTGATTTCGAAAATTTCGTAAACTTTCCGAGTATAACGAAACTTTTCCGACACTAAAATTAAGTTATTTTAAGCTTAAAAACAAAAATTAAAATCACCAAAATTTTTGCGTTTTTCCCGCCAAAATTTCGTCCGAAAACGTCAAAAAATGACCGGGTAAAATGAAACTTTTTCGATTTTACGACCACACTTACTATTTTTGATTGAGACGACCACACTTACTATTTTTGATTTTTCGTCCCAAAATTCCTTGAAGTCTATTTCAAATACTTCACTGCAAAGTTGAAAACACGCATCTTTCTTCTCGGTGCAAGCATGGAGTTCCATACAAACCTCAATGGAAGAAGAGAATGGAACTTTAACGATAATTCTCAAGGTGTACAACCCTATCTTTGGGCAAGTTTACGAATTCATACCACTAATGGTTAAATAAAGGAACAAATAAAGAATCAGCCTCATATAAGGAATACCCTACCTCTGATCGTAACCCAAACTTATCTGATACTGAAACCATCCCAAACAGGTAACCGGTTTCAAACATGGAGTCTTTTGTAAAAATCGGACGAATCAAAAACACCTCAAACCGGGAATTTCTACGTGGCTCGCTAATGAAAAAAACCACAAATTAGAAACAAAATAAGTAGCATGGAAAATATTGATTTATTTTCAAAATCAAAACCGCATTACCTGGTATCAGAAACAAAACAAGGGGTAATGAAATATTGTTTCCGTAAGCTGGTGAGGAGTGAGGGATCTACTGAGGCTACTGCGCCATCTGTTTCATCCATTAGTTCTCTTTCAGCCATCTTTTGTATATTATCTTTCTTTAGTTTGTTTTCTTCATCCGCAGGCAGTTCGTGAGAACTGAATGGCCACCAATTGAATTCCTGCACGAAAAAATGTTTAAAACCAGTTAAAAATGTGGAATTGTGACAAACTTTGTTTTGTTATACTACTCTACTAGTTTAGACCCACGAAATTCGCGGAATCATCTATGAAAAATATTTAAGTATTCGTATCCATAACCGTATAATTTTCATATTTTTTTGAGTTTTATATATATTATATGTACATGTAACACCCCAATTTTTGTAAGCGTACGTTTTATTAAAAATAGTAGTTTAATAATTTTACGCGTAGTTATTTATTATGGTAGTATAATACTAGTAGGAAAGTTAGTAGTGGCCAAAGTGGAAGTCTTAAAAGTTAGTAAGTTAGTTATTGGCCAAATTAAAAGGAAGTAAACTAGAGGGTAGAAACTGTAAATGTTTTAATTAAACTTTCCCCTTCTTGAGAAATCTGGAAAATAATATCTGTGTGTGTGTGTGTGATACTTGTGTGTCGCCACAGAGAAAGAAAAAGGGGACGAACAAGCATTTACAAAGTCACCAAATTGGAAGCTTAATCTTGTGTGTATACACTTCTAAATTCGTATATAACATCCAATATGTTGGCTATTATTCTTTATGATTTTTCTTTTAATATATAAGATAGAATACTTTTAGTGGAGTTATTTGAACTTGACTTAGTTTTTGAAATAAGCCTTTATATTTACTTCTTCATAGTGAATTATTTAAACATGAACGGATTCAATATGTTGGTAATGAGTTTTACTTATATAAACCCAAAAACATAAATATTCATGATCATAAACAAAAGATAGCCCTATTAGGTTCTATTATTAAGTGTTTTTAAGTAAGTCTTTTATCCCTTGTAGATTGAATTGGTAGATTGAATAAGTCTTCTAGCGATTAGGAGTTGTTTCCTTATAACTAGGACTATTAGTTTAGATTTGATTCTTAATATCTTTATGATTTAGTCTTCTTACATATATAATATATATATATATATATATATCAACATTCTACTAGATAATACATACCGGAGTGATCCTCAAAAGATGAAAGCATTTTTCCATTACTACTGCAGTTGCCTCACACAACAATAATCTGCTTGTCTCTGCCCCAGTCTGCCAAAACTTTCAAAGTTACGCTAAATCCAAACAACAAAATGACATGCCTTTAAAAATGAAATTACTTCTCAGAATATTATATTAACTTGGCTTAAGAGAAACTTGAAATTGGATACAATATTGTATAAGAAAAAGCACTGGTAAGTAAATATATCATTAATATGCTTTCTCCAAACCTAGCAAAACTTTCAAAATTACACTTAACAGGGAAGAAAAATAATTGACACATTTTCCTTTCTTAAACAAACAGATATTTTGATAATTAACTTTGGTTTTAACACTTCTTTTAGTGGAAAAGATTGTGATGGAAAAGAAAAAGAGGAAATAGAAACACAAAAGACTGTAATATAAGATATTGTATATGCATTCTCGAGTTGGGAGGAAAATAAATGTAATTAGTTATCTTAGAATTAAACCTATAAAAGCAAACACTTAAACTCCAGAACTTGTAAAGTTAGAACCAGACACATAACTCGAAACAAATTCATTAAGGAGCTTTGATAAGATAACTTGTAAACTTTTGCGAATCCTATATATACATTGAGGCATTGTCATGTTACTAACAACAATCTAAATAATATAAAACTAACATATAATCAAATGCATATCAGTATTATTAACAAATAAATAAACTGTATGCGATGATCTTGTCAAAAGCGTATGTAATAGTATTAATAAACAAGGAATAATAATAATATATAACATATATAAAATACTTTTTTTGTCATGGAACCGATTCAACCATTGTTGAAAAGCAGGTTAGACACCGTAGTAGATTTATTAAGAACCGGATGGGTGCCGTATACGACAAGTGGTTATATAATAGCAGGAATATGGTTAAAATTATAATTAGACAAGTACGTGGAGTTTTTCTGTTCCGGTCAGCTCAAAAATGGGCAGAAAAATTTATTAACAAAAAGTCCATGGACTTTCAATCATGATACATTCCTCTCCTTTGCTTTCCACATAAAAAAGAACTTGAGAATGCATTGTAAAAGATGCAGAAATTAAATTCAATAATGTTTGAGAAAAAGGCAAAAAGCATAAGTAAATATACCATGTGCACGCGATCATTGTAACTCTCAAATTTCTTAGATAAATCGTAGAGGTATTCACACATCACATGTGGCAAGACAAATAAAGATGCCTCTTCGAAACTCTGAAAAAGAAAGATAGATTATTAATACAATAATATGCACACTTAAATCAACATACACTTAAGAGCATATTAGTCTATTAGAAGAAACTAAAATGTTTTATAGTAACCTAGGAAAATATGACCAAGTATTCAAATCTAAAACTGTGCATTGTAACATCAACTAGGGTTTTATATGTTTAAAGATAAGTAGAAGTTCATTAAGATATTCGTCTTATGCTCTTACCTCAGTAAACTTGAGTAAATGGAGTTCCAACATACGTTCTTCTTCTTCACCTTCCTCACGTCCATCATAGTTCTCCAATATTAAATTTGAAGTCTGTTGCAAACATATTCTCCTGTTAGGCAATTGATATTTCCGCCATCCAAATAGATAAATCCACCACATGTATGCATCAACAGGTTGTACTGTACAATCTGTTAATGCATACATGTGGTGAATTTATCAATTTGGATGGTGGAAATATCACCACCCTGCATGTTAACTTTATATTCAAGAAAAGAAACCAATAATTGGGTCGGAGATGAGAAAGTTGTAACAACATTGAAATGAAAATAAATTCTTACCTCCTTCAACTCAACAATGCCTTTATGAGAATCATTGGTAATTCTTTGAACTTTAGCTCGTATATGTAGTAGATATACAAAAGTATTACCCTGTTTATCAATGAATTTGAGCAGATCAAAAACTATCAAAACGATGAGAGATACAATATACAACGGTATAATTACTAGTAATGGAAGAACATCATTAAAATACCTCTTCATTAACCATCTCATCATAATTGAATGTACAATCAGCATCCAATCTATGATTTTTCAAGCATGTATATCTGTCCAGAACCCAAAAAACAAAGCATTGAATATGAATAAGTCATAATTTGACCTAAAATTGATGTATCTCGGTGTAGACATTGTTAGATTCAATATGAAAAAACATTTGGAACTATAAATCTGATTATTACAGCAAGTTCATAGGAAATTAACATACCACTCTACTCATATTATTTATAGCATTAGTTCAATAAGGGTAATAACAAATAAGTAGGCTAAAAGCATGAGAAGCTTACATAAGAACACAACTGAAAACTGCTTCAGTAGTATACCCAAGCAACTGAGCATCTGCGTCTGATAAAAAGAAAAAGGTGAAATTTAATTCAAACACTTTTATATGAGTTTTTTTTAATTCAAACATAAGATGATTTAAATCCGTAACTCATTTCAATAAAAATACATAAAGACGTAAACATAAGATGATTTATATAACAACAACCATTCATAAATGCATACATACCCCAAAACGAGGAGTTGGGGTCTTGAAGACAGAAACTTCAGAGAACATAAGCATATGAATCAGCGAGTTTGCGATAGCATGTCGTGGAAACAAACCCAGAGGCATTTTCTCGTCTAATGAGGGCAAGGCTACCATTACCCTTTCCACAGGAAGTTTTGGTGCCCATGTGTCTATACCGTCTTTCAGCATCTTATGAATGCTCTGCAAGGAAACAAGAAGAATCTAAGTCAAAATTGTAATTATAAATTTGTTATGTACGTTGTATAAAAGAAAGGAAAAAACAATACTTGAGCGAGCCAGTTCCGTGATAAGGAAAACGCTACAAAACCAACATCGTGTATGGAGGGTTTTTGTATCATGTCGGGGGCCAATTCCAGAAGATTATTCATGATTACTACTCCAATATCTTTTGGTACGTTAACATTAATATCGGCATACCATTCAGGGTGTTTTCTGAAATTCGACCAGATCGTCAACACATTTAGGCTG
Source organism: Pseudognaphalium luteoalbum (assembly GCA_963422505.1). Lineage (NCBI taxonomy): Eukaryota > Viridiplantae > Streptophyta > Magnoliopsida > Asterales > Asteraceae > Pseudognaphalium > Pseudognaphalium luteoalbum. Next base: position 116,268,284 of record OY730196.1, on the reverse strand, counting down.
TTACGATTGACAAGAAAAAACACTAGTTAATTACATAGCAAAGAAAGAACGTAAAAACGCAGGAAGAAACAACATAAGATATACCAATTGTAAACAGCAGGCTCCCCTTTTTGGGTTTCAAACCATTTAAGCTCTTGGTCTCGGTCGAAACATAACCAATGAAGATCTTCGTCTTCTTCCTTAGGGAAACTATGTTTGACTGAGCAATTTAAAAGCTTTATGATTTCTTTTTGAAGGCTCCATCTCTTATCACTGCCATAGCGATTTATAACCTCTTTGAATGCTTCTTGCGTACCAAATCCAAAGGGGTTTGGGTTTTTGTCGATTTCCATGAAGAAAAATCGCAATTGAATAACCTACAAAAGATACATACATTGTTTCAAGATACAGTAGCATGTGCAGATTAAACGTATATCAAGTATGTTTTAAGTAAAACCCTAAAAAGAAACAATAAGTAATACAGTAGGTTAAACCCTAAATTGAAGAGAAGGAAGAAAAGGGCGTACAATCGAAGCTGGATGTGGTTCTTTCTGTGTATATATAATCAGCCCGACTACCATGGTCGGTCACCGAGTTGCGCCAATTATACGATTTTACCTCTAATTAATTTGAAATGTTGAGATATCTCTCGTTAACACAATCTTAAAGTTTATATTTTGCACAATATAAACCGGCACCCCAAAAGTCTCAATTTTGACCCGTTTACCTGAGTAAGAGTCAAATTAGGTGGTCTCTTTTAAATCTCCAGCAAGTTAAATGTCCCTAAAGAGTGAGATTTACTGTAGCGAACAACAAAACTGGTTAATCATCAACCTGTCAAAAGGGTGCAAAGTAGTCAAACTGTTCACTAATGACTAATGACTGAAACCTACTCCATGGCTTAATAATAAGAAAATTTTAACTATACTTTTTATAACCATACTTCGCACGTTACTGTTGTAGACCAACCATAAAAGTAACATTGGATTAGCCTAGCCTGATGGTATGTGTTTTCTTTCAAGATTCTAGGATATTTGCTTAATAAACCTTTTGTCCCAGAGAATTGAGTGTCTCCTGTAAGCTTATCGCCTAGTATACCACTAAATCAAGAACAACTATGAGATTTAAACCATAAAAATTACAATCATAATAGTATCATGGATATGAACGACGAAATCAAACCCTAAATTACAACCACATAATTTAAACTCACATAATCGAAACTCATAGTCCTCTAACACATCATACAATTCGAATCAATAATCTGCAAGACAACAAATATAAACAAAAGCAGTAGAAATTGAGATATACCGATGAGGGTTGTAGAGAAAACGAAGACGAAGATGGAAGATTTTATTACTATTAATAATTAATTAATTAATTAGAATATAATAGATGGATACAAAAATTTAGGCATATTGTTATTAATTTAAATTTATTTAATTAAATGTATTAATTATACATGGTGGTACGTTTTTGATCTCTTTAGTAAATATAATAATAAAAAATAAGTAAAATGAATACATACGGCATATATATATATATATTATTATTAGTATAAGTTTTTAATTTTAGGGAGCTAAGTGTAACTAATGATAAATTAATTTTAATCATTGGATCATCAATTTGGCAAAACACAATTAAAGGTTGAGATTGCCCCATGCTATTTTGCTTTAAGTACAAGTTATGTTATAGATATTAAGTGAGGTTCAAGTACAATCACATTTATTCCATAACCTATATTTAACCCATTCTCTTATAATTGTACATCTATATAGATTATCCGTCTTGCAAGTAATTATCCTCTAAAAAACTTCTTTCAAGTTAGTTCATATAAACAATCATAAAAAGTGAAAACGTTCATTCAATATATATACACTTAATTTTAATCTAATACACGTTAAATTAAAAGAAGACCACCACTTAAAATAGACTATGCTAAAAACACTAAGGGCCCGTTTGGTTCACCGATTTACTAGGAATGTGACGGAATTGGAAAGTTGAATTCAATTCCTTTGTGTGTTTGGTTGAAAAAATGGAAGGAATTGAAATTTTCTCAATTCCATCAAATTCATTCAACTAAAGGAATTCTCATTCCATCACTTTTTTGAAGGAAAATTAACAATCCAATGGAATTCACACCTTTAATAATAGAAATTAAAGTACATATCGGTCCATTTCCAGTTTCAAATTTTTCCAAGCATCTCCCTCATGTTCTCTTCCTGCCACCGCCGTCAACCGCCAGACGCCGCCCTAATGTTCATCACTTCCTCCAACCTCTTCTATATGGTCCTTTTCACATTCGCATTAGCGTCACGTGAATTTATTATTCAGCTCAGGTCTTCTTCGATTTCGTAACCGTTATCTAATTTCTAGGGTTTATTCACTAATTTCCAGTTGTTTTCTTCAATTATCTAAAATTTCCATGGTTTCTTTACCATCCACTTCTTCAGTTCTTCCTCTTTTATTTCTTATAAGAATTATAAATTATTCCTCAATTTGAAGTAGTATATTGTTGAAGTTGTTTGTTGTGGACTTGTGATGGTGGTTTGTTTGTAAAGTGTACGTGGCTACAGTGCCTTCATAGTTTCCAAAGGGTACATCATTAGTAAAAAATTAAATAATGATTTAAATATTTAAATAAAATAGAGGAGTATGATAGATTTATAATTTATTGGTTACAATTGAAAATTTTATTAATATTAGGAGTAATAATAATTATGTTAAAACATTCGTATAAGAAAGTATATAAATTGAAAGGGAAAATTTGAGTTTCAATTCCATATTGACATTTACGAAGCAAACATGTATATGGAATGAATGGAATTTGAATTCCAATTCATCAATGTCAACCAAACGTGTTATAAATTCAATTCCATTAGATTCTAATTCCTTAAAATTCCAATTCCTTCACTACATTCCAATTCCTTCAAAAAACATTCCGCGAACCAAACGGGGCCTAAGAATCTTGAGTAATGCTCAAACTTGATTTATCCTAAACAACACCAATAAGCCATGACTCGCTAAATATAACAAATTACAACGCCATAGTGCGGAGCAATTTCAATGCCTTAGAGACGATTTTAACACCAGAGACAATTTCAATGCCTTATAGACAATTTCAATGCCATGACTCGCTAAATATAACAAATTACAACGCCATGAACATTCTCACTTTTTACGATGGTTTATATGAACTAACTTGAAAGAAGTTTTTTAGAGGATAATTACTTGCAAGACGGATAATCTATATAGATGTACAATTAGAAGAGAATGGGTTAATTCCAAGATTCAATAATTTCATTTGTAGACCACATTATATGTAATTATATATATAAATCTACTTTAAATGTTACTATGTTTTCTCAAATGAGTGACGGGTAGTTAAGTAAAAAAAGAAAAAGAAAATGCAAGTCCAATTTCATTCAAAAACAGAATGTCCACCAGTCAATGCTCACATGGATGAACGGGCTAAGACACCTCCCCCAAAATTGAGCGATTGGAAGTGGTCTTATAGTTATACAGAAAAGGCACTGATCTTGATCTTGATTTTTCTAGACAGGCAATATCATATTATTAATGGTATCAAATTGTTCAAAGAATGACAAATGAACTCATTAGCCGTTGAAGGGAGTTTGTCAACTATGATGCACAAAAACGCTAATAGTCAGCAAACCAGAATATACACTCCGCCCAAATGAACAACATGTTGAAGGAATACACAAAAAATGATAGTTATAATTGACTGTTAATATAATTCTTTCATATGGTACATATATTCATCAAGCACAACTCAAAAACCGTTGCCGGAAGCTAATAAAATTGAAGAAAATATGTATTCATATCAGAACATATTTGGTCATCATAAAAAAAACTTGTAAAAACGCCTGAAGAGTTACACAGGTTAGTGGTATAGAGTCACCGGCCGAAACATTTCATGATGGAAGAAGTTAACGAAGATGTTAGAAACTTCATCCCTGCTGCTCCACCAGGAAAGTAAGAAATACAATAGTAAGCAAGAGCAAGAACCTATCATATAATGAAAATGTTAGATGTCATCAAAGCAGCCATGGTCAACTCTTGGGTCAATGAACTAATTTTGCAAGGTCCGAGACTTTTAAACAAATAAAAAACACATATACACATACAATCTTTTCAATATAGATATAGCAATAATAATTCAGACATTTTATATGGTCGAGGTTGAAATATTGTTGGCAAGCAAGATAGAAAAAGACTTTACTTTCACGCTTAATTTAATCAAACCAAAATTTAGCAGTTGCATGCTTATACTCCCGTGACCATATCGACTACACTATGTTCATCCAATTTTAATCAGATTACTAACATGAAGTTATCAGTAACAAATTGTAATTCCTTTTGGCTAAGGGGACCATTCAAGTTAGTTATTTTAACGAAAATTTGGGCAACAATGATATGATTGTATGATCATAAATATGTGAACTAATAAATTCTTTTCGATTGCGTATGTAGTAGAAAAGTGACTGTACAGGTATCCCTACTTGAATAATGGGAGGTCGAAGGTCTGAACTTAAGTAACAGACTTGATATTTTAAGGGTGACAAACATACATGAACATTATGGATTTCATATAACAAATGACAATGTTAATAATAATCAGTACCAGTTGCGTACAAGGAAGAAGCACGAGCTTTCATACCTGAATCGCAGCAAAGAACACAGAGAGGATGTAGCTATGAAGCACCATGGAAACATAAATGGTCCCAACTATGCTGCCTAAGAATCCCAATGTGAAAGGAAGTCTCTGGTAGAAATTAGAAAGAAAAAAAAAGTTACAATCTAAAGGATAAGAGAAAATAATAGCAGCCTCGCGTGGAGGTTTTTACCAGAGGTGGCAATTTCAACCAGTTACGTATGTATGGAACAATTCATTATAATTTTTACAGTCAAATGGGTTATATGAAAATAAGATATATAGCTTAATAGAAACATGTGACATGAGTCAAATCGGTTAAAGTAGCCAAATATGTAATTTATTTAAGCATAAAACCCTCTTAAATCATTCAGATAATTATTACAAAATTAGATAATTACAGAAATAATAGTGTTCACAATCATATTTGGCACACAAATTATATATAATAGATCAGGCAATCAAGACAAAAGCGTTTGACCGAACTGTACCAAAGAACCACCCATTTTGACCTGTTAACCCACCCACAAAATCCAACCATTTTGCCAACCCAGTTTTAGTTGACACTTCTTACACTCTTACCTCTGTTGATGTCATATGCAGGAATTGGTTCTTTGGGCCTTTGAGCATGAAGAATGACCCAATTATAAAGCCACATCCAACCGTGAAGCAAAGAGCAAATTTCTGAGGTACTATTACTATCACAGGAAGGAACACAGTAAATGCTATAAAAATGAAGAATACCCCGGATGCAAGAAGAAGGCCAAAATACATGAGAGATTTTCCTGATGGGATATTACTGGTGGCGGACTGCAGATTTCCTGGTATGTTACTGACACTCCTAGATACCCTGAACAATAGCCACACAAACATTGTATAATACTCCATAAAAGATTTTTCAATTCTTACAATCAAACAAGTTGAAGAGTGAGCAGCGCAAATAGTATCATTGCAAGACATGAAATGTTTATCGATATATTGCCATATCCAAGATATTTACCTATTGGCATGCCTAAAATACCGATATGGATAGTTATTGAGAGGAACTTGGGAGAAAAGCTGGCTTTCCAAAAGGTGATTATCATATCATAGTCAAGTGGCATGTCATACAGAGAATAATCATAATTTCAGAAAGTAGCAAGAAAGATCTACACCACATTCATAAAACAATCTTACGAGACGGTAGAGTACAACGTTCAGATACTTGTGCAGGTAAGATTAAGATTCAGAATATTAGTTAACAAGTAACTGAATCATAATCACTGGCGAAGAAGAAATTAAATCAATTAATATTGGTAACCAACGTATAAGGAACCTATTTCAATCGATGTTTAACCAAGTCAAAGGACAGGTTTCAAAACTAGCACGTTAGTAAGACTTTACATAGAGCACTACCTTCTGACCCCTCATGGTGTAACGTTAGGAAAGATTGGATACAATAATTTAATTTCCCAACAATCAACTTTTGGCACGGCCTTCCCAAATATTTGACAGCTATTTTGATACCAATAGAAAAAGGTGCAAAGTTCTTGAATAGCTTGAATGAACATAAGGCCATTCGAATGAAAGGCACTCAAGATACTCTTTTCTTTTACGGATTGTTGATAAATTCTAATGATCAGACTATTTGTTGAAATATTCAATAGAATCGCTGTATGTCTAACAAAATTCCCTAAAGAACTTCAGTGATTCTTCTGAGTCTCATATCATTGATTAAAGCTAATTTCATTGAGCATGCTTTCGCGATTTCCACAAAATTCTAACTAAGAAGAAACAATGATGTGACTTAGATCTTTTGGCATTTAGCTATACTACTATACTATGTCTCTGTTTACTACTACTAGACAAGAATAAATAAACTGTCTATAAATCGTTCACATTGCACGAATCACAGCACATCTACTAGATCAAACTTAAATTAACTAAAATAACATAAACTATGCATCATAGCATGTAAATCTCTATACGGTATTCATCTTAATTAAAACAGATCATGAAATCGGCATATGTAAACCCTAAATAAGTACGGAAACTCTCAATTAAGCTAAAATTAAAATATAAATGCGAAATGACTTACACGTTAAAGGTGCCGGAAACGGTGTCGTTTGCAGACCTAACAGCAGATTCAATATCGAATGAACCAACGAGACTACTAGAACTTACATCCGATGCTTGTGTTGAAGCATATGAATTCCAATCTGATAATAGTGACGACGTCGTTTTCGGTAGTGAATTTTGATTGTTATTGTCACCACCGCCACCGGAAAACCAGGTTTGCATTTTAATTTTTTATTTTCGTTCGGTTTCCGATCCAAGTAGTTTTTTGCTACTACACTAGTATGCTCTTCTGTTAGAGGAAACGATGTCGTCTGTGGAAATAACGGTCCGCCCCCGTCGTCAAGTGACTTTTATGGTGTCAAAAACCCGAAAAACCATATATTGATCCGACCCGCTTATTCCGAATCCGAAAAATAAAAAACTCGAAACCCGATAAACCTAATCTAGTACGGGTCGGTTACGGGTTTTAATTGCGAATCCGCAGACACCGAAACCGAGCCGATGTATAATTAATAGGTAAAATTTTGATATGACTACCGTATATGGATATATAAGTTTGACATCTTTTTATTCGGTCCGACTCAATCGTAATCATTATAAATGGATTATCTACAACCTAAAACACGTGTAATCAATTAGTTTTGGATAGTAAAATGAAACGAGTGTAATTGCTTTATTTTAAATTCATTTTTTTTCATTTTCTTTTTAATTTAATTTATGTGTCTAGTTTTTGCTTTACCCATTTATCAATTGAGGATTCAAATTTAATGAATGTAAGTACTGTCACTTATGGGTTTAATTTGAAAGTTAAAGATGATTTTGGGTTTTTTTTTGTAACTTCTCCAATCTCAAAATCCAAATTAATACTATAACAAAAAAATAATCTGAGACGTAAACCAAAATATAGTATAGATTCGAAAATATATTTAATTATTGTTTGGGGCTAAATTTTATAGTCAAGATATAGGATCCTGAAGTCTGTTGTTACTGTTTAAAATTATATCCAGGATCTTATATAGGTTCAGGATCACGGATATATTCAGGATCTTACATATGTTAGGATCTTAAATGGTCAGGATCCCGGATGTGTTAAGTATCTCGGGATCAGATGTTACTAATATTTATTTGTTAGTTTATGTTCAGGATCTTGGATATTCGGGATCCCGGGTGATCAAAATCCAGGATATATTCGGTATCCTGGGTAAAACGTCACTAATCCGTATTTGACCGTTGTGTATATTGACCAAGTCTACCAGGAGTTAAACGTGGGTCAATCATGCTTATATTTAATGATCAAGGCTTAGTAAAGTCGAGAAGAAGTCAAGAAAACGTGTTAATAACAAGTCAAGGTGGAAGAATGGAGGATCCCGAATATCTCGGGAGGATCCCTGAGTTTTTGGAAAGTTAGTTATATTGTATTTACTATAAATTGGAGGCATGTGGTCGATAGGAGACACTTAGCTCTGCACAACCACGACTGATAACACTTAGAACTCTTACAAAACACGATCAAAACACCTTTTACTTCATCTTTTTCATCAAATTTATCACACACACACACTTTAGTTCGATCATATTGTGCTCACTCACTGTATTATCCTTAATTTCAGCAATAAAATCAACAAAGACAAGGAACGATTGTTCCTTCCCGAGGTTTTATGTCGGCGATCTAACAAGATCAAGGGCTTTCCTCGTATATCCTTGCGTCGGTCGCATATTACTTTACATTTTCGTTGTTTACTTTGCTTTTTATTGATCTTTTGATCATAAAACCTGCATTGTCCTTATTTTGTCTTACATTTATCATAAATATACGTATTTATTTTGTTTCCTATCTTTTTATCACAATTATTGCATTATCATTCCGTTTCATGCATTTTAATTGATCATAGTCATATTTTTATTGCATAACTTGCATTATCCTGAAACCGTTTTGCATTAAACTTAAAATTTTGCATTTATTCAGTTTACAAACACTTGTTTTCGTTATCAATCATCTATTTAACAAGGATCAACGTTTATATAGATATAAACCATATTTTTCATTCAAAATTATCATTTACTCATATAGATCATTGTGTTTCTACGTAATTATCTTGAAAGTAACTATTAGCACTAAACCTCACTTTCTAATTTGATCACTCAATTACCTAGGGTAATTTTTGACTTAAACAATTATATATACATTTTTTACCATCAAATAAAATTTATATACCATAACATTTTAATTTTAATTATTATATAAAAAATAATGAAACGCAAACCCAAATATAGGGTGAGGTTCAAATGAGACTAAAAATTTGTGTGAGACTAAGGGAACCAATGATATCATGCCACATGTACAAAGAGAATGTTCCATACTACAAAACTCATTTACCCCAAACATCAATTATCTCACAAACGACAAATCGAAAAATTATGAAACTTGCACCATAATTTTCAGCGTTTTATCCTCTTCGATTTGTTGTCCCTCAAGGCATACTTCCGACGATTTTTTTTTTCCATTTTTTTGGTGGGTTTCATATGTTACTAACACATGTGTTAGAGTGTTGCGTTTAGGGTTTGGGGTTTAGGGGTTAGGGTTTAAGGTTTGGGTTTTGGGGTTTGAATAGACTGTGCTAAAAACACTAAACGCTTTATAAAACTCTAAACCCTAAACCCACTAAAACATAAAATCTAAACCCTAAACCATGAACCCTGCTAAATCCTAACCCTAAACCCTAACCATAACCGTAAATAAAATGTACAATCAATCACTAACACATGTGTTACTAATTTATAAAACCCACCAAAAAAATGAATTTTTTTATCGAAAGTATGCCTTGAGGGACGGCAAATCGAAGAGGATAAAACGCTGAAAATTATGGTGCAAGTTTCATGATTTTTCGATTTGTCGTTTGTGAGATAATTGATGTTTGGGGTAAATGGGTTTTGTAGTAGGGAACATTCTCTTTGTACATGTGACATGATATCATTGGTTTTTTAGTCTCACTCAAAAATCATGGACTCATTTGAACCTTACTCCCCAAATATAATATAGATTCGAAAATATAGTTAATTATATATACGTACTGTTTTCCATCAAGTAAATAAATATATACCATAACAATTATTTTTTAATTATTAGTTAAAAACACAATATACAAAGAAAAAGGAAAAAAAAGAACACACCATAAAAAGGGGGGAAAGTATAATTAAAGGACTATAATTAGACTCGAATCATAGATGGGTAAATTACAAATTTGACTTGCAATGACTTTGCCACTTTATTTATTCTTGAACTTACTATATAACATTTATTATAATTACTTAAATATAAATAGAATCCGAGAAAAGAGTAAAAGATAAAGTTACTATTCATAGTAGGTTTGTAATATTAAGGGATAATAACTCGTAGAACGTAGTTGAAATTTAATTACTATTTGAACCAATATGACCCGTTAATACCCCTATCAAGTGCAATGATAGTTAACAACTTCTATCTCTTTAACTAAGTTAAAAATATTTCAAAACATGTCCCTTAGCTATTATAAATCATGGATAAAATATAACCGATAAATCATTAAGAGTCCAATTAAACTGTAATGTTAACTATTTAACTATAGTTGGGAACTCAAATTCACAACCTCGTCATCTTGGTTTAAAATGGTGATAGGCAATCCAAGACGATGAGGGTCCGAAGGCCGAGACGCTAAAGCAAGAGCCTTACGTAAATTAATTAATAATCTAGCTTTATATTCTTCAATTAATACTTGACATGAAAAGGTCAGAGTATTCAAATAATTTGTAATCTAACTCCAATTAGGAGTTTTGGACACAAGCGTTTGGAATTTTGAGACGTTGTATTGTCAGAGGCATTTATGAGCTTAAATAAATTTGGGTAACCCATTATGTCTTATTAAAATGGCCTGGCATATACAAGTAAATACAAGAAAACCTGCAAAATACCAAATCCACGTAAGGCGCTCGAGGCACCACTTCAATTGCCTGAGTCTAGGCACCGCCTAGGTAGTGCCTCATGACCAAATATCATCTAGAGTAGAACAAGACGCTATGCCTAGTGCCTCATGGCGCCTAGACACCGTCTAAGCACGATATTAAAACCAAACTCATAATTAAGGGTTAACTCGATATTACTAGATGAAATGATCTTTCGATAATACATTACTCTGAATCAAATGATATTTCGATGATAGTTACACTCTATAAAATATTGTTTAACAATTGTTGTAAACTCAAATTCACACCCTCGTGATTGAGGGTCAACTTGATATCACTAAATCAAATGTTTTTCAATAATAATTTGCTCCGTGTGAAATATTATTTTAACTTTAGTTGTAAACTTTGATTCTCAACTTCATAATTGAGGGTAACCTCAATATCTTTCGATAATAATGTTCGTATAAAATACAATGAGTCTATATAAAAATAAATCCAATAACATACATCGTAAAGTTGTTAACGAAATAAATGTTACTTCTCTTTTACTAAAAAAAATGTTACTTCTTGTATAAATAAACTAGTAAATATTTTGGGTTGTGCCATGCACAACCCCCGTTTAACTATGTTACTGTTTATTGTTTCATATTATACGTGTATATTATCTTTAGAACTAATGTTTTTTGTAGATCCTGTATGCCGGATCTGATCGGATCGTATAATCAATTGCTAATGCGGAATAACAAACAATCGATAATTGATTCACCAACACAAACGATTCTTTAACGTTTTGTATATATTCACAATTAAGAATAAACATTTACAATCTTTTTCTCTGCCTCTCTCACTCTCTCTACGCCTCACCAATGCTCACAATGTCTAACATACAAATGAACCCTAACACGCCTATTTATAGGTTGTCCAACCCCTAATGCGACACTAGCCAAGTGTCGCTAAACTATACTTGGACAAAATCGAATTCACTAATTGCACTTCTCGTTTACAAACTAGATTATACAAACTTTAATACCTCACAAACTAAGACTAATTAACATTGACGAGTACAAACGTTGACCAACTGACTAACACACAGAAATGCACCAACAAACTCCCCCATGTCAGCAGCTTGGTCAAATAAGCTTTAATTAGTCTAAACCAACTAACTTCTTCATGTCTTCAACAATTGGAATCTCCCCCATTGAGATAGCATGGTCTTCAAAGAAATCTTGATGTCCAAAATTCATGTGACTGACACAAAATTATCATACAATAAGATCTTCAAACTATGTGACCATCTCTCAATCGTCAGCAACTTCTCCTATAGATTTTATCTTCACAGTCTTTGGAGAATAACCGACATCCTTTGCATCTTCAATATTTGACTTTAACAAGATATGTGATATTTGAAGAAGATAACATAGAAATAAAATCTTTTTATATTTTCTTTATAAAGAAAAGTAAAGAATAAAGATTAAAATAAATTGAATTTAGGGATAGGATTGTTTTAGGTCTGCTTAGGGATCATATCAGGCTAACATGCAATTATTAGCAAATAGTAAGTGTTATTTCGATTATCAATATATTTATCCATTTTAAATTTACTTGACATATTTAAAGCAGCGTTTATAAAAATTAGTTCAAGATGATTATTGGTATTGTTGGTCCACTTAAACATGTTACATCTGTATCTGTGAGTTAATCTTTTATTATTAGTATGAATAGTTCTCTGTGGTCCCCATCTTTGATATACCCCTATAACCTAGACAAGAACATAGGTTCCATATTTAGAAAAAATTTAAGAAGATCATTTTTAAGAATCAAGCCAGCGGTGACAAGTCTGTACCGACGTACAACAGAGCAACATAACTTGATTTAGGTTTAAGCAAAACATGTAACACCCCCAAATTTACTGTTTGGCAGAAGCATAATTTGGGTGTTACTAATCAATAATCAAAGCACACAGATATATAGCAAACAACTCTATATGCGTCGTTTGAACAAAATATATTAATATTAAAATGTTTACAACAGTTGAACCCGTACATAGCTCGTGTTCGATTTAATGAGAGATTTCAATACATAAATACTTGTACAAAATATATTAATGCAAGAAAATCTCTATTGTCTGCATGCTTACTCGAACTATAGTAATCCTGAGGGCAGTCCAGATCTACTGTTGAGTACCTGTGATACATGTTAAAATGGGTCAGCTAACGCTGGTGAGATCACAGGTTTGAGTATCAAATAATATCGTATGCACCGCAAGATTTAAGTACTGATTTGCATCCAGCAAATAAAGTTAAAGATAATGTATACAACCATGAGCGCATAGTCTGAGCTTAACTCGAAAGTCGGGTCCCATATAGAGAATTCCGAGCGAGGCGCCTCCACGAGTGCCTAATCCACACTCGTCTTCCCAAATATTAGTACGTCCGTTTACCCAGTTAGTGCTTGCTAACCCGGACGAGGAGGTTCAATCCTATATGGTACCATATACTAATATTCACGCTACTTACGTATTACCAGACTATACTGATGGAGGATTTTGGTTTGATTAGTTGAAAACAACTCATGTAGTATATTGAAATATGTACTCGCGTTCACGTGTTAAAATAGAGCAATGTATCACACCCCTGAGTAAAACAGTAAAAGAGGGGCCATGAGACTCACCTGAGTCTTGATGCGTTAAATCAATTAACGTGAGTTGATTAGCCGATTAGTGATTGTCCGAAGACTCGTAACCTGAGGGTGTCCACGACACGCGATGATTATTAATTGATTAGGTATCTTAAAAGACTACCTTTGTAGTTGCTCGTCCAACTAGAATGTCCAAATGACTACAATTTGGTTGATTTATCTAGAGTTTTGAAAATGCGTACGGTCCGTTGGTGATTTGTTTGTAATAATAATCTCACATTATTATTTTGATTTTCGAAAGGTGTTATACTTAAAAGTATTTATAAACTTTAGGTGGCGGGGGTCCGGAGGCAGCACCCCTGGTTAGCGGGGTCCCAGGGGTGGCAACCCCTGGCGGGGTCCAAGGGGCTGGCCCCTGGTTGGGGTCGAGATGCCAAGTCAGCTCGAAATTTTTTTATTTCTATTATATTGCTTTGGTGAAAAACGCAACTGGACTTGAATTTGGGTGAAATCAAGTAATAAAATTTTAAGTCTCGACACTTAGTAAAATCTGTGTTTTCTTGGTTCTGTTTCATGCGACACTACGTGCGACATAAGGCTTGTGTCGCTAGGTGCGACATAGTCTATTGTGTCGCAGATCATATCTGTGACATAAGGGCTTGTGTCGCTAAGTGCGACATCCGTAATTTATGCAACATAAAATATTGTGTCGCTATATGCGACGGAAAATGAGTTCTGCAACATAGTGTTTTGCGTCGCTAAATGCGACATCCGAAGGGTTTGCGACATAGTCATTTGTGTCGCTGTATGCGACATAAGTGGGGGTTTAGCGACATAAGGGCTTGTGTCGCAGGTGTCCTGGAGCCTCTGCGACACAACGAGTTGTTGGCCGGAATTTGAGCCAAAAACATGTTTTCCGACGACCTTTTGGTACGATACTTTTATCCAACCCATATTTGGACATTTCAAGCTTAAATAAACAACAAACAAGCATTATAACAAGGATTTGAGTGATTTCGAGAATTTGTCGAAAACTTACAAGTTAGCGCCGGAAAATTTCGAAAAGATGGGGTTGTAGATCATGACGCGGTGGTTCTTTTCTTCCAAATGGGCGATGAAAACCGAGGTCGTTTGGTGGTGTAATTTAGTGTTTGAAGGTGATGGTGGATGGTGGGTGTTTGAGAGAAAAGAAAGATAGAGATAGAGAGTGGAAGGGTGGAAAATGAAGAAGGAAAGGAGGAGGAAGTGGGGTTTTGGGGAAAGCCCCACACTTCAATTCCCGCAGTCACGCTCCGTGCGGTGTTCGTTTTCCCAATTGTTTAAACGGTTAAATATTTTTATACGCGTTTAATTTTACGTTTTAAAATACGAACATTTATTCGATATTTTACTTGAAGTCTTTCACCAAATACTTAATAAACGGGTTTACAATATAATCTTTGATTTGTTTGCGCGTTTAATATTTTGGTCGCGTAGTCGTTGTTTGTACGATACGAATCGTGTACGAAATATTATTTAAATAACATTTTGGATAAAATAGAGTCATTTTATTTAATAAAAAAAAATTGTTCACCAACGTCTGTATTTATTTGATTCGAATTACATTCGATTTGGATTGCGTACGATTTAATCAAACCGCATAATCGTATATATTCATCAATATATATCTCAATACATTAATTAGCCTAAATCCGAACCAATTACATGTATTAACAAAGAATTATGCACTAATTTCTTGTCCTAATTTGGCGGGTGTTACAAACCAAACGCAGTCTAACCAATTTTGTGGTGACCTTGTTCGGTATCTTAGAATTTAAGACTTTTAAGTACATTGACTTGCGTTTGCTTAATTTTGAGTTTATACTAGCTGAAACCAGGTCTGTACTTACGTACAACAGAGGAAACAACCAACATAAACCTCCAAATGATTTCAGATAAAAACTCTAAAGTATAGAAGTATGTCAAGCTACATTCAGGAATTAAGACATTCAGTCGTACGTCATAAGGTGTTTATCACAAGATAGTATGCATGTATTAGACTTACTTCTAAATAACCCAAAGACCAGTGTGTATCATGCCTACCAATACATCGTATGATGAAGCTAATGTTTATAAAAGCTGTTTTAATTATGCCAGATAAACCTACTGACACATCAAACATAAACCTTAAAATTTTCATTTTGTGCATGTCATCTGATGTACTATCATTTCCCAAGTTGTTTACAGATACAATCCAAGGTCTTTTCAAGAATTAAGAATCTTGTTGTTCACATTTCTGATCCATAATCAGAATTTTTAATATTTTAAAATTACTCCCCCTGAATAGCAAATTCTTATATCCAATTCAAAGGTACTCCCCTTAAACGCAAAACATATTTTTATATTTTTAATTTAATAAATTTTGCAACATTGCATTTCTTTGATACTAAAAAGTATAAAGAATGGCTGTTGCAATACTAACAAATAAAAATAAAGAAAATTCAAATAAAAGTTTCAAAATCACATATCAAGTTAAGTCAAATGCTTTTTAGCACTTTTACCACCTCGTAACTTCGAAAATCTCATCCATCCAATCACAAATCATCACACATGAGCATCTTGAAAACAATCTTCCAAAAATATTCATATTCTTGCAGTCACAACACATATTAGCTAATAAAAACCTGACTGCATTACCACAAACAATCAAACATTAGATTTTATGGGACACCCAAGCCTTGGTAAACTTGGGTTGTCCACTATCATCCATAATCATCACATCCACGAGTTTATGATATTTTAAAAACTCAATCGATTTCATAGATGTGTTGTTTGTGGATTTTAGTTTCCAAGCCTGTTTAGGTTCGGATGATTTGTTTTCAACAATATTGTGCTGTTGAACTTGAGGTTTACTAGGAACAACTTTGTTTACTCTAGCCATAGGTTGTGGCGAGTTTGATGCATAACTAGATACAGGCGAATACGAACGACGCCTTGAAAAAGATTTTGAATTTTTTTTTCTAAAAGAAGAAGTTCTTGGCATCTCTCTACCAAACCTATATAGGTATAATAACTTGCAATCCCTAATAATATGACCCTGTTGACCACAACAAAAACAAGAACGACGTTCCACAAAAGATTTATTCCAATGAGTTCCCTCAAATCGTTTCGGTGGAGGATAATACACAGAAGGTCTATTAACAGAAACATTTATTGAACATGCACTCTTAGGTGAACATGTTGAAGTAGATGTTCCCGAGGTTGAGTTAGTAGATTTTGAATCCCTTTTAACATTTTTAACTTTGAAAGATTCATTATCAACTTTAGCTTTGCCTTTGCATTTAAAACAGTCAGGTTTGACAGTTATTTTCTCAACCTTAATGGCAGACACTTCAGGTATATCTTCTACCATAATAACCTCTTCAACACTGACCGGAGGTTTATTTTCAGCTTTAACACATGTAGGCCTAAGAAGCTCGACCTGTTTAACTTGCTCATTAACTTGTGCATTAACAGAATTTGTGTCTTCTTTGGAAGAAGAAGGCACAAAGTTTTTGATTGCATCCTTAACAGGCATCGAAAGATAGTCATTAGGAGGAGGTACATGGTTATATCCAAGACCTGCCTTGCTTTTCGTATCAGTCCTTTGCTTATAAAGGACGTGATCAAAAATCATGGATGACGTAGCAAAATTTGACATTTTTCGTTTCGCAAGTTCCTTTTTAAGTAAAGTTATTTCTTTTAAATAACTATCTATAGCATCTTGCTGACTATAAATTTTAGCTTTGAACGCTTGAGACTCATCTTGATAAGCTTTGAATTTCTTTTCATAAGCTAATTCATTTGCTTTCAAAACCTTGTTTGCCTGTGTCAAATTTTCAAGATTTGATCGCAGGTTTTCATTGTCATCCCTGTATCTGTTGTTATCGCTAGTTAATTTAAAACAAGATAAACATTTAAAAGCATAAGAATCAACCTCTTTTATTTGAGCCACCATTATAGTATGTTGATCCTCTTCTTTATTCACCAAAATTTCCTCTTTGACCACCACGTTGGATCTTTTATTTGAGTTTTCCTCTTGATCGTAAGCCTCTATAAGAGCGTCCCATAAATCTGAAGAAGTTGCTTGATTTTTAAAATTGTTAATCACAACTTTTGGCAAGCACATGGTGATCATCTCGTACGCTCTATTGTCTTTGTCAAACTCTTCCCGTTCCTTGACTGACATTTGTGCTCTTGACTTAAACACCCCATTGAGTCTTGGTTGCTCATATCGATCACTAGTATTAAACCAGTTCCACAACTTTGGATCTTTGTGTTCAATGAAATTGAATAACTTAATCTTCCAATTAGCAAAATCACTATAGAACAAAGATGTAGAAAGAGACATTTTGTTACCAAAAGCCATTTTTGAATTTTCCTTCCAAAAATGAATTCGAAAATTTTGGAAAATATCCGAGTATAGCGAAACTTTTCCGATAGTAAAATTAAGTTATTTTAAGCTCAGAACAAAAATTTGGAGAGGCGACAATTTTCCCACGAATTTTTTTTTTTATAAATATAAACATATAAATTAAAGATCTTTTTTTAATGAGACACTAGGTGAGACACTTGCTAAGTGACGCATGGAAGTGATGCATGGAAGTGACGGTATGAGACACTTGCTGAGACACTTGGTAACTGACGCACTAAGTGACGGTATGAGACACTTGCTGAGACACTTGGTAAGTGACGCACTAAGTGACGCAGGAAGTCCGGAAGTGACGCAAAAACATGCAGCAGCACCCAAAAAACCCTAAAATCGAATTTTTTTGAAACCCTAACGAATTTTGAAGAACAAACGACGAACCAGCACCAAAAACTCGTCCAAAAACACAAATCTTCAACCAATTACACCCGAACAACAAGATCAAACTCCAAAAACTTCACGAATCGATCGAAAAACGAACAAATTACGATCCGATACCACGTAATCCAAATATTGTGGCTCTGATACCACTTGTAGATCCCGTAAGCCAGATCTGATCGGATCGTTTAATCAATTGTTAGTGCGGAATAACAAACAATCGATAATTGATTCACCAACACAAACGATTCTATAACGTTTTGTATATATTCACAATTAAGAATAAACGTTTACAATCTTTTTCTCTGCCTCTCTCACTCTCTCCACGCCTCACCAATGCTCACAATGTCTAACATACAAATGAACCCTAACACGCCTATTTATAGGCTGTCCAACCCCTAATGCGACACTAGCCAAGTGTCGCATTCAGCGACACTGACCAAGTGTCGCTAAACGATACTTGGACAAAATCGAATTCACTAATTGCACTTCTCGTTTACAACTCGATTATACAAACTTTAATACCTCACAAACTAAGACTAATTGACATTGACGAATACAAACGTTGATCAACTGACTGACACACAGAAATGCACCAACATATTTAATAGACACAAAGTTATAAAATATAATCAGATTAATATATCCAAACCAAAAAAATTACAAACGGCGACGCAAAAAGGAATAATGAGCTTGGAATCGTAAAATTTAAAATCAGAGAGGATAAATTTTTTAGGTAAATGCAATGCAAATTATAAAGAGAATGAAATAATAATTTTTTTTTATCAAATCTTAAAAAAAATTATGAAATATTCATTACCGATGGTATATTAAATTAAACTAAAATTATAGGCTTATACCATTACTATATATTAGATTATTGAAAAATTATTACACGAGTAGTATACTATCAAATACTTACTATTCATAATATTGTGTTATTTTTTTACAATTTAAAAGTTATGTTGTGTTTTATAAATCTTTTAAGGTTTTAAATGTTGTATTTAAGGTCAACATGTACATTAATGTCAACGATAAGTCTATGATGTGAAAATAATTAACAATAAACTATTAAGATATATTCATTTTTAGATTAAAATTAAGTAATATATTAATGTTTATATTAAATTATTTAGCATATAAAAAATTAACAATTGCATACAAAGAAAAATGTTTTTTAAAAAAAAATTCAATGCCACATGGCACTTTATCATCTCATCTTAAATTGTAGGTTTTTTTTATATAAGAAAAAATAACAATTGAATACAAAGAAAAATGTTAAAAAAAAAAAAAAAAAACTCAATGCCACATGGCACTTTATTATCTCATCTTAAATTGTAGGTTTTCTTTATATAAGAATTAAGAAAATAACAATTGAATACAAAGAAAAATGTTAAAAAAAAAAAAACTCAATGCCACATGACACTTTATCATCTCATCTTAAATTGTAGGTTTTCTTTATATAAGAACTAGTAACCTCCAAGACCGTGCAAATGCACGGCCCACGCTAAAAGATATTAAAATTAAATCTTCTTTTATAATTTAATATGAATATTATTTTCAAGATTGTTGCTTAATCGAAACAGAAAAAGTCGTTTATATCTTCTTTTCTACTGTTGTTTAACACATAACAATAAAAAACGTCAACGGTTTCAAAACTGCATTTGATAAGACTTTGAGTAAGCCTAAATTACGGGGAGAGAGTATCAATTATAAGATTAAATAAAAAACTTATCAAATGATAACAATGAATTTTCATGTTATTAATATATTATGATTTCAAATGACCAATTTAGCTATTAGGTACATCTTATGAATACTTATTGGTTGTTCCTCTCCATCATTCTCAATGATGTGTTAATTTTTTCAATTGACCTAAGTAACCGGACATATATGTAAAAGATTTCAAGCATTTAATATTGAAAAAGAATTTATGAATAAAAGAAACTCTACAAAATTTTATAAGAAGTATGAAAAAGGAATAAAATAAAAAGTGTAACTTATTTTTCATAAGGTTGAGTTATGGTTTTTTATTTCAAGAACAACTTTTATTCATAAAAAGAGTTATTCACTTTAATATTATTTTTTGAAGATAAGAAACATTACAATAAAAGTCTTTCTGTAAAGACTTAATTTTTTAAAAAATTATTAAAAAAGTCATTATATTCAATGGAAAAAGTCTTTCAAATACTTGTTATATAAGAAACTTTCTATAAGAATTGTACAATGCTTTTAAAGATAGCAAAAATAAGTTATAGAAAAAAAAAACAAATTTGATAAAAATTAAGATGTATACGAGTCAAATGTGTAAACATGAAGTTGATAAAAATTTAGTAGGTTAATTAAGTATTTATTTATTAGTTTCTTATTTTTATTTTTATTATTTTTATTTTTATTATTATTGTTATTATTATTATTATTGTTATTATATGTTAAATAATAATTTTAATAAAAAAATTGGAAAATAAAAATAAAAAAGAGTTGATGATGTGTCAAATGGAGGAATAACTTGGCTTTCTTTATATATATACACTAAGAATTAACATTAATATTAATATTATTATCATTATTGTTATTATTATTATTGTTATTATATGTTCAAATAATAAGTTTAACAAAAAAATTGAAAAAAAAAGAGTTGATGATGTGTCAAATGGAGGAATAACTTGACTTTCCTTATATATATACTAAGATAAGATATTAATATTAATATTATTATTAATATTGTTATTATTATTATTATTGTTATTATATGTTCAAATAATAAGTTTAATAAAAAATTTGGAAAAGAAAAATAAAAAAGAGTTGATGATGTGTCAAATGGAGGAATAACTTGACTTTCCTTATATATATACTAAGATAAGATAAGATAAGAAAATAATAAGTCTAATAAAAAAATTGGAAAAAATAAATAAAAAAGAATTGATGATGTGTTAAATGAAGGAATAACATGGGTTCCTTATATATATACTAAGATTAAGATATCACTTGGTGTATATATTTGTGGAATTCATGGTTGTACATAATATTTGAATTAGTTTATAGCATTGTCGTTCTAAACAAAATTTATAATTATAATTACAATTATCCATCAACTTAAATAGATCACATTACGCTAGTTAAACTACTTAGCTCCAAGCTCCAAATATAAACGGAGTACATTTCACTTCATAATAGGATGGCAATGGGCGAGAAAAAACACGCAATCCGTGGGTACCTGCCCATCAGGTGGGTAAACCCGTAAATTTTTTACCCGTGGGTGGGTTACGGGTATGGACTTCTACCCGTTGGCGGGTTACGGGCGGGTGATGGGTATAGACTTATACCCGCGGGTAAATCCGACCTGCGAACCTACAAAACACATTATATATAACTACAAGTGAATTTGTATAATTTATTGCATATATATGTATATATAATGGTTAATTTAAACAATATATAATAAAACTATTCATATATAGACTAAAAAATATAGTTTTCATGTTTCGAATAGCAAACTTATCAAATAATTAAGAAAAAAATATTAAACAAATTGATAGTTATCGAACAATTAGTCTGCATGTTTTAAATTTTAACAATTTAATTCGGTTAAAGAAATGATACATTGATTTAAACATGTTCCAAAATATTTTTATATATTAAAATTATATAAAATCTTTTAATATTTTGATAAAATGTTTATATTATTTAAAACCCGCGGATTACCCGTGACCCACGGGTATTCGCAGATCGCGGGCACGGGCGTAAGAATAACCCCGTTAGCGGGTATTTGATGGTTTACGGGTAAAAAAACTCATCGCGGATAGGTGATGATTTGGCATATCTGTACCCACGGCTCGCGGATGCAATGCTTGGTTCATAATATACAAATTTATATGATCAAACAACAGGGCTAGCCGATCCAGCCCATACAATGAGCCGGCCCATATCATCAAACCTAAGTCGTTGAACACGTCCCGTATTACCACAACAGTCGAGTTACTTTCATATCTGTGCTCGATGACAATGGTGGAACCAACCACCGTAGACAACAAAACAAGAATATACGTCGGAGGATTAGGCGGCGGCGTGACGGAAGATGACCTCCGGAAAACATTTTCGACGTTAGGTGACGTAATCTCCGTTGATATTGTCCGTACTAAAGATCGTAGCTTTGCTTACCTCGATTTCATTCCTTCTTCCGATAAATCACTTCCTAAACTATTTAGCACGGTCTGTATCTATCTCTATCTATCTATTAACCTTAATTTTTTTTTAATTTAAGTGAAAATTAGGTTAGTAAGTAATACTTTGGCATCCACATTTTAGCACTTGTAAGAAAGCTGAAATTAACGTTAGGTTCACTTTAATTTGCATACAAGTATGAGAATTAAACCCAGATATACCTCCCTTATGCAAATTTTTTGATTTTTTAAGTTTGTGCGAGATTTTTAAATTTTTTTGCGAAATTTTGTATTTTATGCAACTCATGTATGTACGATTAGGTTATGTATGTACTATTGGTTATGTGTATATAATTAGGTTTTGATTTTCCTGATTGGCGGGTTTATGCGAGATATGTGTGTTTGTGCCAGATTTTTTGATTTTGTGTGCTAACTTACAGTGTATATACAATTAGGTTTTGCATACCTGATTTACGTGAACTTAGTATTCGTATTTATGTGAACTAAGCTGCTTTTTGCTGATTATCAAATCTACAGTATAATGGTTGTATGTGGAAAGGAGGGAAGCTGAGGCTTGAGAAGGCTAACGAACACTATCTTTTACGATTGAAGCGTGAGTGGCAAGAGGAATCTGAAAATGTGAAAAAAGCATCTGATAGTTGTAATGCTGATGATGCTTTAAAAAGTCATGATACTTTAGAAAAGCCAAAGAAACCTTCGCCTGCAGATAAGACACAGATTAACATATTCTTCCCAAAGCTAGGGAAGGTAATTATTGTTATTCAACCGTTTTAGTTGGGGTAGCAAACTGGGTGCATTAGTAATGGGTCAAAAGGGGTTTTGGTCAAAATAGGTCATTTTTTGGTATGGGTTTAAAGGGTGTGGTTGATGGAAAATACTTTTTTTAGAAAAACAAAAAACTTGGTATGTCAAATATGATTACACAAGTTTTATGAGGTTTTACACAAAATAGATCCATTCCACTAACTTGACGATTTTCTTATTAAGCTAAAAGTTTTACTACACATTTTCGACCTGTTATAGATAAAAGTAAACGAAGAATAAACCAAATCATTTGTAAATGTGGATCTAAATTTCCACTTTTAGCCGATATGTATAATGTATTGTACTATTGTAGTGATTCCAGTTAATTGACTTTGTTAGTTGTTGTATAGGTGAAATCACTGGCTCAAGTTGGAATTGGCAAACACAAATATAGTTTCCAACATATTCAAGTTCCTTCTTTACCAACCCATTTCTGTGATTGTGAGGAGCATTCACTTGCTTTTCCTCCTCCCACAAAAAGGCAAATATCTGAAGTTGATAATGCAAGTTATGCAGTTAACGAGCAAGAGCTCGATATTATGAACTCAGTGATGAACAGGATCTTTGAAAGGGCAAATCCCAAGCAGGTGATTGGTAAGCCTGAATCGGTGAATGTAAGAGGTGTTTCCAGGAACTCCAATAATGAATTGGTTGCCATGGAAAATGATGAGGAAGACAATTTAACAGATGAAGATAATCTGATAATCAATGTAGCAAATGGGAACAATGACAGCATGGATTTGTTGGGGGAAATGAGAAGTATGATGGCGAATCAGGTATCAGTAAGTCTGTCATCACTTTGTTTTTCTATTTTATGCTCTTCTTTTATTCTTCTTTTATTGAGTATGTAGTTTGAGAGTTATATTTAGTCAGATATGGCAAATTGGGCAGGTCAGATAACGGGCCAATCTGGGTTCAGTTTGAAATTGGTAATTCACACCGCAATTTGAAATGGGTTGGGTTAAGCCGAAAACATGCTTCCTCTATATTATAAGTTTTTTAGAAACAGTTAATGCGTTATATTTGGTTAAAAAGTTATATTGTTAACATTAGAAATTCAAGTTTTTGAATAAAGCTATCCATGAAGTATGCATTAGAATAAAATCATGGGCTATTTGTAGCATTGACCCATTTATAATCAAAGGTTTAAAATTTACATCTCCAATTCTGCTGTATGCATGTTGGATGCTCAGGTACCAGTAGCTAAGAGACCAATTACAAAGAAGCCAAAGATTGTGAATGAAAGTAGTCAAAAGAAGGCCACACCACTCGGTAAGAAGAGAAAATTACCTCAATTGGAAGAGATAGACAGCAAAGCAGAAATAAAATCAGATAAAAAACAATTGGAAAGCAATTCTATGCGGTCTCTGAAGTCCACATGGAAAGATATGATTGGCAAGAAGCGCAACACGTCATTCAATATACCAGAGTTCATTGCATCTATTCCTCAAAAAAAGAAAGAGGAAATTAAAGGTGATGATGTAGATCAGTCTTCTCTAAATAAGAAGAATTTGGTTAACAATAAGCATAGTAAATCAGAGGATGATAAAAACAAGCCCACAGTACATGTAAACATAGAGGAACCCACAACAGAAGTAGGTGCAGCAGCTACCACCAAAATCAGCATTCCCGAAATTCTTGCAAATGATTCTCAGCAAAAAGAGAAGGAACCAGAAGTCGATAATCTTGACATCCCTATGACTACAACTATTGCAACTGGTCAAGAATTTAGTATATCAGATATTCTTCAAGACGCTCCTAATCATGAAGAGGAGGAACCAAGACAAGTTGATGTTGATTGCAAGTTAGAAAAGGTTGAAAATGATCAAGACTTAAAGAAATTAAATGACACTTCACCCGTGAAAAATGATCAAGATTTGATTCGAACAGCTAGAGGTGAATTTTGGCGACATAATTCCTCGTGGACACAACTGATTAGCACTACAAGCCATAGTTCATTTAGCATATCACAGATTGTCCCCAATTTAAGTTCTGAAACAAACCATGATCAAAAGGTGGATCCGTTCGATTTGCAACCAGCAAACAAGCATCTTGATAATCAGATCCCAACTGGGAAGGAAGTTGCTTTATCACCTTTGAAGAAGAAAACAGCCGAAAAAAGGAAGATTTTATCTCTGGAAAACTTAGAAGTTGAGGGAACATGCTCATTTATGAGGACGGAAGAATCCATGAAAGAGTGGAGGAAGGCGAAAGCTTCTTCAAGTGGATCACTTAACAAAAAGAAACGGCTAGCAAAAGAATCTGCTTGAACTAAGAAGGATATCTGGAGTATTTCTCATGTTTGTGTTATTCGATCTTGTTACAAGTGATGTGGTAGACTTAGCTTTGCTCATAAGTTATGTTTGGTCAGTGAGGTTGTATTCTTGTAAAGAACTTGAATAGAATCAGTCATGTATCAGTTGGTAAAAACTGTGTTTTTGCCCAAGAAAGTTTACTTCCATCTTGGAGCAATTCATGACATAAACATTAAAATCCGGTTCCATCAAATTCCAGTGAACCAAAGTTCCCTGTGATCGATTTAAACCATACTTAGTCATCGAGTTTCATTTTATAAAGCTGTTGATGCATCAAGTCTCACTCATAAAGTCGTGGCTTGATTCACTTTATGTTAGTATTAATGATTGTATACACTCAACTACTCAAGTATATATGTATCACATTTATTAGCTACATTTTTTTAAGGGAGTATAAATTTATTCGTGTCAAACTCTTAACGCTTTCATTAACTACTATAAATCTTGATTTCAATATTCAAGAATTATGCATTTATTTCTAATTAAGAAGGCATGTATTACATTACTCCCAATCATGAATCTTGTTCGCTCCTTCGGGAAATTTATCGGGGTGTCTTGTCAAATAAAATCCATCATCTGTAAGCATCCAGTAACACCTTTGTTCTTTGGTAATAGGTAGGACTCCAACCACACAATATGACTGACTCAAACTATAGCTAAAAACATCAAAGGTAGCATGCCTATCGTTCCAGTAGATATGAGCGTAAAAAAGAGTCCTGAAAACGACTTGTTCGCAGAAGTTCCAATTCATATATTCGTTATGTGCGAGTGTATGATTTCCCAGATCATCATCTTTCGATTTTGGGTGGACGATGATTGTATCATCAATTAAGTTGGTGATAAAAACACCCCAATAAGTCCAAAGACACTTGTATATTAGACTTAGGAGATGGTGCAGGCGATGTATTTAGTATTGGAGATGGTACCGAAGACGCATTTGTGGTGATAATAAGGCAAAAGAGAAGGAAAAATAAGGTCTTCATGGGTTTGTAGGATGAGTCAATGAGTCATGAAATGCACCAAGAAAGTTGTGTTATATAATAATATACGAAAAAGTAAATATTATACTATTAAATAAATGTAACGTACGTGACGTAATATAATATATAATATAATATATAATAGATAGAATGCATACTAAATATACTTGGAATTTGATCAAGAAAAAAAGGTATCCGTAGATGTTTTAAATGTGTATATGAGTTTAGAAAGATGAAGTCAATGCACTTTTATTACAGCATACAGAGTGGTATATATTTTTTCGCCGTTCATGCTCCAAAACACCGTAACACAATGTTCTCCCACTCTGCTTCAATATTCTTATCAGTGTTCTCGTCGGCGTTCTTCAATCAACGTCCAAAATGAAACGTTGTTTCACACGGTGTTCTCATTTTTTTGGATTTTCCCCACACAAACAATAAATATAAAAACAAAAATAAGTTTTGAAAACACTGTCCAGAACACAGTTACCACACCACAAAATCCTCACTCATAACATTCTCCATAACACTGTCCTGAACACTGTAAACACAGTGTCACCACTCCGAGTGCTCAGAGCACAGGGAGTGCCTCACTTTTTTTCAGCGTTCATCAAGAAGAACACTGAAGGTTCAGTGTTCTCCACTCCCCTTCAGTGTTCTTCTTCAGTGTTCTTCGCCAATGTGCAGTTTTAAACGGTGAAAGAAGCAATGTTCTTCTATTTTTTTATTGTATTTTTTTGTTTCAAGCGGTTTAAAAAAAAGAAAAAACTTTTTTCTTTAAAAAAATAATAAAATAATCTACAGAACACTGAACTGAACACTGATCCTCAAGGTTAATCATTACCTCACTTTTCAACTTCAATATTCAAGTTCAGTATTCATTTGAATACTGAACTAAACACCGAAACTTCATCAATCACTCCTTGTGCTCTTATACTAAGCATATAGTACCAACATAATATTAGAAATTTAATAATACCAGTAGGTGGCGTTAGTTGGTGGTAGTTAAAGGAGGCATAATGAGCGGGTTGGGAATACAAATAGCGGGTCATAATGGGCTCCGGTAAAAACGAACTTGAGTCATAACATGCCATTTAAAAATCACCCGAACCTTTTTCTTTTTTTCCCTTTCTTTTTTTCATTCTCGTTTGAATTTTCTAACAAGCAAAAATGATTGAACACTAAGTAATGCAAAAACTAAACTATGAGATTTAAGTGTTGCCTATTAGCTGTTGCGAAGACCACTTGTCTAGATGGCCCATTGGTAAGGAGGGCCCTTGGCTACCTAGAGGTCAAGGGTTCAAACCTTGTTATAGGTAAACATTTAACATTTTCTAGGTATCCACCCCCGTAAAACACATGGGGCTCTGGAGAAACTTGTTGGATAATGGTTGTAACACCCTCAAATTTCGGATTGCGGAAGCGGTCGGGTCGGGTGTTACCAAATCAAATATCACAGCATAAGATACCTAATGAACGACTCTAAATGAGACGTTTGAAAATAATTATACATTTTCCAAAGTAGAACGTTTACAATGTTGCAAGTCTATTAGAAGTTTCAATTACATAATTTGAAAAATACGAAAGTAAATGCAGAGTGGTCCCCATTGATTGAAAATGTGCGACTCGAGCTAGCTTATCTTGTAGTCATAATCCTGCTGGGCACCTGAGAACACATGCTAAAACGGGTCAGCTATAAAGCTGGTGAGTTCATAGGTTTATTAGTTAGAGCATAGAGCATAAAACCTTTTTGTGTTTGGAAAAGTAGTTCAGAATCTGCGATTCTGATATGTATTAAGTTGAAGTTGTAATACAAATGTGTATACGATAATCGAGGTATCTAATACCTATGCAATAGTGGTATGTACCAAAGTACATGACGATTGAGGCATTTCGAGCCTGGATACCTATCAGGTATTCAGTAAATCTGTAAGCACAAGGCACTACGTGCCTGAGTACTCTCGAGTGAGCATGTGACTATGTCATATCGAAGGTGTGGCAAACCATTCCTTGATACCTACTAGGTATGAGTGAATCAATTAATTGTGAGGCGAAACTTGCCCGGGTATATTCCGAGTAATTGTATGACCGCGTCATATGATATCGAGTGATGTACTGGTATGCCTACCTGGCATAACGTATAGTATCCAGTATCATGAATGTGTAGTCCCGTAGAACTATAATCGAGTACTTAGCCAAGTACTGAGTTAATGGCCTCGCGTGAAAACTCACCGACCCATTAACTAATGTGTGTGGATCACGAGCACAAGCCCGCCCATCCATCGATTGTATCGCTTTACCGCGATATCGAACTTGTGCCCACTGCAATACCGTGGCATCGTTTTGTGCCCACTTTACCGTGGCATCGTTTTGTGCCTAATCAGGCATCGACCGCATTGCTCGCAAGCAACGTATGTAATTGAGCCGGCAGTACTACGACATGCCCGACTTGAGGTAATTGAGCCGACCGTACTACGAAGAGTCCGACTTGAGTATTCATGTTTGTATAATTGTATGTATACTGATATACATATGTAATAACGTAGATAGCACCAGGTGCTCAAGATGATGTACAAGTATGTAGATATATATATATAAATGCCAAACAACAATCACAAGTTGTAATGTGTCATACCACGCATGTAAATGATTTGTGGTACCTAAATATGTATGAATGATACTTAGATTTAAGTAGTACGAAGAGCCAAGGTATGAATTCTCATCACCTAGTTATGTTGTATTTAGAATAAGGAGTCTATACTAACGTAGGATACTATTGTATACTCCTAGCCTTAAGCCTAGCAAGTATATTGGGGTCCTGATTTGTATGTGTAGTATTTGTTCCTAAAAAGGAAACTAACTTTGTAAAAGTATAGATGTTGTCCGATGTAGGTAGAACTAACTAGTTCTAATGTGTTTGGTGATATCGTCCCGCGACAATATGGCCGATGGTTAGTGATAACTTAATCAAGTTATGTATTGGTAATTGTTTTCCAACAATCCAACAGTGTACGACTTTAACCTACCTAGGTCAGGTATTGATATTGACCCAAAACAATGTGTTGGGTGTAATTCCTAAGTATTACACATTTGTATCACATACAGTAATATAAGTAAGTGTGAATTATAAAGGAATATTAATATAATTCAAAGACAGTTATTGAGCATGCGTTTCACCTCGAAAACAGTAAAACAATGGAAAGAGTGGGGCCATGAAACTCACCTGAGAGTTGTTAGCGATTCTACGATACGCGCGTCGTCCGATAGTTAACCTCCTAGTGTCCTAAACACGTGAGGTCATGTGAGTATGAGACAAATCAGTTTTGTCTAAGCGAGTTGTGTAATTATTTGTTTGTCATTCAGGTTTGGAAACCGTGTACGGGGGTTCGGGGGCAGCGCCCCTGATAGCGGGGTCCAAGGGGTGGCAACCCCTGGCGGGGTCCAAGGGGCAGAGCCCCTGGCTGGGGTCGAGCTGCCAGGTCAGCTTGGAAAATTTTTATTTCTACTATAATGCTTTAGTGAAAACGCTCTGAAATTTCATTTCGGAGTAATATTAGGCGGTAAAATTTGGGTTTCGACACTTAGTGAAAATCATAGGTTTTTAAGCTCCTGTGTTCTGCGACATAAGGGTTATGTCGCTAAATAGTTCTGCGACATAAGGGTTATGTCGCTATATGCGACATCCGCAATTTAATGCGACATAGTGTGTTGTGTCGCAGATTACCTCTGCGACATAAGGCTTGTGTCGCACTATGCGACATAATTGGTTTCTGCGATGTTGGCTGCGACATAGCCTGCGACATAGGTTATGTCGCAGCACTGTTTTTGGTCCCTGCGACATAACGGACTGTTCGACGGTTTCAAGATCCAAATCGAGTTTTGGCTCGATTTTTGGGCGTTTTGATGTTATAGAAAGCTTCTAACATGTATTTTGAAGTAATCTAAGTAATTTATAGAAAGAGAAACGATTTCTAGAGAGAGAAAGTGGGAAACCTTACTTTTTGGTGAAAATGGAGATGAAAGTGATGGTGAAGAAGATGAAGATGATGATGTCCGGTTTTGATGATGATAATGGCGGCGGTGGTGGTGTTTCTCGGCGGCGGCAGCCGGTGGTGGTGGTGGTTGTTAGTTGTTGTTTGTTGGTGAAAAGAGAAAGAGAGGAAAGTAAGAGATGAAGAGAAAGAGAAGAAGAAAATGAGGTGAAAGTGGGGAGGGGGATTTGGGTTTTGTTGAAACTCAGATCCCCGATTTGGGGACTGTGGTCTCCAACCACAGTACAAAATACCCGTGTTTTTGTACCCGATCGTTAAATAAATCTAATACTTTAAATTTATAATTTTGTTTATATCATTTAGTAAATATTTCATAAAAAAAAAAAATATTTTACTTGGATTACAAAAATGAAATTTGGTTATAATTGTTTATGAAAATACAATTATTCTAAGTTTCAAATTGGGCATGAAAGTTGACTTTTTGACCGGGTGTTACAATGGTTCATTCCAACTTTAGACGCCCCCACTGTGTCAGGGAAGTTACCCGGAGTCATCCTTGTGGGGTGGACAAGACTGGTGCCAAAAGCACACGGGACCAGGATGTTCCCGCCAATTTATACATTTTTGCTGGATTAGCTGTTGCGAAGAAAAATAAAAAAGATTATAGCATTGCCTAAAGAAAGAAACCAAAATCACCTCAAAAGAATTGATCAAAGTAACATCATAATCGTAATAGGTTAGCAAAGTAATTGTGACATAATAAAATTACATATAAAACTCTACTTTAAGGAAATTGTTATGTTATGTTATGTATAACAAAATACATTTAAGATTATGTGTCATTAGATTTGGAGTAAAGGCTAATCTTGTAGAAATGATAAAATTTGGGAGTAAAAAATGTAATTGTAAAATATACTACCTCCGTCTCATCCAAGTGTTCTGTTTTGACATTCTCAAGTTTTTCTTTTTCAACTTTGACCTTAAATATTTTTATTTGTGTTATATAATACTTGATGAAAATTATACCAATGAAAGTACATTAAAAACTCAGCTCATTCATATATTTTTCATCAAGTATTATATAACACAAACAAAAAAATTTAAGGTTAAACTTGAAAAGGAAAAACTTTAAAATGTCAAAACAAGACACTTGGGCTGGGACGGAGGGAGTATAAATCTTGATTATTCAACACCATTTAATTAATGTGTTGTCAACAACACCAATGTTATTCTCTTATTTTATTTTATTTATTTATTTTTTTTCGAAAATTGAACTTGTATTGATTATAGATCCAAGATCTAAATTGAAAATACAATTGTAGGAGGCAAGAAACCTCCAAGTTGAACAATAGACATTGCCTTGAATTACAAACATTGACATTAACACTAAAAATAAAACACATGCTAATTTCACAACATCTTGAATTGACTACTACACTTGGAAACTTGACTTGAATGTTGATTGCTTGCTGTGAATATTGTGAAGACTTTTGATCCTTGAACAATTACTTGACCCTTGATGGAGTTGAAACTTTCTTGAAACAAATTGTTAATCATCTAAAAAACTAATTCAAAAACTCTAGCTATAAAA
Source organism: Pseudognaphalium luteoalbum (assembly GCA_963422505.1). Classification (NCBI taxonomy): domain Eukaryota; kingdom Viridiplantae; phylum Streptophyta; class Magnoliopsida; order Asterales; family Asteraceae; genus Pseudognaphalium; species Pseudognaphalium luteoalbum. The sequence goes on along the minus strand of OY730196.1, from coordinate 116,236,305 downwards.
CTGAAAATATAATTTTCAAAATGAATCAAATCTTTAGCAACCATTTCTACCGATACCTACAATAAACCACAAAAGTAATGGCGAAACACCACCGTAACCACAGAGTAACCTATCGCATAGGCTTTAATTACGATTAAACAACAAACCATGAAGGTACAATTGAGAATGCTAATTCCACAACATCTTAATTTTTTTGTTTGTAGACGTTCTCAAAAACCAGTAAATTTTTTGTTTACATCGTATCACATTTATGGGTGTTGATAAATACAACATCAAATTTGTTTCATACAACAAAGTTATGTTTATGCATATTTGTACAGTAAGCTATAACTGTTATACATTGTGTTGTATGAAATAATTTTTTTATTATATTTATCAATCCCCACATTTATAGCACTGGGCTATCATTACATAGAAAAGCCGACACATAACAATCACACAATAACTAATTCTAACTATTATTACCGCATCGAAAAGTGTAAAATAGTCTAACCTTTTCTTATTTATTACTACTAAAAATTATCTTATATCAAGGAAAAAAGGTATATAATACAACCGCTTCATTTATCTAGAAAAAAAATATATATAAAATAGTGACATGAAAAATTGGAACCACATCACAAATCTGCCCGGTCCACAGCTGAAGAAATTGGCCTAAAAACACAGAAGAAAAATCAGCAATTTCCAATCTTTTGTAAGTTCCCCTTTCACAGCCCTAATTTCCATACCAGGGTTATTTCTACTTCAATCAATCTTGGATTATTATGTGCAGTTGAAGACATACACACATATGCAGCAGTGTTATGGTAGCATAATTAGAAGACAACAACACTAGGTGTCTAATTGGAGATTACCATATCAGCAGCAACGACACCGTTTCATTCCTGAATAATAATACCATTAATAAGAACAACACAAGAATGCAATCTGTAATGAGTAGTGGGAGCTCTAATTTAGAAGTTGATGCTATCGGTATTTTGAGGTCAATTGTCCCTAATCTTGATTCAACTAAACATAAAGGCCAAGCTGGTAAGCTTACCCTTATCAAGATTTATACTAAAGTTTTCATTTTTATTGTTTTTTTCGTAGTTTAGATGATAAAGTTTACACCTTTGATGTTTCTTGAAGAAATATGTACTTGTAAGTAATGTTCTTTTAGTTGACCCAATACTTTTAGCTTAGAAATTGTAAAATTTCAGTAAAAGTTTTCATCTTTAATGTATTTGGTATATTAATTCACATTATCAGTGCAGATATGAATAATTTTATGTTAAATTTACTGCATCCAAGTTGATGTTCACACCTTTTTTACGTTTCTTGAAACATAATCCACTTGCTTGCAGTGTATCACTAACTGTCCTAATACGTTCAACTAAAGTAGTTATGGAGTTTCTTTTAGAAATTGTGAGTTTACGTATAAATTAATGAATTAGTGATATAAGAAAGTTAGGAATTATGGCTGTTATGGTCATGTGAATTTTTTCTTATTTATTCCACCTCTTGGATGAAGTTGGGATTCATTGAACTTGTTTTTCCTTATTCAACTGTTGAATTTTTTTTCCCTTTTGTTCAGGAAAGATAGCGGTTGTAGGGGGTTGTCGTGAATACACTGGTGCACCATATTTCTCGGCTATTTCGGCTCTTAAAATTGTTATTTTCTTCACGAATCATTTCATTCAGTTTGGACTCTATGCCGTTGTAAATATCATATACATGAATCTTTTTGCTGCTTAGGGTGCAGACTTATCACATGTAATATGTACTAGAGATGCTGCTCCAGTTATTAAAAGCTACAGCCCTGAGTTAATCGTGCATCCTTTGCTAGAGGAATCATACAATGTAAGGTCAGTTAGAAGTTAGAACGCATCGATTTCCATGTCGGTCTTTTCAAACGAGATTGAATATGATTTTTTATCCTATATATATATATATATATATATGTTTATTATCAGGGATGAAGACAGAATATCAACCTTAACCCGGGTTCTTGCTGAGATTTGACTGTCTTGTCATTGGCCCTGGGCTTGGAAGAGATCCATTCCTTCTGGTCTGTGATTCTTTTTTGTTAAAAATACAACATCTACATAATAAAAAGCACATCTAACCATTCATGTTCAAAGAAGAAAAAGAATAGTATAAATGAAAAGCAAGGGTTACAAACCCGTATCCTTTAAGAATGATTGAATTTAACAAGTTACACTACATCATCTTTCTATAATCTATCAGTATTTAATATAAACTATTTATATATTCGTTTTGGTTTGGTCGAAATGACATATATTCGGATTGCATCTTTAGGCCTCATCATGCTCGTGTTTATAAACATATAAAGCTTTTCATA